>JARHVA010000291.1:1110000-1640000 GCA_037957365.1 Torreya grandis | reverse complement strand
CATATGGTTAGGTATAATGGTTGGTATGATCAAGAGGTTTTAAAAACATGTTACCAAATGAATTTTATTGATAATTGACCATACCTATTCTTTTGGACATGCAAAATCATTCCTAATAGTCTCAAAATGACTTTTTTACATGCACCTTCTCCACTTGGCATTCAAAAAGTCCCAATTTTGTAAATTGATCCATGAACAAGAAGTAATGACACTTTTAAATGGTTCCCATATCATCAGTTTAAATTTAAAAAACCATTAAAAGGCTTCTCTAATTGATTTTGACCACTTTCCCCAAGTGTTTACTAGTTGGCTCACTAGACTGGCTAAAAGTGAGGGCCTAGTTGGGACACTTAAAGGTTGATTCATGAGATGAGGTAAATTTTGGGAGTTATCTAAAGTTTAAAAATTCCTCCTAAATTTTTTTCATCTCTTAAATCCTCTTTTATCCTTCAAAATCTGGGTAAACATGTATCAAAATGGTCTAAAGTGGAAAACAAGCCTAAAGAAGGCTTTCTTGCATGCTTGATGCCTTTCAGACCAAATGAAGGATGGATAACTAAGAATAATACCTTTTAAATCATGTGGACATCTATTAAAAACATGAGATAATTATATCAAAACAAGAAAATGAAGATGACTATAAATAGTGACCCCCCTCATAATTATAAACCTAAAATGGCTACTTTGAGTGTTAACATTGGTTCATGAAGGAAAAGGAACCAAAATGAAATTTATTTTTATAGATATGAAGAGGACATAGAGCACTATCCACCTATAGAATCATATGCTTGAAGTTGCTTCTCTTTTGCTTGCCAAGAGAAGAAGGAAGGAAAAGAATCAAGAGATGAAATTTTATGCATTTTTTCTGAAAAACAAATGTGTAAATGGTTTTGGGAGCTGAAGAGACACCTTTCTAATGCTTCCACCTAAAAATGAGATGATCTATTTCATACAAGTGCCATAAAGACCCTAAAAATAAGGGAAAACTAACCCTTCTTAACTATAATTGATTATTAGATTATCATAAACAAGATTATTACCTTCTCTTAACCCTCCAAAATTTAATTATATGTTATTGATAATTTTATCACTTTATCCCATTCATATAAGTCTTCCTTCTTAGCTCAAAGTGGGCCCATAAGGCAATTTTTTGCATATTTAACATGATAAGAGTAATTTAAATAGACTAAAGATGACTTAAATCATATTAAAAATAAATATTATAACCAAAATAACATAATTCATTCCTTTTATGAGGTTTTACCCTATTTGACTAAGGTTGACCGTCATTGACTTAACTAGTACAAAGGGCTAGACTTGAACTAAGACTAGACTAAGCACAAGTGGAACATTTGGATCACAATGACACCCTCATAATACATGAATAAAGTTATAAAAAGTTTAAAAATGTAGGGGTTGACTCAAATTTGACCAAAGGTCAAATTTGGTCGACACTTTTGGCAACTCTTAGGGTAAACATACTTGTCTATGTTTGAGACTAGTAGCCTTATCCAACTAAGGGCCAATGGAGTCAATGGATACTTGAATATGACTAACAAGGATATTACAAATCAAAACAAAAATAAACACAACACACAAAAAAAAGACCAATCGCATACAACACAAGACAAAATAAGGACAAACTCACACTTGTGCATAAGCACTTAGAGAACACAAGGAAAACAAAAGACTATGTACACGGGAAGAGGAGAACCTTAGTAAAAATGCTTTATGTGTATCCCATTTACTTGGATTTAAATGGGATATGAATCTCCTCTCCATCCAAATTTTAAATTTGGAAAGCATTATGTGACTTGCATTTAGTGATCACATATGGGTCACTCCATAAAGCATCAAACTTTGTGTGTTTTCCAGGTTTGGCCCTATCTTCATCCCATTTTAGGACAATGTCTCCATTGAAACTTATTATCATGGAGTTATTTTCAAAATAATTCTTTATTTGCTATTGGTGAGTGGTCATAGTTTGCATAGCTTGATCTCTTGTTTCCTCAAGATCCATTAACACACATAACCTGACTTCCATGCTCTCATTTTCCATCAATTACATCTGATAAGTGAGGTATAAATCAAGTAACTCAAGTGATATAGTAATCATATCCACCCTTCCATACATAAGTGTGTATGGTGAGTTCCCAATTGCTCTCTTTTGGTTGATCTTATTAGCCCAAAGGGTTTTTTTTAACTTAGAATGCCAAGTCCTTTGGTTCTCCTCCATTGTTCTCTTTATGATCCTAATTAGATTCTTGTTTTTGGACTTAGCTAGTCCATTTCCTTGGGGGTAGTAGTTTGAGGAGGTACTTAGATAGATACCATGCTTTAAATCCCTTTCACTCATTTTTGTTCTTAGGAAAGCCATGACATTATCTGAGATTATGGTCTAAGGAGATCCAAAACTTGTTACTATACCTTCATATAATTCAATGACTAAGCTTTCATTAGCCTCTTTAAGAGCTATATCCTCCACCCATCTTGTAAAGTAATCAATGGTATTCAACACTCACTTGTACCCATCACTATAAGGAGGATTGATTAGGCCTATAAAGTCCAAACCCCATTACATGAAGGGTTGCTTAACTTGGATTGGATGAAGAGGTAGGGAAACAAGCTTTTGTTTAAAATCAAAAAGAGCACACTTTTTGCATTTTCTTACCCAATCATGAGTGTCCTTGAATAAGCTAGGCTAAAAGTATCCATCCCTCATTATCTTGGTAGCTATGGTTCTAAGACCAAAGTGACCACTAGTTGGTCCATCATGGAACTTAAATAGTACCTTTTCAATTTGATTAGAATAAATACACCTCAAGAGTACACCTGAAAAATACTTCCTAAGAAGCACACCATCAATAAGTACATAAGGAATGGATTTCAATCTAAAGTAACTTCTTCTAGCTCTATCAAGACCTTATGGAAACTCACCAATTTGAAGGAAATGAATCATGTATTGTGCCTAAATTCTCATGGATGAAGGTACAACTATAATAGGATCATGATGGAGTGCCAAAAAAACCTCTATTTACTCCTTCAAATCTGAAGCAAGGTGTTCACATAGCCCTTTACCTTTCACTAGTTTGGTTATCTTGATGTCAACATTATATTTCATCACCATGGTGATCCAACTAGACCTTTTCTCATTAAAGTCCATGCTCAAGAGAAAATATTTAACACTAGAATGAGATACAAGTATATGAATCTTATTTTTTGATAGCATGTGCCTAAACTTCTTTAGGCTCCTAATAACTGAAAGCACTTGTTTCTCAACATAAGCATACTTTACCTCATACCCCTCTAAACCTTGGCTAAAAAAGGAAATAGGTTGTTCCAAATTCTCATCATTTGCTTGGGTAAGCATGGCAAAAACTACCTCTTCATTTCCAAAGCTATACAAATTAAAGTCCTTGGAGAAGTTTGGACTTTCAAAAGTAGGAGCTTGGGTAATGGCTTGTTTGATCTCTTTAAAACTTTCCTTTGTCCTTCTTGTCTAAGTGAACATCTCATCCTTCCTTAGCATAGATGTTAGAGGTTTGACAAAATTATCAAAGTTAGGAATGAATCTCCTAGTGAAATTTATCTTACCAAATAATCTTTGTAAACCCTTCTTATATTTAGTCAAAGATAATGCCAAGATGGTATTCACCCTTTCTTGATCAATGGATAAGCCCTTCTTGGATATAATATATCCTATGAGTTTACCTTCATGGATAGAAAACACAAACTTATTTGGATTTAGAGAGACTCCAAACTCTCTACACCTCTCAAAAATCTACCTTAGGTACTTCAAATGATCCTTTGCTTCTTTGGATAAAATTGTCACATCATCAAGATATATTAATATAATGTCATTGATTAGTCTTTGAAAATCCATATCCATTGCATGCTAAAAAGTAGCCCCAACATTTGACAATCCAAAATTCATATTATTATATGAATATTTACCCCATTTTTTGGTGAAGGTTGTCTTGTATTGGTCACTTTCTTTCACCAAAATCTAATTATAACCAGAATACCCATCTAAAAGAGAAAACCTCTCACCACCTGCCACAACTTGTAGGATTTACTCCATAGAAGGAAGTGGATAATGATATCTCAAAGAGACTCTATTCAAGTCCCTAAATTCCACACACAAACTGATCTAAAAATTATTCTTCCTAACAAGGACTAAATTGGCGAACTTAAAGGAATTCTTGATAGGAAAGATGATTCTAGACTCAATCAACTTGGTGAGTTCTTTCTTCATGAGGTGTTCAATCTTGGGATTGATTGGCCTTTGCCTTTACCTAATAGGCTTAGAATTTTCATTTAATTCTATGGTATGTTGAGTTAAACCCTTCAATTCACTATATTCCCATTCAAAAATATCACTAAACTCCCTACATATCTCAATGAAATCATACTTCTCATGACTAGTGTATACCTTCCTAAGTGCAAGTAGCTTATCTTCAAAGATCTCTATCATTTCATAGTTCTCTTTCTTAGTGGACATACTTACCTTTTAATTATTGAGATAGTCATACTAATTAAATATTATTTCTGAAAAGAGTACTAGTAAAGACCTGCAATAATCTCCTTCTGCAAATTGGTAGACCATCAAGAGTACAAGCTAGAAAAGACAATATTTCACTAGACTCAACCAACAAGAATCAAGTCATTACTTAATATTACAGCATATGAGTGGAAAAAACACTTGTATATTTATTTAATAGTTATTAAAGTACAAATTTGGCTAGATTTTCCCCATCAACCAATGGAAGTTTCTTCATCAAGCCAAAAGAATATATATATATATATATATATATATATATATATATATATATATATATATATATATATTGAGAGAAGAATCAAGCAAAGGGAGTCCAATGGTCACTTGGACATGTTTCCATCTAAGAGAATAAGTTAAAAATACATGTGGAAGAGATTTTTTTGTGAGATATTCCATGTTATATAGGTATACTTTTCCAAAATAAGTCATAAGGATAGTGAAAAGTGGCACAAAACCTATAATTTTGGCATTAAAAACTACCCTCATGATTTGCCTTCCAAAACTACATTTATCCATACATATGGTAGGGTTTGATGGTTGTTTTAAGTAACAGGGGTTAAAAAAAGTCCCCAAATTCATTAGATTGATCCTTGACTATCGTTATTCTTGTGGACATGCAAAATCATTCCTAGTAGTCTCAAAATATCTCTTTTCCATGCACCTTCTCCACTTGGCATTCAAAAACTCCCAATTTTTCAAAATTATCTATGAAAAATATTGAATGACACTTTTAAAAGTTTCCCTATAATCATTTTAAATAAAAAACATTTAAAATACTTCTATAATTTCTTTTCACCACATTCCCCAAGTGTTCACTAGCTGACTCACTGGACTAGCTAAAAGTGAGGGCCTAGCTGGGGCATTTAGAGATTGATTCATGAATTGATGTGAAATTTTGGAGTTATCTCAAGTGTAAAACTTCCTCATATTTTTTTTTCATCTCCTAACTCCTCATGTAGCCTACACAATTTAGGGAAACATGTAGCACAATGGTCTATATTGAAAAACAAGCCTAAAGAAGTCTTTCTTGCATGTTTTATGCCTTTCAAACCAAATGAAGGATGGGGAACATGAAATAACACCTTGGTAAGAATTTTTACACATATTTAAAATATGAAATCATCATACCAAAACAAGAAAATAAAGATGACTACAAATAGTGACCCCCCTCATAGTTGCAAACCTAAAAAGGTTTCTTTGAGTGTTAACATTGGTTCATGAAGGAGAAGGCAAACAAATGAAAGTTATTATTATTTATATGAAGATAACTCAAATAAATATCCACATATATTATCAGTCACTCCCATTCCACCTGTATGATTTGTACCATATGCTTGAAGTTGCTTCTTTTTTGCTTGCCAAAATCAGAAGGAAGGAAAAGAAGCAAGAGATGAAATTTTATGAATTTTTTATGAAAACCAAATGTGTAAATTTATGTTTTTAGCTAAAGAGAAACCTTTCTAATGCTTCCACTTTAAAATGAGATAATCTATTTCATACAAGTTCCATAAAGACCCTAAAAATAAAGGGAAACTAACCCTTTCTTACCATAATTAATTATTGGACTGTCATAAACCATATTTTGACCTTCATTGACCCCTCTCACATTGAATCCTAGTTTAGTGATAAGTTGGTCACTTTATCCCATCTTTACAAGTCCTCCTTTTTAGCTCAAAGTGGGCCCACAAGGTAATTTTTTGCATATTAAACTTGATAAGAGTAATTTAAATGAACTAAAGATGCCTTAAATCATATTCAAAAAAATATTAGAGCCAAAATAACATAATTCATACCTTTGACCAAGTTTGACCCTATTTGACTAAGGTTGACCATCATTGACTTGACTAGTACAAAGGGTAAGACTTGAACTAGGACCAGACTAGGCACAAGTGGAACATTTCGATCACAATGACACCCCTATAAGACATGAATAAACTTTTACAAAGTTTTAAAATGTAGGGGTTGACTCAAATTTGACCAAAGGTCAAATTTGGTCAACATGTACTTTAATTTTATGTATTCTACATCAAATTAGCTTAACAACATAATCTATTTGTCCATCCTACCACTTAAGGTGGATTTACAAACCATATACTTAAGAGGATCAAGTTTGACTATGAGGTGGACTTGGTTTTTAAGCATATAATGCATAAGTTTCTAGGATACAAAGATGATGCTCAAGTAACATTTTTCAATAGGGGTATAATTAAACTCATATGAGATCAATGTCTTTTGATATAATAGATTACTTATTCCTTTCCTTCATCATTATGTTGAGCTAGAAGGGCCCCTAATACACAAGGTGTTATAGATATGTACAAAAGTAAAGGCTTTCCCATGATTGGTGGTGATAAGACTAGAGGCTTAACTAGATATTGCATAAGATTGTGAAAATCCTATTAACACTCATATTTCTAATTTAAATGAGCCCCCTTCTTTAATATATGAATTAAGGGGTGACACTTGTCTTCTAATTATGAAATAAATTGAAAAATGGTATGTAATTTACAGTGAAGGATTTTAAGCTACTTCAAAATTTTTAGAACAAGCATTTCCATAATAAATTTCACTTTTAACAGATCTAGCTCAATGCCTCTCTTGGAGACTATGAACCCTAAATTTTTTCCTGAGGTGACTCCAAACACACATTTATTTGGGTTGAATCTAACCTTCTATTCTCAAAGCCTCTCAAAGATTTTTCTTAAGACTGCAAGATGCTCTGATTAGAGTTGTGACTTCCCTAAAATATCATCTATATAATCTTCAATGATGTCATGCATCATGTCAAGAAAGATAATGGTCATATCCCTTTGGTAAGTTGTGCCCACATTTTTAAGAACAAAAAGAATCACTTGATAACAAAAAGTCCCCAATGTAATGATGAATTTTGTTTTGTGTTGATCTTTAAGATCAATTTAGATTCGATTATATACATAAAACCCATCCATGAGGGATAAAATCTCATATCCCACCATAAAATCCATGATCATGTCTATAATTACAAAGGGAAATTCATCTTTGGGTCATGCTTTATCAATGTCCTAGAAGTCAGTGCAAATTTTGATTCCTCCTTATGGTTTGGACATAGGAATTATATTAGATATCCATTCAAAATAATAAATGAGATGAATAAATCCATCTTCCAATAAGTTATAAAATTATTATTTGACTAAAAGAGCCACCTTGCGGTGCATCTTACAAAGTTTTTTCTTCATAGGTTTTGCATTATCATGAACCACTAAATGATGCACTACCAAGATTGGATCCCTCACATGTCTGAATAACTTTGTGTAAAGACACACACACACACACACACACACACACAACCAAAATAATAAAAAATACTTATATTCTTTGAGTAGCTCGATAAGGATTGTTTATTCTTTTGGTACAAGAATTTCCCCCAATTTGATAATTATAATACTCTCATATGTTCCAAGATTAACTTAAATAACGTCCTCGATGAGGGAGGGTGACTAGTCATATAAATACATTGGGGGTGATGGTAAGTCCTATATTTCTAAATAAAATTCATCTAGGAACTATATATCTAATTTTGGGTAGAATTTTTATTCTTTAGGAGAGGGTTTAATCTCACCTATGCTTGGAGAGGGATCTACATATTTTTACTCTTGTCCATAAATTTGGTTTAAAGATGTTTGTTGTTCTCTAAAATAGGAAAACTCATTAAGACTAATAAAAAACCCTTTCTTGTTGTCTCATGATGGCATAAAATCATGTGATTACAAATACTCAATAATGGCCTCATCATTTTGGACTATATAAGATAAAGGCTCATTATTTTGATCCTGATTTATCAGGGTGGGGTAACAAAGGGAGATGTCAATAGTAGATATGGTGGTGTCATATAAGAGATTGGTGGCAACAAGATATTCATAAAGACTATAAATGAAACCTATTTTGATTTCTTCAACACAAGAATAATCCTCATGAACTGATAACATATCTAAAATGATATTACTTAGGTTGATGTCAAGAGTTTTTAACAATAAAATAAGATGTTTTGGGTGTTCTTGAACCCTTATATGCCCAATCCTACCTTATTTATCTGTTCTTAGTCCTTTCTCCTTGTAATTCATATTTTGAAACATATTTTAAAGGTGGGGGTACTTTTGTTTATGCTATTTGAAGGCATAATCATCTAGAACAATCCATGAATCATTAAGCTCATATAAGTACTCTTAGGATAACATGCTTGCATGAGTAAAGGCCATATATATAAAATAATAAATGATGGGATTATCCTTACTCATAGCTAAAGACCGATAGCTATGTGGGGAGAGAGGTAAATATCCTACGTAAAAGGTCTTGTATTCATATTCTCCATAGCTTGTGAAAGTGATCTTGAGATGTGTGATGTTTGTGGATGCATTTGAGATAGGTGTTAAATCATCTAGGTGGACATATTTTGTAATTATTGTATTAGGAATATAACTATGTGTGCTAGAGTAATATCAACTAGGATAGGATTGTTCCATTTGACATCTATGAAAGTGATCTATCTCCCCTAGGATGGTAACATCCATTACTAAGTGAGGGAATTTTAAACATTGATAGAGGGTGGAAGAAACTACTCTCATTTCATGGATCCATAAGCATCCCATAAGTATATTATATGGAATATTGACATCCATGAAATGAATTAAAGTTTGATTGATGATGAGTCCATAATGATAAGATGATAAATAGTTACTATTGATGGCCTTTCATTATCATCATATTCCTTAATCACTATGAGATTAGGCCCTAATGATGCTTCAAAGTAACCTAATTATTTCATAAAGTCCAAATTTAAATTAGACCCTCTCTCTATAAATACCCATGGGATTTTATGGTTAGAAATGGAAATTATAATGAACAAGGGATAATTATGATGTAGTCCTACAAATGGCATGTCTTGGGCACTAAAAGTGATCTTTTGAGAAGGGGACAAGTGACCCAAAAATGCTTGAAATTGGCTAGTGTCAGTATCTCTAAGGACTTTAAATTCATGTAAGACTTGATTAATAATCTCCTGATGCACCAATAATGTTTTAAGAAGATATATGAGAGATATTTGGGTTGGAGTCTTCTCAATCTATTGGATGATGTTGTATGGCTTATCAAAAGAGCTAGAGAACCTTTTAGAGATACTGACCTTTTGGGATGCTGAAGTGGATGGGTCTTTGGGAGGCGCTCTAGGTATTATAATTTTTTTGTATTCTATAGTTACTACACATTTAGTTATGGCCTAGTTAATATTAAGGATGGTAGATGGTGGTGGTGTGGGCTCTTGGGGGCATCGGGTTTTAATGGTATTGACATAATGGTATGGAATGGCATGGTAATCAATTTGGTTGGATGTGGATGCTTGATGTTAATCTTAGATTGGTTTACTTTGCCTCTAATCATGTATAGGTAAAGGTCCAAATAGATTCCTAGTTATTGATTCCTATATTGACTGGTTAGGCTCTTCTCTTCTACTTTAATGTCCCCCTTTTCAATTAGATCTTGGATGTAGTGATTTAATTGCATGAATTTTTTAGTTCATGCCCCTTAACTCTTTTATATTGAAATAATTTGTCTTCAAAATACCAATATGGTCAGGGTTTACTATCATCTAATGGCTAAATTTTAGGGAGAGTGATCATGTTTGTAGTTATTAACTATTATAGGACCACTTTTGTGGGTATCCCAAGACTGGTTAGAGGCCTTTTTCCTATTTGGGATTTGTTTTTTCACCATGGTACTCTTATGGCGGAGACATTATACTTATTATTAGGGGATGTTTTATACACTATTTGAACATGTTATTTATAATTTATCACTGAATCCCCCACAACATTGTTTTTTATTGAATATTTTAGGCTTACCCAAAAAAGTATTATCTAGATTATGAATTTGTTCACTTAGGGTATATAACTTAATTATTCCTTTCTCAATAAGTGCATTTTCAATTTGGATCCCATTTTCTATGATTTCATCAAAGGAATTTGCATATTGTAGCTTTAATTGGTATTTTAATTTAGTAGTAGGGTTGTCAATGAATATTTTAGCCATCTCTTTCTAAGGAACTATGCAATGGAATCGATTAGTAAGGATTATCCAATGTTGTAAAAATAAGTCTAGGATTTCCCCATTTATTTTTTGTGTTAGAAATATCTATGATAGATATGTCATGCTCAATATGAAAGGAGAAATTTCATATGAATATTTATATCAACTCCTCAAAGATAGATATGGAGCTTTTAGGTAAATGTATAAACTATTCCAATGTAGACCCCATGAGACTTTTGGGTAAAAGTCTAGCTAGATAAGAATCATCATAAGCAACCTCATGGAATACTACATAAAAATATTATGCATGATCTCATGGGTCCACTTTTCCTTTATATTTTTAAAATATTAGGACCTCAAAATGTGTTGGGAAAGGTACTTGTAAGATGTTAATGTCTAAAGGAGATATGCAAAAATATTCATATTTTTATATCATTGTTTGGGTGTGATGATTGATTTGTTAAATATTATCCTTTATTATCCTCCATTATTAAGTAAATAAGGGTTCCATGAGGGGATTGGATGCTTTATCTTGAATGTTTTGATATCTTTAATGATCAAGGTTGGTGTTTCTCACATGTTACCTTACGGAAGAGGGTCTTTGATTTTGGGCTCAAAATTGTGAGGTAAGGGAGCTAATTTATTGGGTCAACTAGTCCAACTAGTCCTCTAAGGAATTTATTCTCCTATTAAATTCAATGTGATTATTATGTAAAGGTTATTGTTGTTCTTCAATTTCTTGCTCATGATCCACAAGATTGTCCTCTTCTTGCTATTGGTTGTCATTATTTTGATGATGTGGAATGTTGGGCCTAATAGATGGATGTATGTTATGTTAAAAAAGGTTTGGATTAAAGTTAGGGTGTAAAGTTCCCATTATTATAATTACCTAAGATAGAATTTGATCATGATTATCATAGATATATTGTTCAAATTAGGCCCTAACCTCATCACTATGGAAAAAGTCATTTTTGAATCAGTCTTCCTATCTAGAGGTATGGATATCACTATGTGTGTCATCATTATCCTAGTTTTGATTATCTAAATTCCCCTAAGAGGTCATTTTCATAGTTATATCCTTATCCCATTCTTAGAATTTGGGCATGGGTTTAGATCGGCATGATGGATGATGAGTGTGATGTAATAAGAATGATTAGGTGTGACTTTGATATAGGATGACAAAAGATAAGGTTAATTTGGATACTAATTTTATCTTAAAGATAAGAGTGGTCAAAATAAATGATTTTGACTTGGATTTAAATTTAGGAGGATATGAAGACTAAAATGACCAAATATTATCAAAGTAAACACTCTATAAGGACTCAATCTAACAAAGAGATAAAGAGGATAAGATGATTTGTTGGGACTCTTTTTGACTATGTATGAATCCATACCAACTCAGTAAACACCTTGACATGAGGCAATCACTTGTGATGATTGCTATTTTGGCATATTTTATTCCAGGTGGAAAAATCATCATTGACTTAACACCAACTAGAAGGTAGTTATTTGACACCCAATTTTTAAGGGCATTTTCTTATGAAAGCAATATGTGGTATTTTTAGTGTAAAAGGTGTAAGGTGATGGAACTAGAAAAAATGAGCAACCAAGGATATATCTCAATACCCAACATGCACCCTCTACCCTAAAATGAAGATGCTTTTAAATTTTATAAATCCAAGCTCGAACTAGTATGTAGAAGATGTGAAAAAAATTAGCAAAGCTCTGCATAATTAGTTCTAGATATCATGTCAAGAATGCCATTAGAATAGACTTTAGCTTGTTTACCTTTGAGGATCCAATTGTATCATCCAATCTTTCCTATGAGATTCTAGGTTGTTAGTAGTTTAGATAAGATTTTACTCTATTTTTGCAATATTAACTATACTCTATATTTGGATCATTAACTATATGAAGATTAGTTGAAGTAACACATTGTGTTCCTAGGTGTAATATCTTATCTTTATTATTGAAATGCATAATGATTGTTATTATTTAGTGTTATGAATTAAATATAAATGTTAAGAATGTTAGTTGCAAGCTTTGATTTAGTGTATTCATAGCATCTCTATAATTTATGATGATGTTAGCACATTATATATAAATACTCTATGTACAGGAAAGACCCCATGCCAATAAATGATACTTATTCCTAAAGCATGAGTCTAAGCATGACCCTTAAATTTAAAGTATTCCATTAAACCCTCCAAGTGCTTAAATGATGCTAAGTTAAGGGAACTAGAGGCTTTCACCTATGAAACTATAAAACTAACCCCATATAGGCTTTGCACCTACACACCATCAGACTCCACCTATAATGGATTGTGCCAATGAACTTACCAATATCGTTGTTGTAAATGATAAAGTTCTATGAAGAATTAGTTACACCATGGAATAACTAGCCCAACCTAGGCCCTGATTATTTCTCTGCTACACTCTGGGTGAGTGCATAAGGCTTGTGCCTTATATGAACTAATGTTAGTGTAGTTGAGGGACAAATGTTGAGCTCTAAAGGATTAGTCTATGTCTATGCCTAGTTGTAACAAGCCTAAAACTAAATTGGATAACCAAGTAAGTGCCTAAAAAATTAAATAAAGTGAGACACCAAATCTATCTATAACATTTTGGTTCCATTTCCAAGACACATATTAAATTTTGGTGTTCTAATAGTATGATAGAATAATGCTTAAAATATCCATTAACATTGAGCATTATAATTAATAGGTGGAAGATATATTTGCACTTAAGCATCCATCTTGTAAATAATAGAAGCCAAAGAACTAGGTCTAGAATAACTTGTATGATGCTCTATATGAGTTTTTTTTTTTGTGGACTACCTAAGTATGTGTACCAATGGTTGGTTGCCTATACGACCCATAAAAGGTGGAGTTATGGATAACACCTTGAGTGGATAAAAGAGTACCTAGAGAAGCTTGAGAAACTTGATGCTAATTGGACTAGAGTTGTAGACAAATGGTGGTAAAGAACACTAAACATATACATGCTTGAGTTCATAGTATCGACATAATCCTAGCTTGAAGAATTAGTGTATCAATTATTTCATGAGCTTGGAGATATGTTTGAAAAATAACTTGGCATAGAGATTAATAAACTAATGGTAGATTATGAATTTGAAACTATAATAATGGAAGGCTAAAGTCCTTTTTCATGTGAATAGTGTAATGGGGTAGAAGGTAATGTATAAGTGAAGTGTTATGGAAAGAGATGAGCATATTAACACCCAAGAAGCCATAATCTAAAGGAAGATCCAAAACTTGGAAGTGTTGAGAGAACCAGTAGCAAGTAGGAAGGGCATGGGGAAGGATACCTTGAATCATAGTAGTATGAGGAGATGAATAATTAAGCCATAGATAGAGCTCAAATGTTGATGGGTGAAGAATGTGTTGGGTCCCTATAACTTTTGACCATTGAAGATGCACCAGATCTATCATAAAATAAATAAGATTGATAATTTACCATATTATCTACATCAAATTTGGCCATTGTGCAAACTTGGATTATAATTTTATTAATGAACAAGTTATCCCTTATGAATAATTGAGTGAAGATACCTCTATACATTTGGGTGCTAGTTTGACAATATAAAACTTAAGCACAAGCATTCCATTTAAGCCAATATTAGCTATATATATTGTTCAATAGACTATAGGAAGTGGATCAATGCCACAAGTTAGTACTACATTACCTTCATCATCATTGGTGTCGGTAATAATAATAGGAATAATGCCTAACCCAGTGGCTAGAAGCATTGTATGATCACCACTAGGATAACTACCATGGTGAAAGTATCTCAGATGCCAACAACCCCCCACATCAAATTTACTATGAGATGGCCATGAATTTACTATAGTATCATAGTGTAGATAATGTTGTAGAGTATGTACTAAAATTTGAACTACAATGATGCACTCAAGGTATAATCCTATCTAAGCACAAGGTAACCTTGTTTGTGATAACTCTACTTGATCATACCCATACTTGGTATAAAAAATTTGATCCTAATTAGGCTATAGTTGATTATACACTTTGAAGGAAGCATTCTTGAAATGATTTGATATACCTAAGTTTGAACAATAGAACATTTTCATGATCAAGGAAATTAACCAAGGAGTATTAGAGAGTATGCACCTATACAATGCCAAATTCAAAACTATTCTTTCTAATATTTTATATGATATTCACCCTTATAACATGTATAATGGATTTTTGGGGGATTACTAGTACCATTCAAAACAACACTTTCCATGAAGACACTCATAAACCCTCATAAAGTGCTTGAAGCCATGATCAGAGCTGAGGCAGTCAAAAGCATTAACACTAGAAACAACCCATTCATGTAGGCACATATTACATCCATGGCTAGCCAACTATAGAAACTTACTACTAATTCATTTAAAGATGCTCAAAGTAGGATATGGTATATTGATTATGAAATAAAAGGTCATAATAGGAATAACTACCCTCGAAATAATATGCACACATTGATTCAAAGCTATGAGGTTTGTCATGAGGTGTATGATGTTTGAAACTTACCTTTATTACAACAAGCCATTCAATTTAACATAGATATTTATTGTTGGCTATGTGATCCTTACACTCATACCATAACTGGCTATCGATTGATTGATGAGATGTGAGAGATCATGGAAAGAGGTGCATGGTAAGACACTAAAGCAATTATGAGGAAAGTTCATCAAGGCAATGAAGGCTATAACCAACATAATGTAGGATATGGAAGGTAAAGAGGCACTAGAGGGTGAGGTGGAGGTTGTGGTAGAGGAATATTCCCACTACAATCATGTTACAAGTGTGGTTTGACTAAGCATTATCAATGTGATTACCTTAATCATCCAATGTGTGGGTATTTTTAAGGAACACATAATGTTGAGGAATGCCACAAATTGTACAAGAAATTGACTAAGGTAGGCTTGGTATAGACAAGGGTGCATGAATGATTAATAATGAGCCTAAAATGGAGAAGTGAACTCCAAAGGTGAAATCAACATGTACAAAGCCAATCAAAGTACAAGCAACTACTCATAGTGGATTCACCACTCAACCACCACTTGTGACTATAATAGAGTTGCACATAGAATATAGGAAATCAAGTTGCACTTAGTACATAATGTGGCTTGAACCAAAAAAATTTCCATACCCAAACCCTACATGATAGAAATATTTATTGCAGTAGGCTATGAGTGTGATTTAGAACCTACAAGAGCTCTAATTGGCATGATACCTATAGGTGAAAGTTGTTACCTCTCACAAGAAGAAATATGGTCAAAAGGTTAAGGTGCAAGAGATAATAGAGATATTTTTTTAGACACCAAAATAGTGTCAACCCCCCCTTGGTCCCTTTCTAACTTTAACATGCCTAACCTATACTTTATTAATTTAAAATACTTATTTTAAATTAATCATCCCCTTTAGACACCTCACCTTAGACACCTCACCACTAAGACCATTTTTTACCCCATTTATCACCCTATGACTAAGTCCTCCAAATCATAATTACTTAAGACCTATTCCAACTCTCTCACTAACTCTCATGCCCATAACCCTGCCATTTGACCATTCACTAATGACAACTACACTTGGCAGATGAAGAATGGGCAAAGGGCTAAAAATAGCCCCTTTTACCCATTCTACACCCACTGACGTCGGTCAACTATCGATCGATGCTGGCAAAACCACCGATGTCAGTTACATAAACCAACTTCTCACATCGAGTTACAGGCTCTTAGATGCTAGAATCACTCTGGGACTCCTTCTAGTCACTCTCTCTCAAATTTGGCTCTCTCTCTCTTCTTCTTAGACTCTGAGACATCACCAGGCATCAGACTTCAACTAACGCTCCCTTGGCCATAGAGGCTCTATGCAAATGACTCCAGATTGAATTGGAATATTTCACAAGGTCTTCAGCATCAAGCCATAATAGGTACAAGCATTTAACACCTTGGTTCTTCATCTCACCAGAGCTAAGTATTTCTTCTACCCTTTCATTTCAGTAATTTAGAAAGTATTAGTAATTAGTTTCTATTTACTTTTTCTAAATACTATCAACCAAACTAGACCTGACCTTCAACCAGACCAGGCTTTCTCCCTGGAGAGGCTGAAAATCCTTCCTCTCACCCTTACCCTTTTTGACAACCTAGCCTCTACCTTTTCCCTTCCACAGGCCTTATTTGTCTCCCTGCAACCCTACACAGACTTTTAGACTCCCAGAATCCCTCTATCAACTACGGACATAACCCTGAGACCCATCCAAGGACCATTGCCCCTACTGACATCGGTAGCCTAACTGACGTCAACAACATTGACCAATCGACGATGGTAGACTAACTGACATCAGTGACTATGAGAGACTAACTACAAGAATCAAGTACGCATTATTTATTACTCTTTCTTAGTCTTTCATTATTTCTCTTTATATAATAATATTTTTATCAAATAGCGGACTTTCATCCCTTCGAGAATTATTTACACTTTTGGGACCGAGCATGTGCTTGGCAGTCCACCATATATCTATCTAACATTTTTTTGTTTAAGTCTTATTCCTATCTATAGGTGTCTTCCTCCATAACCAAAGAGGAGCTCCTTTAATTGCTTAGATACAGTGCGTAACTTCATCTGGGTACGTACAAACCCCTGACCATTAATCTTAGTTTCTTATTTCTTCTGAATGTAAAAAGCAAAAATGAGTAGAAACATTCTGGCACGCCTGGTGGGACCCTATATTTTTCCTTGGGTTCATTTCTTCTAAAACAAACTTTCATATAGGTGCATTAGGAAAATTTCTCTTCTTGCATCCTTCTTCTTTCTTTCTCTTTCAAAAAGACACCATTAGCACAAGTTAAAAAGAACTTTTTCTTCTTGTCACTTCTTTTCTACATCATAGAGTAGTGAGAATTCATACTCTTAACCTTTTCATCACTTGTTTGCATCTGAACAAAACATTTTAATTTGGTTTAAAAATTAATTGCATGTCATTCCTGCTTGAATGCATTTTTAGCTCATCTAGTAATTAAAATGCATTATGAATAAATCATAGTGCACATATGTTACATGACCAGACCACAAGCACATCAAACTAAACATCTAAACATACCTGAGACAAGGCCCAAATAGGATTTCATCACCTAGCAGATACCTTACCCTTCCCAGTGATCCTACTAGGATTTCACCACCAAGAGGAGGACCCACTCTGTTCTCTGGCAGAGTATAAACTATAGGCAAATTATATATTGGCTAAGTGACCAAACTTGGCTCTGGGCTCGTGAAGTGAGGGGAGCAAGCTCCTAGCACCAAGCCACGTATGGAACCTAATACAAATTTTGAGCACCAAAACTTAACCCGAAACCAACCTTAGACTGCTTCTTTTAGTACCTATTCTAAAATCCCAATTCCCAAACATATTCTTCTAAGGAATAAGCCAACATGACTCTAAAATTTATTCTTAGGAATTTAATGTTTAGAGGTTGCTTGCCTTCATCTACTTCTCTATTTTTATCTAGTTTTTTGAGCTAGTAAGGACGCATTATTCTGAGCTCCAAAAACAACTCAGAACTTTCTTCTTTCTTCCAAAAACTTTTAGTTTTCTGAGTTTTTAGAAATACACAGTAACCAACATCAGTTTTTCCACCAACATCAACAACTGATCATCACCAACATCAGCTATTTGACCAACATCGACAACTTACAGACATCAGTTTTTCTACTGACGTCGGTCACTGTCAAAAAAATTTCTTCTCAAACAGCAAGCTAAAAACCTGACCTTTTTTGTTAAAAACAAATTTTGGTTTTTTGAGGCTGAAACATATAGTTTTTAGAACCTGAATCTATTTTGTCTTGGATGGTTTTGACATGTAGTCAAACCAAAACTCTTGTTGACCACGTAAGGCAACAACCACTCCCACCTTCACCTTCTATATCAAGTCTTCAAATGGAGTATAATTCAGAAATTGAATGTACTCCTATCCAACCAACCCCAAATCAACCCCCTATTATTCCCAAAGGGGACCAAGACTTTGAAAGGTTCATTGACCTCAATTTCAAGGCTCTTTAGCACTATCTCGTGAGAAGTCAAATGCGAGATCCTTTAGGCAACCCAGTTTATGGGATGCCAACTTCCTTAGTCGAAATGGCAATCATATCAACAGCCTTCGTAACCCAACCCATGGTCACCCAAGCCATTGCCTCAACTAACAACCCAACCATGACCAATCTTCAAAGTGTGGGCTCTCCTTCTGTTTCTAGACCTACCTCCATTGGGGTTTCTATACCCCCTCAACCACAAACCATTCAACAAAGTTCTACACCATTCCAAAACTTAATTGTCTCCATCCCACCTACTCGTGCACCCATAAATACAAGAGTGACTACTTATCCTTTATCTAGTGTTGCCACCATCCAACCACCTTTGGCGACATCTAGTCAATTTGTGCCCTCTAACTTCATGGCACAACCTCCCTTGTCCTTAACATCAGTCCCTATGATGAACTACCAATATGTTGTGCCTATACAAATGCAACCAAGTACGTCATATACCCCTCTTAACACCTTCTAGGTACCTTACAACCTAGGGGGTTCCCCACCTACCAATCCATCAGCTGATCTAATTAAGATGCTGATGGATAAGATGTCCAACCTTGATACATCCATTTCTGGTTCAAGCAATTTTCTTTCATATGAACAAATATGCAACGAACCCATCCACCCTTCTGTGCCTATTAGACCATATCCTAACCAATGGGAACTCCCCAAATTTACTTGATTTCAGAGTAAAGAGGACCCACAACAACATCTACGAGCGTTTAGACATGCTTTCTACCTTATAACACACGATGATGCGTTATTACTTCGCACATTTCCCATGTCACTTTCTGGGGGCCGCCCTTGATTAGTATAGCTCTATTGCCATTCATTCTCTTTTTTCATTCACTTAACTCACCCAACTATTCCTTGACCACTTTTCAATCAACATCACTAAAAATTTCTCCATTACAGACCTATATTCTATTAGACAATTAGACGATGAGTCAATAGCTGACTTTGTTGCTCATTGGAGAGGTTTGATTAACCAACTCTCCTTTTCACTTCCTCAAACTGAGCTCATTGAGCTCTTTTCAAGAGCATGTGCCAAGCACATCTCATCCACCTTGCGGATCCAAACATTCTGCACATTTGACGAAGCTTTCACCATGGCCAAGAAGATTGAACTCTGTGCTATCAAAGAAGATAGAGTCACATTGCATAGTAAAAATACCAATGCAAAATCCAATGATCCTTCTTCTTCCCACTCCAAGTCCAAAGGAGTGGAAAATGCTATGGTTGTTAGACCATCATCTTCAACAACAACCAACCAATCTCAACCTTCTACATCAGAATATATCACAAGACAATTCCAACAATTGTATATACAGCGTCAGTACACTCCAATAGGAGAATCATACACTTCCATCTTGGATAAACTAGTCAAGCAGAGGGTCCTCAATCTCCCTCAAATTTGACCACCCCAATTTGACCCCTTAAAAGCCATCCCTACATGGTATAGGGAAAATGACTTTTGTAATTATCACCGTGTCAATGGTCATGACATGGACAATTGTAAAACCTTCAAAAACATTGTCCAAGACATGCTAGACAAGGGGGATCTTGTTTTGGATAACCCAAATGCGTCAGCTAATCAAAACATAGACATCTTTAGGTAACCATTCCCTAATCATCCCTTAGTCAAAATAACATTCAGACCATAGCCGATGACCTTCAAGAGTGTAATATACACAGGGTCGACATGGTTTCTAACCAACCTCTCCCACAGTCTAAAGAGGTTAGTCACCCTATTTGTCCATCATAGGTAGAAGAGATTTCTTCTCCTATTTGTCCACCACAAGTAAAAGAGCCTTCTTCTCCTATTTGTCCACCACAGGTAGAAGAGCCTTCTTCTCCTATTTCTCCACCATGGGTAGAGGAACCTTCCTCTCTTATTTGTCCTCCACTGATGGAGGATATTCCTCTATCCAACCCCCTTTCACACGTAGGAGAGTCTACTTTAACCTCTCCCATATTGGAGGATGCTTTTATGGCACTAATGTCGGCTACCTCGCCCTCACCCTTTTTATCATCCATGAGGGATCATACTTTCCCCGCTCCTAGAACACACATCGAAACCATGACCATCCCTGCGCTCTATCCTCTTGAAGAGCCACATTCTCTAATTCCTTCTCCACCGAGAGAAGAACTTGTCCTTTCACCCACTTCCACTGAGGAATATCCGGTGATGGTTCCTTCTCACCTTTGGCCCGTGATCACTACGTCTCACATGCTTCCGCTCACACCTAAACCCAAACCTTCACATGCATCCACCATGCCGAAACAGATCAAATCTCTCGGTATGCACCCTATATCAAACCTCACTCACCCATAAGTGAAGGTAGACTTGAACCTCACCTCACACAATAGTAGTCTTTGTATTAAACTAAAGAAGACTACTAAACCACATCAGAGAACTTCTCCCCCACCATCACCATTGCCCTCTATTTTCGGTCAACATCCATCTACCTTAATAGGAGTGCTCTCTACTCTAACACCTAACAAAAACAAATCACCTCCATTACTGCCTTTACCCATCAAAACCATACTTCCTCCAAAACATCCAACACCTCTCACCACAAAAGTGCCATCTACACGTGTGGTCACACCACCAAATAAAAATATGGTATGAAAGACTCCTTCTACAACTCCTCAACAGAAGTTGTCAACACCTACTACAACAAAACACGTAGACCCATTAGCGGGTTCCTATGCTTTGCTTTTATGCTAATTGTTGCAGTCCTCTAACATTAGTCTTCCACCTCTTAAACCATACAACCCTCTCAGACCAAAACCATCTTGGTTCGATGACACTAAAATCTATGCGTATCATCGTACACCTGGGCATGATACTGAACGTTGTTACGCTCTTAAAGTTGTCATCCACCAACACCTAAAAAAGGGCACCCCTCTCATTAAGGACCCCTTTGACAAACTACTGACATCATCCCATGCCTCCCAAACCTCCTCACCTTCACACTCATCAACTCTCGAATCAAAACCATCTTGGTTTGATGACACTAAATTTTGTGCATATCATCGCACACCTGGACATGACACTAAATGTTGATGCACTCTTAAGGTTGTCACACTTCAAAAAGGACACCCTTTTCATTAAGGATCCTCTTGACCACCCTTTCAACAAACCACCAACACCATCCCATGCCTCTCAAACATCCTCACCTGAATTGAGAACCCATCGTTAGACTATGGTCCCTCTACCACCTGCTCCCCCTTTGTTTGAAATCAACACTATCAATGTGGGCACCAGGTCCCAAACATCAAAGGATAAAGGAAAAGAGAAGATTTCTATTGCTTGGACATATCCATTTGTCAAGCCTTCTCAACCATCACAACCCAAGATTTCAATCTTGGGCACATCCTAATCAACATCTTCCAAGCCAATTCATAACTCCATGGTGAAACAACTTCACCAAACCCCTGTGAAGATGTCTTTGTATGACCTCATTAAAATCTCTCCATAACATTATCAAGCTTTAATCAAATATTTATAGGCAGTGGAGGTCCAACCTGAAGACCCCCAACCACTAGCTACCTTAGTCCAAACATTACCAACCATTGCCTCCATCACTGTCAGTGATTTTGAGATTCCTACCTCCAATCTAGAAGATCGAGATCTCACCCTCTTAAACTAAGCTTATCAAGAAAAAGCTTCATAGGATGCATCCTTGCATTGCACTCCTTATCAAAGAGGAGCTTCATCATCTTCTCTTCATCTCATTTATCCAACCCATTGATTATCCACAATGGGTATCAAACCTTGTCCCTGTCACAAAACAACTGGGGGAATTCAACTTTATACTGACTATCATGACCTCAACCAAGCATTGACCAAATATCAACCAACCACACATTGACCAAATATCAACCAACCAAGCATCGACCAAACATCAACCAACTTCTTAATCGCCTTTAACACTTGACCAATATGGAAAGAAGCAAACGGGGCAAGTTTGCTCCTAATTGACTCAGACCTTACATAATAACACATGGATCAGAGACTTATCGTCTGCCTTCTCTCGAAGGCCAACCAGAACTTAAACCCCTTAATGCCTTACATCTATGACCATTATACTGTTAGCCAAGTAATCATTCACTTGACATTTAACTTGAGCTCGTCCCTTGAGCAATCCCTGTCATCCTCATTCCTATTCCTTTCAACCCTTTTTCCCCATAAACATTAGTCAACCCTTTTTTTTCAAGCATGAATGCATTGTCCTAATAAAAGGGAAACCTCTATAGACTAGCCCATGACCAAAAGTTCAGTCAAAAAAAATAATAATAAAACTGGGATGCCTATTCAAAGGTCATAAATTATAAATGTAGATTGCTCCCTCGAAGGACCGCTGCATCATTATTGTAATTAATAGACTACTCCCTTGAAGGACAGCTATCATAAGACTCCAAACATACAAAGCAAACTATAGACCACTCCCTCGAAGGATGGCTATGACCAAATTTTGCTACATACACAGCACAACATGACCATAAAACAAATAACATCCCCAAGTGGACTTCCCACATTGATCAGTCCACCATAAATAAATAAATAAATTTAAAAAAAAAAAGATGACTGACAAACTATTACTTCATGGACTTGCCTATAGTCGTTCTTAGGGTCACTTAAAAAGGGCAAATTTATCCTTACTCAAAAGGGTTACTCTACCCTTATCTATCACAAAATCAAACCTATTACCCCAACATACCCAAGGGATTTTGAGCTCACTTAACATCGAGTGATTGAATACTTCTCTAACACAAACAATGGTCAATGACATAATGCATGAATGGGGATTTTGTTTGCAACAACCCTATCTATGCTATCATTATGGTCCTTATCAATGAAAGACCAATGCGCCTTTCACTTCTTACACACTTTGGTCACAAGCAACCAATCCAAACTCAACTAAATCATTTTCTAACCAAACCAAACCAAAACATTTTCTAACCATTAGCATAACCTCATGATTTATTTAATACAAATATCAATTTGTGTTATGTAAATTATCATAGCCCATTCACATTAGTTTCTATGAAAAACAATACACATGGAAACTAACAACCAAACACAATTTATGTCAAGCATATATCATCACCAATACGAAAAGTGTTGAAGCATAAATAAACTTATTTCATTTTTAGCATACATCCATCACCAATATGGAAACTTGCTAGGGATGAAAAACCACATAACCTATGTTACAGAATACACCATCACATAATATGGAAAAGGCTATAACATCATCATACACTCATCATTTCTTACATGACCTAACCTGACCAAAACAACTATCAACCACTTTGACTCTTCTTCCCTTTTAGGGAGAACTACATTGGCCTGAGGCCCTTGAAATAGGGGCTATGTAGGTAGCACTCAATTGACATGGGGTCTTCTGAGGTTAGCTCGGCCATCCATTTACCCGTTCATCTCCCTAATGATGTTAGCCATTTTTTTGTTCATCTACCTGATGGACAAACCATTTCACCTTTAACCATGACTTAACCTAGTCAAACCCAATCCATAATCGACTCTCTTCTTCCCTTTTGGGGAGAACTACATTGGCCTAAGGCCCTTAACACAGGGGCTATGTAGGCAGCACTCAGTTGACATGGGGTCTTCTGGGGTTAGTTCGGCCATTCGCCCATTCATCTCCCTAATGACAACGTCCATTCGTTTGTTCATCTACTCGATGGATAAACCATTTAATTTTTAACCATGACTTAACCTAGTCCAAAATCAAGACCACACATCTAGCCCTGACATTATAAAAGTCACATTTGACTCCTCATGGGGCACATTGGAGATCACATACATCTCCCTGACCACAACAAACTACACTTGAGATGACTTATATCTCAGCTTGACTCGACCAAAGACCTTGGAGATCACAACTATCTCCTTAGACCATGACCACTTTCAAGACAACTCTGCCTTGGTTGTTTTGATTACATGTATGCTACCTCACGAATAGTTAGAAAAATTATGTGCAACTCACATTATGACCCTTACAAGTATTAGATCACACCCAATTCGATCCCCACTACTTGTGACATTTTTGTGTTTTCCAGGAGCACTTCCTAAGCCCAAGACACTTGGAACATGATGACCATTAGAGCTATAGCTTTGATCAGTTAACCCAATCAGCTACAACTAAAATTTGGGGCCTGGTTACTTCAATTTTAGCACTCCTCAACCTTGCCTGTGACAATTTGACCTACCTATCACATGAAGTGGTATATGTGCAATCTCAACTATTACAACGTTCACACTACAACTTCACCATATTCATCCACTACCTATCAAATCAGCACTCGATATCAGGTCCCCTCTCTCAATTCCCACTTTGAGGGGGAATACCTCATCCCATACCTGGGGCAAATAACACCTTATTTTTGTCTTACAATTTGTCAAGAACAACTAACAAGATAAAAAGGGGAAAATGTAGACACCAAAATAGTGTCAACCCCCCTTGGTCCCTTTCTAACTTTAACATGCCTAACCTACACTTTATTAATTTAAAATACTTATTTTAAATTAATCATCCTCTTTAGACACCTCACCGTGGACACCTCACCTTGGACACCTCTCCCTTAGACCATTTCTCACCCTATGACTCATCTAAGACCTAATCTCACTCCTTCCTAACCTCCTAACTAATCCTCATGCTTAATAACCCCGCCATTTGACCATTCACCAATGGCAACTACACTTAGTGGATGAGGAACGAGTGAAGGGCTAAAAATAACCCCTTTTACCCATTCTGCACCTGCCGATGTTAGTCAATTGTCGATCGATGCCAGTGGAACCACTAACATCGATTACATAAACTGACTTCTCACATCGAGTTATGAGCTCTTGGATGTTGGAATCACTCTGAGACTCCTTTTGGTCACTCTCTTTTGCTCAGTTTTGGCTCTCTCTCTCTTCTTCTCAGACTTTGAGACATCACCAGGCATCAGACTTCAACTAATGCTCCCTTGGCCATAGAGACTCTACACAAATGACTCTAGATTGACTTGGAATATTGCACAAGGTCTTCAGCATTAAGCCACAATAGGTACAAGCATTCAACACCTTGGTTCTTCATCCCACTAGAGCTAAGTATTTCTTCTGCCCTTTCATTTAGTAATTTAGAAAGTATTAGTAATTAGTTTCTATTTAATTTTTCTAAATACTATCAACCAAACTAGACCTGACCTTCAACCAGACCCAACTTTCTCCCCAGAGAGGCTAAAAAGCCTTCCTCTCACCCTTACCCTTTTTGACAACCTAGCCTCTACCTTTGCCCTTCTGTGGGCCTTATTCGTCTCTTTGCAACCTTGTACAGACTTTTAGACTCCCAGAATCCCTCTGTCGACTACGGACATAACCCTGAGACCCATCCAAGGACCATTGCCCCTATCGACGTCGACAGCCTAACTGACGTCGACAGCCTAACTGACATCGACAACCTTGACCAACTGATGCTGGTAGAACTACTGACATCGGTGACTATGGGAGACTTATAGTATAATATAGGTACACATTGTCTACTTTCTATTTCTTAGTCTTTCATTATTTCTCTTTATCTAACATTCTTTTTATCAACTAGTGGACTATCATCCCTCTAGGAAGTCTTTACACTTTTAAGATCGAGCATATTGCTTGGCAGTGCACCATATATCTATCTGCAAGAATTAGGGCCTCTAGTACCCCCTATAGTAGTCGATATCTTTGACTACGCCATCCACCTGAGTCTGTGCCATAACCTCCCTCCATCATCTAAATCTAACTCAAAATCCAGCCTGAATAGCAACTAGAAGGCTGAGAGGTCATGTCACCACAATGTGCTTATAAGCCCAACAGTGTAGAAGGTGGCCCACACATAAACTATATCATTGCCACCGACTGATACCCCACAGCTCTCTATATAACTAGGCCATAAAAATGGGAGCCCATGTGAATACTATCTGCCCCTCTATCATATCCACCAAAACCCCAGTCATGGCAATCGAGAACCTCCCTCCCTCTACATCAGGTAGTGCATACACTGTGATGCCAATCATCATCAGGATGGCTAACCTATACGCATCCTTATCAGTAGCATACACTAGCTCGTATGCAAAACTTGTTGAGTGGTAAGTCACCTCAACAGCATGCTCACCAAACAACATCACCATGTGGATGTCATGTGCCTCCCTCAAGCATGCATATAACTCTACCTCATGTATTGGCAGCCACAAAATCTAATACATGTCCTCCATAATAATAGTCAACTCTCTTGTGGGCAAGTGGAAGGTGTTGGTGGTGTGATCCCACCGCTCAATAAGCACCACCATCAGGCTCACATCTCTAGCCACTCAGCAGTAGTGCCGTAACCCACCTAGTCCCACTGCAATGATGTGGGTCCACTCCTCACTTATAATCTCATGACACATCCACATCAGCAATGTAGGGAGATGATCTCATAGCATCAGTGTTTGCCTCACCAGCATCCAACCAACAAAACTATAACCACGTTAATAAATGACTACCAACATCTATGACTCTTCTTCCCTTTTTGGGAGAACTACATCAGCCTGAGGAACTTAAAAAATAGGGCTATGTAGGTAGAACTTAGTTGACATGGGGTCTCCTAAGGTTAGCTCAGCCATTCACCCATTTGTCTAGCTAATGGACCCATTAACTAAACCCGTATGCCTATCACTACACTCGGGAAGCCCTTGGCATGACTTCAATTTTCTAACTTCTCATTTTTTAAACTTTTTAAAGACATAACAGCCACCAACATCGGTTAGTGTGCTGATGACAGCACTTACCTAAATGATGTCAGTAGCTAAATGATAGACATCAGTTGCTGGTCGGCCAATGTCAGTGGAACTACCGTCATCGGTGACTGGTTCGGCCCTAGGGCCGAACGGGGTGAGCCCTAAAAATTAGGGCTTCCCCATTTTCTATCTAAAACCCCCCAAAAACCTCCTAAACCTTCCTAAACTAACCTACTTAGCTTACCCACCCTTATAACTACCCCTCCCCCTCAATTTTTGACTAAAAACACCAAAAATACAAAAAAATTAAAAACAATCAAAAAACTCAAATAAACACTCCTACCTCATCTTGTCGTTGCCGCCATGGTGTTATGATGGGTGCCACTAGTGGTGGTCCTCCCATGGGGACTCCTCCACCCTCCACCATCTCCTCTACCTCGTCTCCTTGATGTAAATTTGTGTGGCCCCCAAATACCTCCACAACTCTCAATCACACGCAATCTCACTCACACTCCCCACCAATAGCAATCTTGCAGTCAACTAGGCATCATTTTCACATTAATGCTCTAAAACTCACTTTTTCACTTTGTCACAAATCACAAATGACTTTTGGTGGGCCGCTAATCTAGTTTTGTCAGGTTTGGCAAGCTGTCGACATTAGCAAAAATGTGCCCTCAGCCACTGATGTTGGCTGATTTCCACTGATGTCGATAGCTTATTTCAATCGACATCAGTTTTATAACTGACGTCAGATACCTTAAGACATTTAGTCTTCTTCAAAATGCCCAAAACATGCCCACAAAAAATATCTCTCATAGTAGAAGTCATTTTAGACTCTTTATGGGGCACATTGGAGATAATGAACATCTCCCTACCCAACCACAAATAAATTGAGATAACTTATATCTCACCCAGACTCGACACATGACCTTAGAGATCGCGACTATCTCCTCAGACCTTGACCACTTTTTGAGACAACTTTGCCTTGGTTATTTTAATTGCATATGCTACCTCGTGAATAGTTAGCAAAATTTTCCATGACCCTCACACTTATTATTGGATCTCACTCCAGTTGATCTGCACTACTTGTGACATTTTCGTGTTTTCCAGGAGCACTTCCTAAGCCCAGGATACTTGGAACACTATGACCATTGGAGCTACAGCTTTGATCATTTAACCCAATTAGCTACGACTAATGATGGGGCCTAGTTACTTCGATTTTAGCATTCCTCAACCTTAACCACAATAATTTGACCTATCTATCATGTGAAGCGGTATACGTGCAATCTCAACTATTGCAGTGTTCACACTCAAACATCACCATACCCATTGACTGCCTATCAAATTGGCACCCAATATCAGGTTACCTTCCCTCAACTCCCACTTTGAGGGGGAATACCTCATCCTGTACCTGGGGCAACTTACTTTTATTTTTGTATTGCAGTTCGTCAGAACAACCAACAAGACAAAAAGGGGCAAATGTAGACACCAAAATAGTGTCAACCCCCCCTTGGTCCATTTCTAAATTTAACATGCCTAACCTATACTTTATTAATTTAAAATACTTATTTTAAATTAATCATCCCCTTTAGACACCTCACCTTAGACACTTCACCACTAAGACCATTTCTTACCCCATTTATCACCCTATGACTAAGTCCTCCAAATCATAATTACCTAAGACCTATTCCAACTCTCTCACTAACTCTCGCGCCTATAACCCCACCATTTGACTGTTCACCAATGAAAACTACACTTGGCAGATGAAGAACAGGCAAAGGGCTAAAAATAGCCCCTTTTACCCATTCTGCACCACCGACATCGGTCAACTGTCGACCAACGCCGGTGGAACCACCGACGTCAGTTACATAAACCAACTTCTCACATCGAGTTATGGGCTCTTAGACACTGGAATCACTCTGGGACTCCTAGTCACTCTCTCTTAGATTTGGCTCTCTCTCTCTCTTCCTCTTAGACTCTGCGACATCACCAGGCATCAGACTTTAACTAATACTCCTTTGGCCATAAAGACTCTATGTAAATGACTCCAGATTGAATTGGAATATTGCATGAGGGCTTCAGCATCAAGCCACAATAGGTACAAGCATTCAACACCTTGGTTCTTCATCTCACCAGAGCTAAGTATTTCTTCTGCCCTTTCATTTTAGTAATTTATAAAGTATTAGTAATTAGCTTCTATTTACTTTTTCTAAATACTATCAACCAGACCAGACCCGACCTTCAACCAGACCGGGCTTTCTCCCTGGAGAGGCTGAAAAGCCTTCCTCTCAACCTTACCCTTTTTGACAACCTAGCCACTACCTTTACCCTTTCACAGGCCTTATTCATCTCCCTATAACCCTGCACAAACTTTTAGACTCCCAGAATCCCTCTGTCAACTATGGACATAACCCTGAGACCCATCCAAGGACCATTGCCCCTACCAACGTTGGCAGCCTAACCGACGTCAGCAACATTGACTAACCGATGATGGTAGACTAACCGATATCAATGACTGTGAGAGACTGACTGCAAAAATCAGGTATGCGTTATCTATTTCTCTTTCTTAGTCTTTCATTTTTCTCTTTATATAACAATCTTTTTATCAAATAGTGGACTGTCATCCCTCCAAGAAGTCTTTACACTTTCGGGACTGAGCATGTGCTTGGCAGTCCACCATATATCTATCTAACATTTTTTTGTTTAAGTCTTATTCTTATCTATAGGTGTCTTCCTCCACATCCAAAGAAGAGATCCTTCAATCGCTTGGATACGATGCGTAACTTCATCCGGGTACGTACAAACCCCTGACCATTAATCTTAGTTTCTTATTTCTTCTGAATGTAAAAAAGCAAAAATGAGTAGAAACAATTTTACCTCTTATAAATAGAAGGGATGTTTTCCCTATTGAAGAACTTAATTTTAGAGCATGTAGGGAAGAAGAAAATTGAAGCTATTGTGTCAGGCATGGAAAGGTCATGAGAAGTCAAGCATACCCAAAATGTGGAGTACGATCAATAACTCCTAGTGAATGCCACCATTGATGGATATTTTGTTTACAATGTCTTTATTGGCATAGGCACTAAGGTAAATTTATTGATAAAGAATGCATGAAAGAATATTGGTAGGCCAGACTTGACACCTTCCCCTCACATAATTTTCATGGCCAACAAATTGAGGATGCAACCAATTAGGATTTTAAAAGGCACTGTTGTAGATATCATGGTTAATGAGTTCCCTGCTAACTTAGAGGTAATTGAGTTGGCTAAACAAGATAATTATCTATTGATTTTATGTGTTTCATGTATATTTTTGCTTTAAGTTATAAGAAAGAGAAAATAAACTTGATATAGGTGTGGTTGAAATACCTATTTATTTGTGCATGCATTGAATCAAAAGATTGTGAAGAGTTCTTCTTTGGCTTGAGAGGAAGACATGAAGATAAGAAAACACTAAAGAAAACCTATTTTTTAGATAGATAGCTAGGTGGATTTCCTAGAAATAGCTAGATGCTGAAAGTGAGAGATTCCTTAGGGGCTATCAATCCACATGTTTTAAATAATTAGGTTCACAAAACTAGAAAGAAGGTGTTTGTATCAATAAACAAAAGGTACTAATTGAACATAAGAATGCTTGCTTGGAAAATAGACTAAAAATGATTAAATTAGTGATAAACTAATTTATACTAGTGTTAAGATGTTGTGATATGATTTAAAAAATCTAAAAGAGGTCTGTGGACAAGTATGAACATAGAAAACTAGGCTTGGTTGAGGGTAGATGGGTGAAAATAGCTTACTAGTTTTCACTACCATAGTGACTATCAGTGGTTAGGGTGACCATAAATGGTTAAGGTGATTGTCAGTGGTCAATTTGACCATTGGTATTTGGTCAAAATATCAACAGTTGAGTCAACCATCAATAGTTATTGTGTGAAGATCTGGGTTGTAAATTGTTAAATAATAAGATCTAAAAGATGGATTTTTGGAGATGGGCAAGGGTTGGGATGATTAAAAAATGAAAACAAATTAAATGAATATTAACAAAAAAGTAATTTTTTTACCATAAGTTGATTGGGTGAGTGGTTGAAGTAGTTAACTTGTTGGTGGAATTCGACTTGAATATAGTAGAGTAATCGTACTTGAGAAGTTGGTTGAGAAGTGATGATGAGTCAGATCTCAATGTGATGGTTGGATTGTTGATGATGTTAATTAACCTATAAATTAAATCTCTTGAATCCATAATCTCCTAATAATTATTATATATGGATTTCTCTTCTAGGCTCCTCTCTTCTTATAGGCACAAGCAAGATTTGGAAGTTAAAGTGCAACTAGGCCATCTAAATATAACTTGTTTATACAAAGGCTCGTAACAAGATTTAGATGAGATATATTTATAAAATATTAGTGGAGGTTTGTATTCTCTTATTAAGGAGGTACGCCCTAAAATTTTATGGTTATTGTTTTCCAAGGGTGACTATCGATGGTTACCCTGACTGTCGATGGTCAAGTCCCAAAGGAAAAGGGGGCTAAAGGCTAGGTAGAACCAGTTTGTGAAACTGATTGTGGATAAGGCCAAATTGATGTAGATTGGCCCTAAGAGGGTCTTAGGTAGTCTATGGGTTTTTTATACATTAAAAATACTAGTGTGTGTATTTTTAGTGTCTACATTTTCCCCTTTTTTATTATGTAGCTTATGTGAATGAGCTACAAAACAAAAACAAATTATGGGTCAAAGGTTTAGTTTCCTTAAGAGTAGGATGATTTTTACATAAAAATTAGAGTCAATGAAGTGAAACTAAAATTAGGCTAGGGTTTGATAAATGGTATATGGTGAGTCATGAGGTGGTGACACAAGGATTGGTATTTGAAAAGCAATCTTGTGCATAAAAATGTGACTAAGTACGATTAGTCAAGATTGTACAAAGATGAAAGGTGCCAATATTGGTAAAAATAAGGGTTAGTGCTAAGAAGGACAAGTGATAATTAAACCACATGACTTCCTATAGACATTTTGGTTGGGAAAACTTATAAATCCAATCTCCTAAGTGATTTCTATGTTTTTGGTGGGTATCCAAGGTAGGAAGTGCTCCCAGGGAAAACACAAAGGGGTTGAGTGTCATGGGTATCCAAGGTAGAAAGTGATCCCAAAAAAGACACAAGTGGGTCTAATATGCATGAGGTGGTGTAAAATTCAAAAGGGTCAATATGTCAATGTTGTCATTGTAATCAAAGGACTAGGCAAAAATTATCACAAATAACATGCCAGATGGGTCGAAATGAACCAACAACAAGGTGACTAGGTGTTTTGTAATGAAATTACTTCAAAAATTAAGTAGAATAGTAGAAATACATCTAAATATGATTGAAATATTCATAATATATGATAATAGACAAGCCACTTTGAGGGGTAAACCTTCACAAGTTTCAATAAGAGCAAAATTCACAATATGATGATAAACAATTACCCACTACCACCTATATATAGTCTATTTAGGCCATGGTTAATCCATAGGCCGACCTAATAACCAAATGAATCCATTGAGAAATGTGATAAATAATCAAAGAGGGGTAAGTAAGCCACAAGTTAGCTATTCCTATCCTAATACATGAGATAGATTAGGGGCATAACATGCCCTTCCCCTTCAAACCAATGTTGTCCTCAATGTTGAACAACTCTAGATGTTATTGAAAAAAAAATCTTCACCTTCCCAAGTTGCATCTTCATTGCTCAGGTTCTTCCACTTGATCAGATATTGCCTAATCTCTCTAGGTCTCAACCTCTTAGTACGTGTTTATAGGATCTTCTTTGGTTCCAAAATGACTCATCCTTCATCTAGTTCTAGGAGCTCTGTCTGGGCTGAAATTTTCTGTCCAATGACCTTTAAATAGGAAACAAGAAATATTGGGTGTATGTGAGATGATTGAGGTAACTCAAGCTTGCAATCCACACTTCCAATTTTTTGTAGAACCTGATAAGGGCCAAATTACTTAGGAGCAAGTTTGTTGTCCTTTTTCTATTGCTTCAAGGACATCTACTTATAAGGCTATGAACATACAAATACCTAGTCACCCACCTCAAAATTTCACTCACTACAATGTTGATCTGCTTGTTGCTTCATCCTATTTTGTGCTAAGGCTAAATTCTCTCTCAAACTAGCCAAAACCTCTTATTGATGTTAAATGTGCTCCTCCACATCTTGAACCTTGGTTTGAACCTTTAATGAAGAAGTGATGGAGGGTGGATGGTAACCATATAGTGATAGAAATGGAGACATTTTAGAAGAGGTATGGAAAGATGTTTTACACCACTATTCTGCAAGTGGTAGCCATTTAACCCAATGTTCCTATTTATCTAATACAAAACAACAGAGATACCCCTATATACATATGTTAACCACTTTTATTTGTCCATCATATTGGGGGTGGTAAGATGAGCTATGAGCTAGCTGAGTACCCAAACAGGAAAATAGTTTAGTCTAGAAATTACTAGTGAAAATAGGATCATGATCACTTACAATTATTTTTGGGGTTCCATGTAATTTTAGAACTGCCTTTATAAAAATAGATGTTGTTGTACTTTTTTGAAAATGGGTGTGAGAGGGCACAAAAATGGGCATATTTTGTAATCCTATCCACAATGACCAAGATAAAATTATTACCTTCAGAATAAGGCAACCCTATGATGAAATCCATGGAAACCTCCTCCCACCTTTGACTAGGAATTGCTAACAGTTGTAACAAACCTAGGGTCTTAACTATCTCACCTTTATTCTATTGACATATCAAGCATTCTGCCACAAACTTTTATACATATCCCTTGAGTCCTTCCCAAAATAATTCTTTCTTAATTCTATGATAATTTTTCAAGAACCCTGAGTGTCCCCCAATTATAGATGCATGTAATTCCACAAGAAAATTATTCTTAATCTTTGAATCTTTGCACAATTATAATTAAGAGTTACTAGAAACTGTGTCCCGATAGACAACACGTGGTGGCTTCTGCTGGTTCTTTGTGAGGGACACATGGTGCATTTCACTAAAAATTTATGAAGGACACGTGGAAAATTTTTCTACACTTTTTGAGGGACACGTGGTGGCTTTTAGGCTTTTATTTCCTTAGTGGGTTTTCTATTTCGGCAAACTTTTCCTTTGGACAAAAAGTCTGAAGGAATTCTTTCAGACAATTTATCCAAAGTAAATCTTCCTTCACTTTGCCTCTGCTTTTCATTAGGTTTCTTGTTAGGTGAATTCCTTCAAACAAAAAGTCTAAAGGATTCTTTCCTTAACCATTTTTCCACATTCTTTTCCTAAAAGAGAATTGTGCCTTCCACAAGGACTTGTTTAAGCATGGAACTATCTTTCGAGTTTTTGAAATGGTCCATCTACTCCTCACCTACCCTCCACAAGGGCTATTTGTCCTTTGGCTTTGCCTTAGTCAATTTTATATTGATCTCAATAGGTGACACATGGAAGCATCCACTGCAAAATAGATAAGGACACGTGGTAGCATCCGCTTAACTTATAGAGGATTTGGATGCCTTTTGAGAGTCCCAAAGAAGATGACATGTGGTAGCTTTCATTGAGATTTAGAAACACTGTAGAAACATTTGGGACTCACTTAGATTCATGTGGGTTTTGACATGTGGTGTGCTCCATTTATATTACAAGGGACACACGACAAGTTCCATTGCTTTGAGAAGCAAATCATAATGTGTCTCGGTAGATGACACTTTGTAGCTTTCACAGTTTCTTCATGATAGAACAAATGGCTAAGTATTGAACCTATTTCTTTCCTGTAGAGTCCATAAAAAGCAATCCTACAGAGTCCATATAAATGAGTTCATAGAACTAGGGGGTCCATATATTTGGCCTACAGAGTTCATAAAAATGGACCTGCAGAGTCCGTAGATTTAAGCCTGCAGAGTCTGTAGAACTTGAAAAAGCTTGAAAAATGGAGAATTTGAAATGCCTAAAATAATTTTTGAGGAGTGGAGAGAGGATTTTGGTCTGTTAGACCAAAATAGTTCAAATGTTGTCCCAAAAATGACTGATATTTTTTAGGGGGACAATAGCTAGCTCCAGTTGGGGAACTTCCTTCAGTTGAAAACTTGGAACAGCTAAGGGGAGTAGAAACCTGAATCTCTAGTGCCTTGAAATATGCCATTGGGATATGGAGTCATGTTACCCACAAATAAAGGTGAAAAAAACAAAAAATGAAAGAATAAAAATAGAAATAAAGACTATAAAAATATACATATGTACAAGCTGATCTTATCTAATACTTCATAGATTGAAGTGTTTCAGATGTTGCCCATTGTGAGGTAGAGAGAAGAGCATGTCATCTTGATATTTCAATAAGAAACTATTTTCACCATTGAGCTGATGGATAATAAATGGGCCTCTCCAAAGGGAGTCAAACTTCCCATGCATCCCCTTTGGTTCTCTTCTTTTGTCCCAAAGCAACACTTGATCTCCAACCTGAAAATCACAATTTTTTTCCTTTATGTCGAAGAGCTTCTTTACCAGACTTTGATGGGCAGTAATTCAGTCCACCACCATAGTTCTCTACTCATCTAGCTCAGTCAAGCACATGATCCTTTTATCAAGGGGGCTTTCGTATGCCTGATCTTCAATAGCCTTAGCCAATTTTAATACTAGCAATTTCAAGGTAATTTGTATCTCAACATTGATACCATAAAGAAGTTGAAAAGGAGACATACCAATTGCCCTCTTTGGTGTGATTTTATCTACCCAAAAAGCATCAACCAATGCTTTATGCCATGTCCTTTGGTTGTCATCCACTAGCTTCTTGATGATAGTCATCAGGTTCTTATTGCTTGATTCAGCTTATCCATTCCCTTGTGGAAAGTAATCAGAAGAGTGGGAGAGTGTGATCCCATAGTAAAAATAGAATTGTGTAATCTGTTGGGAAGTGAAGTAGCATGCTTGGTTGGAATAGCTTCCACCCACTTAGTGAAGTATTCAATTGTTGTAAGGACATAATCATGTCCAACACTTGAAGATGGGTTTACTACTCCAATAAAATAAATTACCCATTGCTGAAATGGTTCCTCTATAACCATTGGCTTGAGAGGCAGGGAAGCTAACTTGGTTCTCCCAACAAACTGCTATCACAGTTCACATTTTCTTACCCACTTATATGCATCTTGGAAAATATTTGGCCAATAATACCTAGCTCAAAGAATTTTGTGAGTAGTTACAGGAGTAAAAAAATGTCCTCCACAAGCTAAATTGTGGAAGGATTTCAAAAGTTGGCTTTGCTGCTCCTTGTCCACATAGTGAAGGAATACTCCATCAAGGCTCCTCTTGTACAAGCCATTGTCCCAAAGGAAAAAATTGGTAGCTTTTAACTTGATATTCCTCCTTTCTTTGTAAGATAGGTGAGCAAAACACTCACCATAAGTAAGGAAATGAGAAATACCTAAATACCACTCATTCATGGTGGAGACAAAGAGGACTGTTGCTATGTCTTCCACCTCTGCTTCTTCATGCTCTGTTTCTTCTAGTTTGTTATCAGCAATTAATTGACATGGGCCTTTTCCCTGCACCAGGTTTGTTGGGTTGATGACTAGATCAAACTCCTAGATCTTTGTAATCTAGTTACCTCTTTTCATCCCAAACTCCTACTGAGTTAGTATGGATTTGACCATGGTATCAGGAACCAAGGTAGTAGTGTGAGAATTCAAGATGTAGAAGCAGAAATTCTTGACTACTTGCACCACTACATAAGCATGCTTCTCTATGTTTGAGTACTTCAGCTCATGAGCTTTGAGAGGGTAGCTCATAAAAGAAATGAGAGATTCCATACCTTCTTTATTTTGTTGAACTAGAATTACTAAAAGCATGTGTTCAGAAGCATAAATGTATATGATGAATTCTTTGTTGTAATCTAGATAAACCAAAATTAGGGCATGGGCAATGGCAGTCTTGATATCCTCAAATACTGACTTGCCTTCTTCAGTCCATCTAAAAGTGGTATTTTCCTTCATCATATTCACAATGTGTTGAGTCTTTTAAGCAAACTCAGGAATGAATCTTCATAATAAATTCACCTTTTTGAAGAAAGAGTGAACAACAATATTACTTTTACACAAGGTAATATCTTGGATAGACTTGAATCTATTTGAGTCAATCTTTATGCCTTCTTTGGACATAATGTGTCTAAGAATTTTCCCATCTGTTACTCCAAAAATTGGCTTCTTGGGGTTCAAGGAAATACCATTCTGGTGGTAGTGCTCTAGTACTTGTTACAAGTGGCATATATGATCTAGGCAATGTTTAGAAAAGATGGTCAAGTCATCAAAATAAACTACAATAAACTTACCCATCTCATCTTTGAAAGCAAGGTCCATTGCTCTCTGAAAGGTGGCACCAGCATTTATCAAGCCAAAAGGCATCCTTTTATATGAAAATGTGCCCCAAGGAGTGGTGAAGGTAGTCTTGTGTTGGTCTACTTCACCAACTTCAACCTGATTATATCCTGAGAAGCCATCTAGCATTGATAACATCTCTGAACCGGTCGCTGTCTGGAGCACTTAATCCATGATTAGCAAAGGATAGTTATCCTTTAAAGATGACTAATTTAGATTCTTGAAATCCACATAGATGTGAATCTCACCATTCTTCTTCCTCACAAAGACTATGTTTGCAATCCATGTGGAATGATGGATTGGGAAAATGATTCTAGCATTTAACATTTTTGTATTTTAGACAGAAGAGTACCTGATATCTTCATATTGTACTGTCTAGATTTTTACTTGTAAGGCACTAAGTTAACCCTGAGAGAAATGTCATGGAAAATTTTATCAGGCCTGAGTGACTTCAAATCATCATAGGAATATGCTAGAACATCCATTTATTAGCTAAGCAAAGTAGTAAACATGACCCTCTCTTCAGGAGTGCAGTATTTACTAATGTTAACCATCTTGGGACTTTCCTTGGTACCCAAATTTATCTGATCAAACCCCTGGGAGGAGCTTGAATCCATTTTTTGTTGTTTGATGAATCTATCATGCTTATCAAATATCTTTTCAAGAAAAACCAGCCCTTTAGAAATTTTATTTCATTTTATCTATAGGAATTCTTCCCCTGCATCCATATTTGACTTAGGAGCTGATTCACACTTCTAGGGTTCATTGCCTTCAAAATGTAGTTATTTAAAGCTGTCTTTTTATTCTAAGAAGGCAATGATTTGGTTGTCTCCATTGAACACTTGCCAATGATTATCATTATCAGGCACACTTAGTTGAAAAACCAATTCAATAGTGTACTTGTTCCCTTTGAAGTCTAGGTGGGGAACTAAGAGAGTTGCTAAAATAGCCAGTACATCAGCTCGTTCATTGAATTTCTTGGGTATGGTAGAGATGCTTAAAGCATCAAAGATTTCAATTTTATCCTAGAATATATTGTGATAATGGCATAATCTCTCATTTTTGGTTTGATATAGGTTCCTTACCTGACAAACCACTAGTTTAACATCTCCTTTGGCATGGAGTTTGATGCCTTTATCTCGAGCAACCTTCAATCCAAGCAATAGAGATTCATACTCATCTGTGTTGTTGGTGTTGTTGAGCTACAACTTGTATGAAGAAGGAAAAATATCTCCTTGAGGAGATATCGACACAATTCTAGCTCCTGAGCTGGTAGAAGAATTGTTACCATCGAATTCCAGGATCTAAACATCATTAGAAACTGATCTTTCCTTAGATTTCTCCTTGCTTGGAAGGGGGAATTCTTCTATGTTTGCACTATGCTCTCTCACATCTTCTACTTTTTCATTCGATTCAATTCTTGGATTGTCACCTATAGGACTTTCATCTACTAAAACATGAATATCTTCTATGGTTAAGTAGTAATTACCCATGCCTGAAGATTTAAATAGAATTTGAACTTCAGGAGCTGATGTCTGAGTGACAACATATTTTGATTCCTTTTCAGGAAGTATCCTCTACATGATGCCTTTGATAGGGATCCTTGCTTTAGATAGTTCATGTTCAATTCTCCTCCAATGTCTTTGCAAAAAATTTACCCTAGAAGAATGCCGTATGAGGCTGGAACATCGGCCACCAAGACTGTCATCTTGATTCTCTTGTCTGGGAATACTACAAATGCAAATTTAGCATCCTTGATTTGTTTTAGTAGTGGTACTTATTTTTTCTCCATGGAGAAACATCTCCAAAATGTTTTGGTTAGCATGAGTCCAAGAGATTCTACTACCTTGGTAGGCATGATGTTTTCAAATGCACCTGAGTTTATGATGCAATTGCTCAGTTTATAACCATTTATAAATAGGGAAACATAAAAGGGCTCTATTTTCCTAAGGGAAATTTGAGGAGTAATGACAAGGTTGTTTGGGATGGGCATGTTCCTTGGGGGATCATGAGTTATCTTTCTAATCTCTTGTCTTGTAGGGACAACTTTATTCTTCACACACTCTACCAACCTGTCCAACTGCTCAAGATTGGATTGTAAGAATTCAAATTTAGACATTTAAATTTTGGTCTTCTTGCATTATCAATTATGTCAAATGACTGAAATGGACTAAGAAGAGGGGAAATTAGTTCATCTTTCTAGTTTTTAGGAAGGGGAGAGCTGATCTATGGAATTGAAGTTGAGGATGGAGGAATGCTTGATGTACTTACCTTTTTATTATTCACTAGGTCCTTTGGCTAGAAAGGTAGAGAAGTTCCTCATTTGGCAAATGAAATTATAGGCTGAGAAATTTCCCTTGTTTTTCCTTTATCAGCTTGCTAGGCTGACTAGTTCTGGGACTAGGTGAATAAAGCATATGATCCATCAACTGCTTCACCTTTACCTCTGCATTCATCTTAGTAATTCAGGAAACTAATGTTGGAGTCACTAGTTGAATCTTATTGATATTTTGCAAAGAGATCAACGTCATTTTCTTAATTCAATTTATGTTGGAAAGGGAAATCATATTCTATTTTGAGATATCCAACTACTGAACTGGTTGGGGGTGCTTCAATGGCAAGTTTCCCTTATGGGGGAGGAAGATGATTTGGTTATCCTTAATTTTTGGCAACATTGCCTTGGTATGAATTATTATGGAATGTCCTTCTTGTCATATCTATGTATGAAGGAGCTAAAGATATCCCTTGTGCCATTTGCTTCCTGAGAGCTAGCAACTCATTTTCCAACTTTTGCACCATTGGATCAGTGGTACCTATAGATGGATATTTGAAAGATGAAGAAGATTTACCTCTGTTAGGATCTCTCCTTATCTTTCCTACCAAGATAAGGTCATCTTACACCTCAGTAGCCAAGTTCTGAGCTACAGCAAGGTCTATTTGGCCAGCACATCTCAGTAGAAAACTCACTTCAGGTAGCTAAGAGTTGATGAAGAAAATTTGAGGTTTTTAGGTGTAGGCTGAGCAATTGTAGGAATTCTATTCCTTAGCTTGTCAAACTTGGCTTTGAAATCCCTCCTTGTTCCATGAGACTCCTTCTTCATTTGTGTGAGTTGAGCTAGCAGGGCATGTGCATCTTCTGGAGGCTTGAATTTGGCTTTAAACTTGGCTTTGAGGGTGTTCCAGTCAGTCACAGTCTGGGCCTACAGATGATAGAGCCAATCTACAGTATCACCTTGTAAAGTTTCAATGAACATCTTGACCACTACATCCTCATAATCCACACCTATTATGCCATAGGCTATGCTAAAGGCTATAATATGTTCATCAGGATGAGCTTTCCCATCACCATAAAACTTGGGGAAATTTTTCTTTGAACTGTGTGGTAGCTCATGTAGAGGTGGAGTTAAATTGAGTGGGCTAAAAGAGTTACCCCAAGGACCTCAAACTGCCATTTTATGACTATGGAAAGGTGGGATAACAAATCTCAGAGGGGTAAGTATTGACAAAGCTTTATTAATAGCAGAAATGGAGGCTTTGCCTGATAATGGAGACTTGACTTTAGTAGGAGGAAAGCTCCTGGTTCATTGGAGATGAGATGGTGAAGGAAATGGATCAAAATTATTTTAGTGTACCAACTCAAATATAGGGTCAAAAATACCTTTAACGCTTGGGATTCACATATACCATGGATTTGCCAAATTGTAGAACAAAAATGAGAAAGAACTGGCACTACTTCAGCTTGAAGCTTGAGGCTTCAAATTGTGCATTATATCCCAATTGGCATGGGGGTGGAGGAAGATGGTAAGGCTATAATGATAATGGGTAAGACATATAAAGGATTCACTAGAGTCTATAGTGGATAAGGGCAAGGACTGCTTCAATCTAAAACTTGAGGCTTTAGATTATGCGTAAATCCTTAGCAGAGTCACCAAAAACTATTGGGTGAATATTTTGTCAATCAGCTAACTGATGAGAAAAATAAATCTCTTCAACCATAGCATAGGGAAATTGATCAACTAGATGTGCAGGTTTACTACATCAAAAGGGGACAAATCTCTCCTCTCATCAAGGGGAGGTTCCCTGTAGATATGCAGGAGCTATATACTATATATATAAATAGAAAATAACACTCAAGGGTAGGATACACCATCCATCTCTCTATTTTCAGAGATGATGTTCAAAAATCAAAGGAAAAATCCTGATGAAATGATAGAAGACACTCCTCTTCTTTTAGGATTATTGTTTAGTAGACAAAAGGAATCTTTTGGGTGATGATAAGTGACTGTAACAGGGCGCAGTAACACAACAGGATGTAATGAAGCACAAAGTCTCCACCTCAACTGCCAAAGAGTGAAATATGAAAGACAATGAAGGCACAAAGTTGTCCCAAGGTATTTTATATAGAAATAGAATATGAAGGATAATGAGGGCACAAAGTCATCCCAAGATCCTTTACATAGGAATAGAAAAATACACAAACTAAAGACAATTGTGGTAGCACAAAGTCTCTCCACAACTGGCTTCAGGGCACCTTCCTAATCACTTTCACTAATTCTACTTATTTAATCAAATGGATAAAAAATGTATTAAGGAAATAGACATAAGAACAATTTCTCCAACAACCAAGCTATTTCAGCATAAAGTCTAAAACGTCACTTGTTTTCTTATTCAAATAATGAAATATGATCAACAATCTGAGCTCAAAGTCTCAGTATGCCTTTCAATTTGGGTAGAATTTCATTTTTGATTACAGACTGATATCTCTAAAATAATAAGAGAGAGTCCAATATATAGCTCTCCAAGAAAGACTTAGGGGCAGTAACACATCATGTTGCATTCAATACATTTTAAATTCTATCAAGAAGATATGTTGGAATTGGGTGTAGTTGCCTATTTGCTTTTTTCAATGCAGAGAAATGGGTCACACCATTGAATGTTCATGTTCTCTAATGTCCACTTGGTGGACTACTTCACCTTCTAGAAATATATCCCATGCATGGATATTCCTAGTCCTTCATTGTTCCTCCTTTTATGGCTGTGTTTTGTCCCTATCTGTGCGATTTAAGCTCTTGAGCTATCTCTTTAGCCAGCCGCTAAATTTGTTCACAAGATTTATGCCAAATTCAAAAAACAATAGATATTTCATTATCTTAAATTTGATGTCCACAGGGATGTCAATGGTTTAATCACTTCTCTGGTTCAATCATCTTTGGGACACTCCTTTGAACTATCTACGTTGAACCTTTGAACCTTTGAACCATTGAACCATTTTGGTTCAAGGTTCAACGGTTCAATCACTTTATTGTTTTTTATCTTGAGCTTCTTTTTAACTATTGAACCTATGAACCTTTGAACCATTGAACCATTTTGGTTTAATGTTTAATTGGTTCATTGGTTCATCTTTCAAGCTTTGAGAAAGGTACATTTTGCTCATCACTTGCCTTCTACAAGGGTACTTTAGCCTGTGGGCTTTGGGGAAATCCTTTGAACTGACCACTTGAACCAACTGATTGAACCTTTGAACCTTTGAACAATTTTGGTTCAAGGTTCAATGGTTTAATGGTTTAATGGTTCAAGCACTTTATTGTGTTTTGTTTATTCACTTGACCGCTTGAACCAATCGTGTTGAACCAACCGTGTTGAACCAACTGTGTTGAACCAATGAACCTTCCTTTAGAATTATCTATCCCTACCTCTTTCTTTGCTTGAGGCTACTTTCCACTAATGTTAGCAAGTGACATGTGGCATATTCCACTGAGAAATGGTGAGAAAATGTGGCAACATCCACTGAGCTTATAGAAGCACTATAGAAACATTCAGGACTCTTTTGGATCCATATAGATTTAGACACTTGTCACATTCCATTTGCGTTTTGCCACTTACTTGAGACCCACCACAACCTTAATCAATAAAAGGAATAAGTTGTGGATGTTTCCACTTGGTGGCCTCCACTGAGATTTGTAGATGACATGTGGCACATTTCGTTGCTTTAAGAGTTACTAGAAAATGTGTCTCAGTAGATGACACGTGGTGGCTTCTACTGCTTCTTTGTGAGGGATACGTGGCATGTTCCACTGTAAATTTATGAAGGACATGTGGTGGCTTATATTGAAATTTGTGAGGGGACACGTGGCAGCTTTTAGGCTTTTATTTCCTCAGTGGGTTTTTTGTTTCAACAAACTTTTCCTTCAGACAAAAAGTCTGAAGAAATTCTTTCAGACAATTTGTCTGAAGGAAATCTTCCTTCGCTTTACCTCTACTTTTCATCAGGTTTATTTTTAGGTGAATTCCTTCAAACAAAAATTCTAAAGGATTCTTGCCTTAACCATTTTTCCATGTTCTTTTCTCGAAAGAGAACTATGCCTTCCACAAGGACTTATTCAAGCATGGAACTATCTTTTGAGTTTTCACAATGGTCCATCTACTCCTCACCTACCCTCTACAAGGGTTGTTTGTACTTTGGCTTTGTCTTAGTCTATTTTCTACTAATCTTAATAGGTGACACATCACAACATCTGCTATGAAATAGATGAGGACATGTGGTAGCATCCGCTTAACTTATAGAGGATTTAGATACCTTTTGAGAGTCCTGTAGAAGATGACACATGGCAGCTTTCACTGAGCTTTAAAAACACTGTAGAAACATTTAGGACTCACTTGGATTCATGCAGATGTTGACATGTAGTGCACTCTATTTATCTTATAAGGGACACATGGCAAGTTTTGTTGGTTGAGAAGCAAATCATAATGTGTCTCGACAGATGACACTTGGTAGCTTCTGTAGTTTCTTCATGATAGAAAAAATGGCTAAGTATTGAACCTATTTCTTTCCTATAGATTCTATAGAAACTAATCCTACAAAGTCTATAGAAATGAGTTCATAAAACTAGGGGATTCCATAGATTTGGCTTGCAGAGTCTATAGGAATGGGCCTACAGAGTCCGTAGATTTAAGCCTGCAGAGTCTGTAGAACTTGAAAAAGCTTGAAAAATGGAGAATTTGAAATGCCTAAAATTATTTTTGAGGAGGGGAGAGAGGATTTTCATCTGTTGGACCAAAATAGTTCAAATGTTGTTTAAATTTTTCCCCAAAAATGATTGATATTTTTTGGAGGGACAACAATGTTGACCCCCATTGATATTTCAATCATGTGTTCCAGAAATGTCTTCAGCAACTTCTTTGATTTCTAATTTGGCCTATTCTAAATTTATTAGGATACTATCATAGCTCCTATGATAGAGGGTGATGCCAAATAGGGTGAAGTTTAAATTATATTGGATGAAGGATGTGTGTTAAGTGTGTGAAGGATTTTGAAGGATGGAATTATATTGGGGATAAGTATATGTGTAATGATGTAAATAGTGAATGGGACCAAAAATCTCACCTTCAACAAGACTAGGAGTCACTACAAGTTAGATGATTTGAGAATTTAATATTGAATAAATTATATCTTCAATTTGTGATGGGGATCCATCTTGAAACTATGCTAATATAGAGTATATATTAATTTTCTCATCCATTGGTGCCATATAAAGGTTTTCACCAAAGGATTATTCTTGATTATTTTGATTGGAATTTAGATTTGGATTATCCAATAATACCTCAAAGAGGTTTTCATCAAGGGACTCATATTTTTGATTTTCTATATTTCAATTTTTATTTTGACTATAATTTATATTTTAAGCATCTGATAGTGCCTCAAAAAGGTTTTCACTATGAGATGTCAATTTTATATTTAGACTATAAGATTTATTTTTGATTGAGGTACACTTATTGTTCCTTAGAATATGTAGATGTTTCTTGATGCTCTTCTATTAGGAGACTAAAAAGGAAGTCTACAAATATTTTATTATCATGAAAAGAATTTAATTGTAAGTAAGATCATTGATCCCAATCAATAGGTGCATGATACTAACTTGCAAGATGTAAGGTAGGATTGGTGATGTTGATGAAAGGAGTGGTGGTAGCACAATCCTCATAAAAAATATGAATGGATTTTATTTCAATTATGGATGAATTTCCCTTAAAAACCACAAAAGTATATCTAACATATTTACATTAACTTTCAAATGGTTTATAGCTAATGCTATAGGGTCTAGTGTTTACTTTTAAATGGATGGGTTCAATAATTCTATGCTCATGGATTATTTTTTCTATAAGTAACTTTATCACTTAGGGTGCTTGTTGTGGGATGATGGGAAATTTAATGGGTTATAACAGTTTGGGTTTTTGTATAATGGGTGATAGGCTATGTTGGTTGAAGGAGGTTTTGTCCAAGATAGGATCTTGGTCAGAAATGGGATTTTTGTCAAAAATAAGATCTTGATAAAAAAAATTGGGATCTTGATAAAAGATAGGTTTTTGGTTGAAGATTGGATCTTCAATAAAGATGGGATCTTCATCAAAAATGGATGATAAATCATGGATGTCAAAGGTAGGTTGATCAACTATGGATTGTTTTAAAATGAATCTATAAAAAATGAGATCTTGAGAAATTGATGTAAGGTTATGACCTTGATTTGGAATTGGTGTGGCTTGATTAGGCTTAGGAAAGACATCTTGACATATCACCAAGATATCATTTTTAAATGTGGATACACTTGGCTCTATCTTGATGTACCCTTTGTTAATTAAATCTTGGATATAATGCTTTAGTATCATATAATGGTTTATATAATGACCTTAAATTTTATGATAATCACAATATTCATTAGGTCTATACCACTCAAGTTTTGGGACATTTGGTAGTGACCAATCTTTGAAATAAGACATCATAAGGTTCCCCTAAATGAGTTATTTCTTTCTTAATAGGTATGGTAATGTTGTTGATAGGTTGGGAGTTTTGAATTTGTTGTAGCTCTAGGGGTGGAATGACACTAGATGGTAGTGGTGCTAGAATGGGATTCACATGGTTAGTGTAATGATGGATGCTAAAATTAAAAAAAGGTTCACTAGTGATAAGTTGGTGTTGATGTGGAATATTTTGGGATTCTATAGTAATGAAGTGAGCTAGATAAGTAGATTGATCTTAGAAGGATGGATTTATTGGATTTTGTGTTGAAGGTGAAAGTATTTTGGATTGTGTAGATTTCTAAAGGTAGATGGATTTGTGAAGAAGTTTGGAATTTATATATTTGTTAATGTTTATGGACTTGATGTCGATGGATTCATGTTAAAGGGGTCATTTGGATTTATGAAGTTAATTGGATTTGAATTTGTTAGGTTTTTGAACAAATGTGGATTTGATGTGGTTTGGTTTAGGTTTGGGAATGGGTTGGATTTGAAATCAAATGGTTGATTTTGATGAATATGGAAAGGTTGGTTTTGAAGGGTTTAGGAGTTGAAAGGTTGATATTGATGGAATATATTTATATTTTAATAAATTGGGGTTTTATTTGTGAATGGGTTTTGTTTCAAGGTTGGATCTATATATAATTAAGTGGTGGTGAAGGTGAATCAAAAGTTTGATTTAAATTGATACTAAGGTTGGAACTATATGGATTAGTGAATGCATTTTGATTTGTGATTGGTGAATTTTGATTTGTGGATGGTGTAACATGTAAAATAATTCAAGTAATTTTGAATATAAAAACCTAAAAATTTTCTTTATGTTGTCCCTAAAGTACAATTTAGATGTTGACCAATTGGCAAACATGAACGGTTGTTCAAGTTTGAAATTTATTGATTAATGTTTGAGTTAGATGAGTCGATTGGTAAACTTGAATAGCTATTCAAGTTTAGATTTGATTTATTGATGGATGAGGATGAATACATATTATAAATCATATTTAAATTTATTGGATGATTGATTGGTGAGTTTACGATGACACTAAAAATTTGATTTAGATATTTTGGATGATTGATTTGATGTTAATTCAAATATGTGTTTGAATCAAAATTGGTTAGATAGAACCCTAGGTTAAGACAAGTATTATATGGACTTAGATTTGTGACCTAATGTTTCAAGGGATTATTAAACATATCCATGTCTCTTGAAATGGATTGTGTTACTAAGGAAAGACTTGACTCAACAATGAAAAAGACTTGAAATTAGACACTAGTAAAATAAAATACAAAAGTGACTAAAAGCTTGATTGTTAACTAAATGTTTTTCAATTTTTAGAAAAAATTGGATTTAATATGTTTGATACCTTTAAGATTCAAAAATACTTTATGTTCAATAAATAATAATGAAACACATGGTAAACACAAGGAAACAATAAACAAATTTCTATTCTAAAGGGTTAACCAATTACACTTAAAAAGTGAAAAACTAGGATAAGGGTTGTGAATAACTTTTGGGCCTTTTCATGTCACTAACTCATCTGTACTCTCAATTATGGCCTAATATTTCAAGGCACTAACTATGGAGGATATTTTAATTTCCATTGCCCACTGAGTCTAGTTTTGAGGGTGTGTGTAAGGTAGCTTGTCAGTGATAACCACTAATAGATGCACTAAATTTGATTTGAAAAAGAGGTTAATATGGGCTTAAAATCTAAACAAGATTATTTAGGTGGTGAAATCATGGAATAAATAGATAAATTAGATACACACTATTGGGTCTTATCTCAAAGTGCCCAACACAGCCGTATGGGTCTCAATGTGTTGATAATTGGTGATATTGTATTTTGAGGGAGCTGTTGAAACCCTAAGTATTGGAGTATGAAATCCCCTCATGTCATGGTGTGCTTAAAACACATAACCACTTAGGCAATTAAAATATCTATATCTTGATTTATATACCCCATCGATAAATAGGGTTTTCCCTACTATGTGGTAGTGATCTCTATGGTCAATAAAGACCCTAAAAAGGAAAATAAAAATAAAGTGTCCATTTTTTATTTTTGAGAATCATCACCGATGTGATGCCAAGGAAAGAACATATGTGAGCACTAACTAGGTAACATAGAAAATTATGGAATTGTTTCTGATTTCCAAGTATCATCACCAATGTGAATCTAAAGGAAGAGCATACATAATTTTCATAATTAAAAATAGAATGCTAAAATGAAATGTGATTTAATTACTTAAAAACTTTGAAAAAATGAAATTTAAAGCATTATTAAAAGAAATTAATTTTTGTTTAGCCCTTTTGTTGATTATCTTTGATAAGAATTATGTGGATAAGTGATTAGAATGTTTGTTTCGGCTTAGAGCAAGGCAACCTAAAATGAAGCAAGTAAAAAAATAAAAAACAAAGAAAAAACCACTTCTTTGTGACAAATTTATAGTTATGTAGAAAGAAAAAAAAGTGAAGTTATAATAAATCAAACACATGAAATAGACAAAATATAGAAAATATAGAATAAATAAATTCACACTTACAAAATGATTTCACTACCTTGTATGTCAATTTTTTAGTCCAAAGAGATAAAATTTCTAGTCAAAATGATGAATTTGTGATCTACAAAAATGATTTTATTGCTAGAAAAGGCAATGTCACTACACAAAAAGATAATTTTGCTGATTAAAACATAAATTTTTCCATTTTAAAACAAATTCACTACTGATCATACAAACCTAGAAGTAGACAATATAGAAGTACAAATAGGATGATTTCACTACTCAAAATAACAATTTTGTTGCTAAGAATGTTGATTTCGCTATTTAACACAATGATTTAAATGAAAATTATGTCGATTCTAGTACTTTTCTATAGTAAAAAATATAAAAAAAATTAAAAACATAGACATAAGTAGAAGGTGAACAAAAATCTAATGATGTAAATAAAATTAGGAAAAAGAGACTAAAAATGGGTCAAAAATGATGTCATTATTACATGGTACAATTTCACTATTGATGTTTCTAAATTCACTGTTACATAATGGGCATACATAGCCAAGCAAAAAATATTTGATCATGACTTGTAGCTTAAAGCAGCACTCACATATACAATATTAAATGCATATGTAAATACAAATTAAAAAAAATCAAATGAAAAATTATTTTTAAATGCAAATATGATGAACATAGGATAAAAATGATGAGGGAAGGTCCCACCAGGCATTCTAAAAATGTGTGAACAAAATCTAAAAATTATAATAAATTAACTAATTGTGAAATCTTAATCTAAGTTAAATTCAACCTAAGATAAAGGAAAAAATAAAGAAAACAATAAGCATAAATTTATACTTCAAATATGCAAATTTTCTCCATTATGATTTAAACATGATTTGCTCTTTGATATAATCGTATTAAGAATATTGGAGTCTTATTCCTATAATAGTTAAGGGTATGGAATAAATAAATTAGTAAATAATATTGCAATAATTACAATATTGATTTGTATATTATAATGTGCCTTTTAAACCTTTCTAAAAATAGCAATCAATAAGGAGAAATATAACTTAGCTTAAAATTAGAACGAGACAACTGAGATAGAGCTTGAAACTAGATATGCAAGACTAGGATAGTGTCATGAATTTGGATCTAGCTTTTATTTAGTGAAATGATAAGAGAACCAAAAATAGGATACTTCGAGGTCTGATGTTATAGTCCACGTCCTATTACTATTATCCAAACTAGTCATAGATATCTAAGTTTTCTAGGTTTTATTCATTATCCTTGTGTGAGCCTATTTGTGAAATTTTGAGTCTTCAATGTTGATGGAGCTCCTTGTAGAGCTGATTCAATATTGAAACCCTATACCTTCATTGTGCTTGATAAAACTTGAAAAAGAGGGGGGTTAGTATGTGTAATATGCATTGAATGTGCATCCACACCCCTTGTATGGGCACATGACCTACATAACAATACTTCCAAAATGGATCAAGCCATATTTCCTAGATAAGAATCATCTAAGACATTTCAAGAACTTAACCCTTGGAGGGGAAAGGAGAACATCCTATGAATTATTAAAGGAGTACAACCTCACTAATAATATTGATTTATCCTTCTGTGAGAATTATGTGTAAGGAAACAAAAGTGGGTTAAGTTCTTAAAAGTTGGACCCATGAATAAATATCACAAGTTAGAGTTGGTACATTTATATGTATGGGGACCAAACAAGGAGAATTGTGAAATTCTTATCTAAGATAAGAATTATCCACTAGGTAACACCTCTTTTCTACCTAAGAAATCTTATCCACAAGCCCACCTAGGGAGTTACTTACCATCCTCATCTCTCCTCCTCCAAAGGGCACATTTTAAAATGACACGTGATGACAACCAACTCTTTTAAAAAAGAAAGCCATTCCCTTTTCCAACAAACAACTAACTCCCTAAGAATAAGGAAGTCAACATGGAAAATTGTCATCTAAGAACTAACTACATAAAATATGTAAGACAAAAATTAGAAAATACTAGGAATATTCCACTCACATGGAATTATGGTTCCACAAAAGGTGGAGTGGGGAAAAATGTGCTCCCCACATTTGTGGAGCTCTTTAATCCACCAAAATATACCCCCATGGTCATTTGATATCCCCAAAGGGCTCCACATTCATAATTATACATTATTTTTTCATTTGAAATGTTAAGTGCAACAAAATATGTAAGGCATAAATGTATGGTGCCTAATGCCATCTTATCAAGCAATGACTAATCTGTATCACTCATACTTATAGGTTATTCTCCTTTCCCCTCCAAGGAGAGATAAAGCTCCTTGTGATATAGATAATCTTCCATTTTCATTTTCAACAAACTAAAATTATTGCCATCAAATGTCTCAACCTTGAATATGATCTCTTTTCCCATAGCTCTCACTCAATCTAATAACCCTTCCTATCATTTACAACCAAATCTCTAATACTAGTTGTTAGGAATTAAAAGATATTGATTTAGACTTCTGTGAGAATTGTGGTATAAGAAAAAGAAGTGGGTTAAGATCTTTAAAGTTGGACCCAAAAATAAAGAGCACAAGTTAGAGTTGGTACATATAGATGTATGGAGACCAATTCAAGTATATTTTATTGGTGGTTCTAATTATTATGTCACTTTTATTGATGATGCAACTAGAAAAGTTTGGGTATATTGTATTAAAAATAAATATGATGTATTTGACACCATTAATAAGTGGAAAGCCTTGGTTGAGAATGAAATAGGTCTTAAGGTAAAATGTCTTAGATCAAATAATAGAGGTGAGTATTGTAGTAATGTTTTCTTTAATTATTATTATAATAATGAAATCCCTAGGTAAAGGATGGTTCCAATAACTCCAAAACAAAATAGGGTATCTTAAATGATTAATAGAACAATAATATAATGTGCTAGGAACATGAGGTTGCATGCAAGGTTTCCTTTATAGTTTTGGGTAGAAGCAGTTAACATGATAGTTTATTTGATTAATAGAAGACCTTTTATGCCTTTGGATGGAGGCATTTCTAAACAAGCTTGGTCTGGTAAGAATGTTGATTATTCTTTTCTTAGAGTCTTTAGATGTGAGGCTTTTTCTTTCATTAAGAAATAGGATAGGACCTAGTTAGAGGTAAAATTAGAGAAATGCACATTTTTTGGACATGGTGATGATGACTTTGGTTTATATCTATGGAGCATTAAATAAAAGAAAATAATTCACTTTAGAGATGTAGTCTTTAATGAAAACCTCATGTATAAGAATCAGTTGTAAGAACAAGAATAGGAATAGAAAGAGTACACAATATTATATGACATTGTGGATGGCAAAGTATCTAATAAATTACATTAGGAACATTTGACATAAGAACCCCAAACTCTAATGATAAGAAGGTATTCTAGGGTAAGAATAACACCTGAACATTTTTCTATTTCTTTGAATTATTTGTTACTCAATAAAAATGGATAACTAGAGTGTTATGAGGAAGTAATACAGGTAAATGCCAAGATGAAGTGGGAGCAAGCCATGGATGAGGAGCTTAGATCTCTCATGGAGAACTAAATGTGGGATTTGGTAAGGCTATCTAAGGGCAAGAGTGCATTTCCAAACAAGTGGGTCTTTAGAATAAAAGAAGAATAAGAAGGGAGAAAATGGTATAAGGCCAGGACGGTGGTCAAGGGGTTTGCATAAAAATTAGGTATTGATTTTGATGAGAATTTCTCTCTTATTATAAAAATGACTTATATTCAGATTGTTCTTGGTTTAGTTGTAGTTGAGGATTTGCACTTAAAATAGTTAGATGTGAAAACTACTTTTCTTCATTGTGATTTGAAGAAGAGTTGTATATGAAGCAGTCATAGGGATATGAGGTCAAAGGGAAGGAGAATTTGTGTGGCCTAAAATAAGCTCCACAACAATGGTATAATAAATTTTATTATTTTATGTTAGAACAAGAATATCAAAGGTATAATTTTGACCATTACATGCACATCAAACATTTTGATGATGGATGACATGTTATTTGCAAGAAATAACATACAACATATTCATATACTCAAGAAAAAACTTAGTGACTCCTTTTATATGAAGGATTTGGGTGCAACAAAATAAATCCTTGGTATGAGGATTACTCATGATAAGGAGAGGAAGCTAATTTTATCATAATTAGAGTATGTGAAGAAATTCTTAGAAAGGTTTAACATGTTGGATGCTAAATATTTTGGTACTCCTTTAGCAGGACACTTTAGATTATCAAAGGAGTAGTGTCCCAAAATAGAGGTTGAAAAGGTTAAGATGTCTGAGGTACCTTACTCATCGATAGTTGGTAGCTTGATGTATGACATGGTTTGTATTATACTATATATTGTTCAAGTAGTGGGAGTTGTGAGCAAGTTTATAAGTGACCCTAGTTATGAGCATTGGTAAGCAATAAAATGGATTCTTCGATATTTAAGAGGAACCATGGATTTTGCATTATGTTATGGTGGATTAGATACCACTTTGTGTGATTATGTGGACTTAGATATGGTAAGGGATATTGATAGTAGGAGGAGTATGATAGGTTATATATTTCCTATTGGAGATACAATGGTTAGTTGTATTTCTAAGATACAAAAGGTTATGGCTTTATCAACCATATAAATAGAGAATGTTTCTACCACAAAGGCTAGCAAGGAGATGATTTGGTTAAAGGAGTTATTTTGAGAGCTAGTGCATGAGCTAGAAGTTGGAAGACTACACAAAGATATTTAGAGTGCTATTAATTTGGTAAAGAACTTCACTTCCACTCAAGGATGAAACAAATTCTATTACATTATCACTTCATCAGGATATATTTGGAGGAGAACTTGGTGAAGATGGATAATATTCATACTAGCCAAAATCCTATGGATATAATGTGTCATGTCCCCTTTTTAGTCGACATGTGCAGAGTAGATGATTAGCCTATTATGCGACCCTCGTAGGCTGATGAGGTGGATAGAGGGTCTTGATGGAGCTGGGCTTGGCTTTCGTTTGGGCTCTTTCGAACATGAATTAAGGGAGATATTAATATTTGATTGATTTAATCAAATATTAATTATTTGATCTCATTTTAATTAATTATTAATTATTGATTAATTATTAATTAATTATTAATTATTAATGATTGGGTCTAATTTTAGGATCCTAATCCTAATTTAAGACTTGGTCTAATTTTAAGACCCTAGTTCTAATTTAAGGGAGTCTAATTTAAGGGAGTCTAATTTTAGCAAGCACACCTTTGGAGGTGTATAAGAATCTCTCATGGGAGAGAGTATGTATCCATGCTTATTATTGATATTGATTCTTGTTAAGAAATTCTTCTGTGAAGACTGAGCCAAGGGTTCCAGGATTCCAATTGCAGTGAAGAATGTCAACTCTTCATTGTGTGCGATTCAGAGGTTGTGAAAGATCAGCCGATCTATTGCCGAATTGAGAGATAACTTCACCCAGAAGTTATCATAGTATTACAGGGATTTGAGAGATAACTTCACTCAGAAGCTATCACAAGGGTTTACAGGTATTTTCTTTATTTTGGGTTTTTGATTCAAGAATTATCCAGATATAGATCTTTTGTGTCAGCCCATAATTCTACAGATCAGGATCAGGCATACAGGGTGTGTTATATCAGCGGCCGTACGACTTCCGTACATATCTGCAAAAAATCCGTACGCATCTACAGAAAGTTCAGGTACCGACATCGGCGAACAGGAACTCACAGAGACCGACATCGGTCGACTCATCACCGACGTCGGCAAGGGGACCACTACAGGTCGACCGATGACGGCAGTATAACCGACGTCGGCGACTGTGTTTTTTACACAGCAGGCTGAGACATGCCAGATTCAACCCAATTCACGGAATATTCAGGCTATAAGGCCGAACTTTCGATATTCTTTGTATACCTGACAGAGGATCTCAAATTGTAAGCTTATGAGCAAATAAATAAGAAATTATACTGTGATTTATTCATCTATTTGAAGATATTTTGTAGAAATTCAGATAAGCAATTTGGAGCTTTGTTTTGATATTCGAAGGGATATTACAGTGGTATCAGAGCTAAATCCTGCCACCCTGAGGGTTTAGAAATTTTATGTAGCCACAAGAGTTGCGACCACACGGGTATTACACATGCAGTAAAGCTTTACTTGAAGGCACTCAAGTTATAGAACAACCGTCGGAAGACATGGGTGACGATATTGGTAGGGCCCGTATTCCTCATCATCCGAGAGACCAAGATGATCCAAAAGTTTTACTTACTCTTAGAGAACTACGAGAAGGGCAAAGGCAGAATAACCAGGTATTATAGTAGTTGGCAGCAGCACTGCCAAGATTGGGTTCTCCGAGGAGACATTCCCCACACCGTGAAGATGTCAGGAGTGATGCAGGATCACAGAGAGGCCATGGGACTATTTCTCGTACAGCGAATAGGCCTACTAGGCCTATCTTTGTGAGACAGGAAGCAGAAGAGGTTATAGCAGGTGAAGAGCATGAGGAGGAATTTATAGACACATTCAGGGTAGCAACTGACGAGTGGGAGTCATTACCACCTGTGGTCAGGGAGATGATTACTTTTGACCGATTCCTCACACAAAGGAAAGAACATTATCGAGGTCGACAGAATGGGAGACCAAGGCCCCAGAACAATGATTTGAAACAGGCTACGAGCAGGCTCACACTAGCAACGTTTGATGGTAGTGGTAAGGTAACAGCACAGGCCTGGGTTAGTACGCTGGATACATTTCTCACATTGTGACCGATGGGTGAGGAAGATGCTATCAGATATGTGACACTACATCTTGAGGGAGTAGCTCACGATTGGTGGCACCATGGGATGGTGACACTCCATCATGATCGGATCACTTCTTATCAGGAGTTTGTGGACAGGCTGGTAGAGCGTTTTGACAGGAGGGATCCAGAGTCCTATTTCTGAGAGTTGGCACAGTTGCGCCAAAGCGGCAGTCTAGAGTCTTACATTGGTGACTTCCAGAAGTTATCAGTTATGGTTCCTAACATTTCAGAGAGGCGACTAGTAGTACTCTTCATGGAGGGCTTGACAGAACCATTGAGAGGTTGGATCAAAGGCTTTGATCCTCCTTCCTTACAGGAAGCAATGAAGAAAGCGCACAGTATGGAGATGGCGGCACCATCAAGTAGATCTAACTCCAGAGGTACTTCTTCATCGAGAGACCATAAGCACTCCAACGGGGATACCGAGAGACCGGATTTTAACATAGATAAATCCGAGGTTAAAAATGATTCAAAGGCCAATCCAGCAGCACCACCTTTGGATCGTGAGGCACTTAATGATCTACGCAGGAAGAAGCTTTGCTTCTACTGCAAAGGTCCATATGATATCCATCACGATTGCCCTTTGAGGCCTAAGGGCAAAGCAAATCGTGTGATGTGGGCGTATTATGAGGATGCAGAATCAGAAGATTCTGAACAACAGGGTAGTTCTGAGGAGGCAGAGGCTTCAGAGCCTAAGGCAGAGGTAGATTTAGAGCTTCATATACAGGAGGCACGCCTATCCAGCATTCAGTCAGATGAGTCATTCAGACTCCGTGGAGTTTTGGCAGGGCAGAAGGTTACCACCCTTCTTGATACAGGAGCTACACATAATTTCATAGATGCTAGATTGGTGGAGGAGCGTGGACTCACTATCGAAGATTTTGAGGGGATTAGAGTTAAGGTAGCCGATGGTCACACTCTTAGGTGTGAGTGCATGATTAGAGATCTCCCATTGCGCTTGAACAACTACGAGTTCAAGGCTAATTATTTTGTAGTGAACATGGGGGACATAGAATTAGTCTTGGGTATGAAGTGGCTTCATTCATTTGAGGAAGTTACTCTTCATCTCAAAGATATGGAGGTTCATTTTCAGGTTGATGGGAAAACACATATTCTTAAGGCAATACGGGGAAGCAGCTTCAAGCATATGTTTTTTCATCGGATGGAGATGCCTATACTACAGGACATGATAGAGTGCGATGATGAGGGCACATTGGCACCAACACAGGAGAGATATGAGGATGAGCTTTGTCTTGAGGTGAGTTCAGTTCAAGAGTCAGCACATGTGGTAGAGGCTCAGCTTTCTTTTACAGGGGGGTCACATGTTGATGACGATATGCGTACAGGAGACAGAGGTGATATGACGCCATTGGATGAGAGTGGTGATGGACAGAGCCTGGAGTTTGTGTTGGTTGACAGCACTGTAGATCGAGACTTCATTTGGGATTCGGGTATTCAGCGATTGCTTGAGGGCAAGCAATTTCAGGAGGGGCGGATTGTCATGTCCCCTTTTTAGTCGACATGTGTAGAGTAGATGATTAGCCTATTATGCGACCCTCGTAGGCTGATGAGGTGGATAGAGGGTCTTGATGGAGCTGGGCTTGGCTTTCGTTTGGGCTCTTTCGGACATGAATTAAGGGAGATATTAATATTTGATTGATTTAATCAAATATTAATTATTTGATCTCATTTTAATTAATTATTAATTATTGATTAATTATTAATTAATTATTAATTATTAATGATTGGGTCTAATTTTAGGATCCTAATCCTAATTTAAGACTTGGTCTAATTTTAAGACCCTAGTTCTAATTTAAGGGAGTCTAATTTAAGGGAGTCTAATTTTAGCAAGCACACCTTTGGAGGTGTATAAGAATCTCTCATGGGAGAGAGTATGTATCCATGCTTATTATTGATATTGATTCTTGTTAAGAAATTCTTCTGTGAAGATTGAGCCAAGGGTTCCAGGATTCCAATTGCAGTGAAGAACGTCAACTCTTCATTGTGTGCGATTCAGAGGTTGTGAAAGATCAGCCGATCTATTGCCGAATTGAGAGATAACTTCACCCAGAAGTTATCATAGTATTACAGGGATTTGAGAGATAACTTCACTCAGAAGCTATCACAAGGGTTTACAGGTATTTTCTTTATTTTGGGTTTTTGATTCAAGAATTATCCAGATATAGATCTTTTGTGTCAGCCCATAATTCTACAGATCAGGATCAGGCATACAGGGTGTGTTATATCAGCGGCCGTACGACTTCCGTACATATCTGCGAAAAATCCGTACGCATCTACAGAAAGTTCAGGTACCGACATCGGCGAACAGGAACTCACAGAGACCGACATCGGTCGACTCATCACCGACGTCGGCAAGGGGACCACTACAGGTCGACCGACGACAGCAGTATAACCGACGTCGGCGACTGTGTTTTTTACACAGTAGGCCGAGACGTGCCAGATTCAACCCAGTTCATGGAATATTCAGGCTATAAGGCCGAACTTTCGATATTCTTTGTATACCTGACAGAGGATCTCAAATTGTAAGCTTATGAGCAAATAAATAAGAAATTATACTGTGATTTATTCATCTATTTGAAGATATTTTGTAGAAATTTAGATAAGCAATTTGGAGCTTTGTTTTGATATTCGAAGGGATATTACATAATGACCAAGGTGGTCATATTGGATAAGTTTAGACTATATTCAGATTTAGTTGGCCTTAGTGCTCATGGAGCATTAATAGATTTTGTTTAGGAGAAACGGTCTCCAAGTGGGAGATTGTTGAGTGTATATCCCTTTAGGGCTATCACATGACCATGGGCATATATTTTATGGGCTTAAAGAGATCCACAAATGTGGGGAGCACATTTTTCCCCACTCCACCTTTTTTGGAACTGTTGATGTTTAAAATTGCGCTTGACTCTAATCAACAACAATGGGAAGTTTCAAGATGTGGGACTATTACGGCTTGAAATAACCTCCAGATTTTAGAGAAGCTAGTCTCTTATTTTATATCAAGTGTGGGGAAAAAGGATAGAAAATTAAATAGAAATGCAAATACAGGAAATGAAACCTAACTATGGCGATGTGCCTGAGTGTAATTTTGATCCTAATCTTGAGCACAGTGAGACTATATATAGGATTCATTTACATTTAAGATCAAACAAGTGCATGATCAATGTAAAAGATTGAAATAATAGAAATAGAGGCTCACAACAGAGACTTATTTTGCTGAGATACAAAAAATGTCAACAAAGGCATAGGGTTCAATCTTATACGAATCTTCCAATCACATAAGAGGTGTAAAAACACGTACAATTATGTAGAACTTCTAACTCAAGAAAATGAGACAAAAGCAAATGACATTCCTAATCACAACTCTAAAAAATCTATAGTATAGACTACTTTTGCAAATGACATAGATAATATCAACAAAGGCATAGAGTTTAATCTTCTTAATTCTTTTAGCCACATAAAAGGCACAGAAACATGCACAGTTACATCAACTTTACAACTCAAGAAAATGAAACAAAAGCAAATGATATTACTTAGTCACAAACTCTAGAAAGTCTAAACTTTTTTCAATAAATCTTTCTCCCCTCTTTATCTTGTCTCTCTCCCCTTTTATAGCCTTAGATTTAGAGATAAAATAGTGTGAAATTCAGCATATTCAATGCCTTGGATGCATTCTGGTCTTATCAAAAAGGGCCATGCTGGGGTAGGGTGGCTACCTTGATTGTGGCATGTCGATTCATGTCTAGTACCTCCTTCCATTCCTAAACTTCCTCATTCCATCACCTACTTAGCTGCGAAACTATAGATTCTCCTTCACTTACAAGGAACAAACAGATGACCCCTTTTAATGTTTGCAGGCCCCAAAAAATCTACTCGATGAACTGCTCCACCTACTAGAAATAACTCCCACTGAGTTCCCCCTAGCTCACTTTCTGAAACAGATACACATAACACTCTGTCCTATTGAAATGGAAGAGGACACTTAGTCAATTGCCTAAAAATCTTCTTATTACTTAGAAGGCATTGGAAAATGACACTTGGCACTTTTCACTTGATTTATCAAAGACACACGACTCTTTCTACTTTTCCTTTAGCTATGTTGTAGAATTATTTAGGGCACATATTAGGCTCCTATGGATGGTGACACTTGGCAGCTTCTATAGACCTTTGAAATAACACCTAGGACCCACCATAATCTTTATTCGACAATGAAGCTTGAAGATGATCTCTCAAAATTTGAAACGTGGCAGCATCCACTGTTCTTGGGAAGATATGTGGCATCTTCTGCTTCTTTCAGGAATGGAGTAGAAAGGGGCTCATAAAGTGACACTTGGCAGTCTCCACTGCTCTTCAACACTTAAACAAAATGAAACAACACCTTTATACCTTTCAAAAAGGTACTTGACCCCTTTAGTTTTTTGGGACACTCCCTTGAACTGCCCAATGAACCAAAATGGTTCAATGGTTCAATGGTTCAACAATGCATGCCATTTACACATTAACCAAGGTATTGAACCAAAAATGTTGAACCAAGGCATTGAACCGACTATTTTTTTAGATGCTGACATGTGGTGACTTCCACTCTCCTCTAAAAAAGTAGTCCAAGGCCTTCTGTGACTGCCACCTGGTGCTTTTCGCTTCTTCCTGCTACTTAGCTTGTTAAAAACCTTTGTCAAAAAATATAATGAAATGTGGGTGCCGATATGAGACATAGATGCTGACACATGATATGTCCTATTGAGTTGCTATTGGATATGTGGCATGTTCCATGGCTCTATTGAAAGTTAGGAAAGGTGCCTAGGATGACTCTACTTGGCCAGAACCCGTGCTCGGACTACGCCACTTGGCAGCTTCCACTACCCTTTGACACTTAGACAAAAAATGAATCAAAAGAAACAAACCCATGCTCTATTTCAAAACTTTTGACACCATGACCAAGGTATGCAAGAACAAAACTTTAGTGCGTGACTGAGAATCAGAATGCAACGTAGAGTAAAAATTTTTACTCTACAGTTACTGGCGACCCCCAGGACTTTTGAGCCTGCTCAAAAAGAAAACTCCACCTTCTACTAGATTAAAATTGTGAAATTTACAGCTTCAATAGAGCCGTTGACATGTTTTTAAAACACTTATTTAAAAAGAAAAGTGGGAAAATGATGAAAAAATAATGCGAGAAAGGGAAACTATCTAAATATAATACATTAGAGACCCAAGTTAATTGAAGAGCTTTAAATAGATTCCATTTACAAGAATATCTTCAAGTTCTCCTTCCATTGACTCTAGCTCAAATTAATTCTTCTACTTGCACGCATGAATTTTATATGGGCCAATCCATAATGCTTCAAATTTGGTATGCTGACCCAGCTTGGTGGCCCTTGCATCCTATTTCAAAACAATCGAGCCTACTTCAAAATTAGGATTCGAAGTCCTTTTATCAAAATAGTTCTTAACCATTCCTTGATGCTTAATCAATGAATCATGGGTTATATCCCTCTTTTATTGATCTTCTAAAAGTTCTGTGAGTCTGACCTGCATGGGGCCATTTTCTTCAATTCCAATTTGTTTGATCAGCTGGAGAGCAAGGATTTCCAAGCTTAGGGGAATCACAGCAGACTTTCCATATACCAATTCATATGGGGACATTTTGATCACCTTCTTAGGCATGATTTTATCAGCCCATAGTGCTAGATTAAGCACTTTATGCCACTCTTTGTGATGATCAGCCCCTACTCTTTTGATGAGTCTTATCAAGTTCTTGTTGGTTGATTCTGCCAGACCATTACCTTGAGGGTAATAGTTAGATGAAGTTTTTAGATATATTCCATGTTTCAAGGCAAAGTCAGATACTTTAGACCCCAAGAATGCTTTAGCATTATCTAAAATTATGGTGCGAGGAGCCCTAAAGCGAGTAGTGATACTCCCTAGAAAATCTAGGATCACATTCTCTATTGCTTCCTTAAGTGGGACTGCCTCAGTCCATCTGGTGAAATAGTCTGTGGCAATTAATATCCATTTGTGACCCATATTGGACACTGAATTTATCATTCCAATGAATTCAAGACCTCATAGAGCAAAAGGTTCATCCACAATTATAGGACTAAGGGGCATGGTTGCATTCCTCCTCATCCCCATATAATATTGGCAGGATTGACATTTTTAACCAGCTAATAACAATCTGTGAATAAAGTAGGCCAAAAATATCCTACCTCACTTATCTTTATGGCTATGGTCTTTGCAAAAAAATGCCCTCCCAATATTCCATGATGCATTTCATGTAGTATTCTCTTAGCTTCAGCTTGTTCTACACATCTTAACAATTTTCCATCAGAATTTCTCCTGAAAAGGACTTGTTCAATTAAAACAAAATGAACTCCCTATATCCTATAATATCTCATCTTATTTTGAGGGCGTTCTCTTGGATAAATCCCATTTTTCATAAAATGAATCCTGCTTGTGACCTAGGATTCCTAATCAACCTCTTGTATTTTTAGCACCGTCTTTGTCTCTCCTTTTGAATCTGCTTCCTCAAGTAACATCTTTTCAAGCTCTTGGGTTATATATTAACATAGCCCCTACCTCTGACTAGCTTGGTGGGTCTGACCTTTATATCATATTCAAGAATCTTAGTGATCCAATTGGCTCTTTTCTCAATAATTTCTCCCTCCATGATGTATTCCCTAACACTTAGGAGAGCTACAAGTATCAAAATTTTGTTCCTTGATATCATATGCCTAAATTTCTTGAGGGATTTTACCATGACATAGGCTTTTCTATCCAAAAAATTATACCTAGTCTCATAATCCCTAAGAGTTCTTGAGAAAAAGGTTATTGGGTGTTCCCCCTCTAGCCTATCATTCTTTTGAGTCAAGACAGTGGCAATACTTGACTCTCCTCCATAGACATAAATTATGAAGGGCTTGAAAAAATTTAGGTTTTTAAGAACTGGGGCTGCTGAGATAGCCTTCTTGACCTCTTCAAAGGCTTTCCTTCCTTTTGTAGTCCATTTGAAGACCAGGTCTTTCTTTAGCAAGAGTGTCACTAGTCTTACCAAGCCTACAAAATCAAATATGAATCTATTGACAAAATTGATCTTCCCTAAAAAGGACTGAACTACCTTTTTATTGACTGGAAGAGGTAGGTTCATTATAGCTGTGATTCTCTTAGGATCTATAGAAACTCATTCTTTAGATACTATATGTCCCAAAAAATTTCCCTGAGGTACAACAAAGATGCATTTCTTGGGATTCAATGATATCCCAAAATCCTAACATTTCTTGAAGATAGATTATAAATGATCAAAATGATCATCAACATTTTTTGAAAATACAGTGAGGTCATCCAAATAGACCAGGATAATCTTATTTATAAGTTCCCCAAAGGCTATATCCATAGATCTTTGAAAGGTGGCTCTTGCATTTGACAGACCAAAAGGCATCTTAGCATATGCAAATGTTCCCCATTTGGTAGTAACAATAGTTTTGTATTGATCTTCATCAGCCAACCAAATCTAATTGTATCTAGAGAAACCATCTAGTAAAGAAAACCTCTTTGATCTAGCCACAATCTATAGAAATTTTTCCATGGAGGGCAAGGGATAGTGGTCTTTCAGAGATGCTCTATTTAGATCTCTAAAATCTACACACATTCTTACATCTCCATTCTTTTTTCTAACTGGTACTAGATTTGATACCCATGTTGAGTGCTTGATTGGAAATATTATTTTGGAATCTAAAAGTTTCTACAACTCATCTACCATTAGAGGCTTAATCCTTGGATTTACTCACCTTTATTTATATCTGATGGGATTAGACCCTTCAGTCAATTCTATTGTGTGCTAAATAATGTCTCTATTTTATCCATGAAGGTATTCATAGCTCCAAGCTATGACTCTATCATATCTTTGGTACAATTCGATTAGTCTTTCCTTCTCTTCTTGAGTTGTAGAAATTTCAACTTTTAGCCTTTTCCTGTCACTCACCTCTATTTCAGAATAGTCTGCTTTGTCTACTTGGAACCTTTTCTTTTCTAGGCTTACATCCTCTGGGTCAAATAAGTTTTCTAAGGTGATCAAGGCCTTGGGGAGCTTATTAGTCCTTAATTGTATAATTTGATCACCATATGCCTCTTCAATTTTGGTTTGCAACTGATCAGCAAACTCATATGATTGTTGTAAGAAAGAGACTACCTAAGCATCATTTTCAAATACTTGTTAGTTCTCATCATTGTCTAGAATAGTCGGCCTCACTATAACTTTTATTGACTCATTGTTAATCAATAGGCCATTTACTGGGTTAAACTGTGAGCCAATCTAGGCCATCCTATCAGCTTCAAAATTTTGACTCCTAGGGACTATCTCAATATTGAAAGCTTCAAAATCTTATATCAAATCCCAAATCCTATGTTCGTAGGATCTCATTCTCACATTTTTGGCTACTACCTTTTCTCTAATTTGCTTTACTACTAATTCTGAATCTCCTTTTACTTTTAGATTATTTATTCCCTTTTTCTTGGCTAACAAGAGCCCATGTACTAAAGATTCATACTCAGCATCATTATTAGTGCAAGCAAATTAGAATCAAATAGCCCTTAAAATTTTATCACCATTTGGAGCAGTAAGACAAATTCCTACTCTAGCACCATGTTTAATTCTAGCCCCATCAAAATTCAAAGTCTAGATCTCTGAATCTTGAGTAGTAAATGCCTCTTCCCTTATAACATTTGGGATTGCCTGGTCCTCATAAAAAATGACGTATGTGCCCAAACCAGTAGAGTCATAGTTTCCATATGGGTCACTATGCATCATAGCCAACAAATAGTTGTTTTCTTCTTCTTGATCATGCTCAGTCCAGTTGCCTAGCTCTTCAACAAAAATCTTTTCTTCCTTATTTAACATAGCATGATCTGCCTCTAATCTTGTTGTCAGTTCATTGGTGATATGGTCTTTAGACAATGGTTCAGATAGAATTTTCATCTTCGAACCGTATCTAGTTCTCAGGATGAGGTGAGACCAATCAAGAGACATATATCCTCCTATTTTTGCTATAAAGTCTCTGGATAAACATAAACCAAAAATAGGAGGTATATCTATGACTACTACATCTTGGTTGACAATTATGTTGGGACATGTGTATAATTTCAATGGGAGTTGTTTGATTCTCCCTATAGTTTGTACTATTTTGCCATCTAGCTGCATAACTCCTTTTGCAAGGGGTTCATATTTCATTTTCAAAGCATCAGCTATTTTCTTGGGCATCACTATAGTACTAGCTCCTGAATCTATCAATGCACTATGCAAGAGTTTCCTTCCAACTATCAAAGTTAAATAGAAGGGCTTTAGTTTGTATTTACTTACTTGGACTACATCGTTCACAAAGGCTATTATCTTTAGAGGAACTGTATCTTTGAGCTTTCCTTTTCCAGCAGGTCCTTCCTTGGTGATAGTACCTTTGGGCACTACTTGGCCCTACAGAGCTTCTTATAGTAGTGTCTTTTGTTCAGGAATAGCCAATATATCCCATATCAATACTTGTGTTGGAGTCTTCTTCAACTAATCCACTACATTTATCAGTCCCAAAGACTGAGTTTTTTGGACATAAGGATATCTCATTTTTTCTTGAGTTTGGGTAGCAACCCTTTGATCTTGCACTATCTGAGGCACTTCTTATCTAACAATAGCATTTCTTTGCCCTTGAGATGGAGGATTATTCTTGACTTGACCACTTACAATCTTAGGTTGTTCCACCATTCTCCTCTTTAATCTAGTGTAGTAATCATATTGCACCACTGGTCTTTGGGAGGTAGATGCTTCGTTCAAGAAAATTGATTATTCATCTTTAACCCATGATAAAAAAGCATGTTTTGGGGTTATTTTCTCCTCTTTTTTCAAGGACATTCCTTGAATCTAAGCCACTAGGACTGAATTCTACATACCAAGAGACTGGTAGGCTTGATTGTCACTGGTATTGGCAAACTGATCATCCATTCTTCTTTGCTCTGCCACCCTTTGTTGCAGATTACCCCTAGGACAATCTCTAGGTGTATGAGCATTATTGCAAGGGAAACACCAGGCATTAGTATCATCCACATAATTATTTGAGTTAGGAGGGATGGTCTGTAAGGGTGTGGGAATTGCAACTAATTGATTTGCTAGTTGATGGTTAGTTTGTTTTTGAGGGCCCTAATATTGGTTTGGTTGGGATGAAAATCTATTTCCTTAATAGCCTTGATAAGGAGGCTTAGGGAAAGTACTCTATTGTCTCTTTATATTGATCAGCTCATTAGAAAATGTCCTTAAGATATTCTTGATATCATCCATCTCATATGACTGAGCAGGGATAGGTTCTTTTGCAGATGATTGAGGATAACTGTATATAGACATAGGTGGGCTTACATATTTAGGAACTTCTTGAGGGAATGGCAAGGAAATTTCTAGGAACATGGGCATGGGAGGCCTTGGAGGTAACTTTCCAGCATCTATTAAGTGATTCTAAGCTCTGACCATATATTCATAAGCCTCTGGCAAAGTGTGTCCTCCCAGTGACTGAATCATAACAGATATATCCAAATTCAAAGCCTTGAGATAAAATACTATGGCCATACCTAGTAGTGGTCTAGCTATAGTAGGGATTCTATCCCAAGTTTTCTAAAATCTAGTGTTGAATTCAGTCATGTCCTCCTGTGGTCCCCTTTGAATGGTGATTAACTGTTATAACAAAGAAGACTTATCACCCTTCTCTGCAAATCTTTCAAAGAATAGATCTCCGAGCTGCTCCCATGTAGATATGGTATTAAGGGTCAAAGACTGATACCATTCTAAAGCTTTCCCTTTTAAAAAAACTACTAATAATCTTATAGCCACATTTTTCTATGTGACAACATGTATAACATAGACATCTGATACATCTTGAAGATGTTCTACAGGTGTTTTAGAGTCTTGCCCACTGAACTTGGGCAGGGCTTTTAGAGCATTCACTAGGATATGATCCCAAACAGTTGGTGGTGTTGGGAGGATTAAGTGACTACCAATGTTCTATCTTGCATAATTTATTGGGGGTATAGGGGCTCCCATATTTGGTATTGGTACAAACTAGTTAACTCTTCTTCTTGGACTTGTTACCAAAGGTGGCAAAAGAATACCTAGATTTGTAGTAGATTGTGATCTAGTGACTGATCCACAGCTCTGACTCCTTGTAGATCCCTGGTTCATATAGTCTTGAAAGAAACTTTAAGACTAGTCCCACTGAGTTTGCTAAAAACTATTGATGTTTAAAATTGTGCTTGATTCTAATCAACAACAATGGGAAGTTTCAAGATGTGGGACTATTGCAGCTTGAAACAACCTCCAAATTTTAGATAAGCTGGTCTCTTCTTTTGTATCAAGTGTGGGGAAAAAGGATAGAAAATTAAACAAAAACACAAATTCAAGAAATGAAACCTAACTATGGTGATGCGCATGAGTGTAATTTTGATCCTAATCTTGAGCACAGTGAAACTATATGTAGGATTCATTTACATTTAAGAGAAAACAAGTGCATAATCAATGTAAAAGATTGAAATAATAAAAATAGAGGCTCAAAATAGAGAATTCTTTTGCTAAGATAAAAAAAATGTCAAAAAAGGCATAGGATTCAATCTTCTTATAAGAATCTTCCAATCACATAAGAGGTGCAGAAACATGTATAGTTATATATAACTTCTGACTCAAGAAAACAATACAAAAGCAAATGACATTTCTAATCACAACTCTAGAAAATCTACAGTATAGACTACTTTTGCAAATGACACAGATAATATCAACAAAGGCATATAGTTCAATCTTCTTATTTCTTTTAGCCACATAAAAGGCACATAAACATGCACATTTACATCAACTTTACAACTCAAGAAAAAGAGACAAAAGCAAATGATATTACTTAGTCACAAACTCTAAAAAGTCTAAAATTTTTTTAATAAATCTTTCTCCCCTCTTTATCTTGTCTCTCTCCCCTTTTATAGCCTCAGATTTAGAGATAAAATAGTGTGGAATTTGGCATCTTCAATGCCTTGGATGCATTTTGGTCTTATCAAAAAGGGCCATGCTGGGGCGGGATGGCTGCCCTCACTACGGCGTGTCGATTCATGTCTAGTACCTCCTTCCACACCTAAATTTCCTCATTCCATCACCTACTTAGCTGCACAATTTTCCACTCTCCTCCACTTATAGGGGACAAATGGATGACCCCTTTTAATGTTTGCAGGCCCCAAAAAATCTACTCGGTGAACTGCTCCACCTACTAGAAATAACTCTCGCTAAGTTCCCCCTAGCTCACTTGTTGAAATAGATACACAGAACACTCTGTCTTGTTGAAATGGAAGAGGACACTTAGTCAATTCCCTAAAAAAATTCTTATTACTTAGAAGGCACCAGAGAATGACACTTGGCACTTTCTACCTGATTTATCGAAGACACGTGGCTCTTTCTGCTTTTCCTTTAGCTATGTTGTAGAATTATTCAAGGCACATATTAGGCTCCTATGGACGGTGACACTTGGCAACTTCTGTAGACCTTTGAGATAACACTCGAGACCCACCATAATCTTTATTCAATAATGAAGCTTGAAGATGATCTCTTGGAAGTTGACACGTGGTGGCCTCTGTTGTTCTTGGGAAGATACGTGGCATCTTTGGCTTCTCCTACTAGGGGTATGTGGCATCTTCCACTTCTTCAAAAAGTGACACTTGGTGGCCTCCACTACTCCTCGATACTTAAACAAAATGAAACAATGCCTTTTTTCCTTCCAAAAAGGTACTTGACCCCTTTGGTTTTCTGGGACACTCCCTTGAACTGCCTGATGAACCAAAATGGTTCAATGGTTCAACAGTTCGACACTACATGCCATTTACACATTAACCGAGGTATTGAACTAAAAATGTTAAACCAAGGCACTAAACCCAGGCATTGAACTGACTGTCTCTCAGATGCTGACACATGGTGACTTATGCTTTCCTCTAAAAAAGCAGTCCAAGGCCTTTTGTGACTTCCACGTAGCACTTTCCACTTCTTCCTGGTACTTAGCTTGTTGAAAACCTTTGTCAAAAAATAGAATGAAATGTGGGTGCTGATATGAGATGTGGATGTCGACACATGATGTGTCATGCTAAGTTGCTATTGGATAAGTGGCACATTTTGTAGCTCTCTTAAAAATTAGGAAAGGTGCCTCGAATGACTCCACTTGGCCAGAACTTGTGCTCAGACTATGCCACTTGGTAGCATCCACTGCCCTTCGACACTTAGATAGAAAATGAATCAAAAGAAACAAACCCACATTCTATTTCAAAACTTTTACCACCATGACCAAGGTATGCAGGAACAAAACTACAGTGCATGACTGAGAATCAGAATGCAACATAGAGTAAAAACTTTTGCTCTACAGGAACCATGCTTCCATGTGAGTGATTATTCTTAGTATTTTCTAATTTCTATGTCTTCCATATTTTGTGGAGTTAGTTTTTAGATGACTATTTTCCAAGTTGACTTCTTTGTTCTTAGGGAGTTATTTGTTTATTGAAAAAGGAAATGACTTCCTTATTTCAAAGAGTTGGTTTTCATCACATTTCATTGTAAAATGTGCCCTTTGGAGGAGGAGAGATGAGGATGGTGAGTTCTTCCTTATGTGGGCTTGTAGGCAAGCTTGCTTAGGTGGAGGAGAGGTGTTACCTAGTGGATAATGCTTATTTTGGATAAACATTGTGCAATTCTCCTTTTTAGTGGATTTTTCCTCATTTATTATATATATAAGTATGGTGTGACTATCTAGAGTGTGTGAAATTTTTCAAGGTGTAGCTTTTGAGAAATAAAGTCAAAGTACAAAATTTTTTGAAAAGTGCAGGTGTTTATTTATAGAATGTCGTATAGTAGGCTTGTGACACAGTATTATGTAGGTGCAGGTGCAGGTGCAACATAACATATGTGCAACATTTTCTACAAGAGATATTTTATCTCTGTGAGAGTTTCTTTGTAATCTTGTTTACAAATTTTATTGAGGAATTTCTTGGTGGATGTATCCCACATTAGATGAACCATGGTAGATATATGTTATGGTTTTATTTTTATTTTTTATTATCTCCTTATTTATTTCATTAAATTTTGATTTGATGAATTATTTTTGTGATGCATATTAGTGCATAATTAAATTTGATTTCACATTTAAAATTTGGTTATGTGATTTTATGGTGATTTAAATCTAGTTTATATTATTTTAATTCTTAACAACTAGTATTAGAGCTTTGGTTGTAAATCATAGGAAGGGTTAGGAGCTTGAGTTGGAGATATGGGAGAAGAGATTAGATTTAGGGTTGATAAGTTTGATGGTAGGAATTTTGGTTTGTGGAAAATGCAAATGAAATATTACTTATATTAGAAGGAGCTTCATCTCCCTTTCGAGGGGAAAGGAAAAAACATGTAAGTATGAGTGATGTAGATTGGTCACTTCTTGATAGGAAATAATTGGGAACCATATAGTTATGCCTTGTATCTTCTATTACATTTAACATTTCAGATGAAAAAATTAAAAAATATCTCATGGATAAACTTGGAAAGTTGTATGAAAATCCCTCTACTTCAAATATAATTTTTCTTATGAATAGATTATTTAATATGAAAATGTTTGAAAATGGTTCTATTACTAGTCATTTTAATCATTTTAATATGGTTTTAATTATGCTCACTTCTGTTATAATTAAGTTGATGATGAAGTTAAATCTTTTCTAATTTTATGTTCTTTGCCTAATAGTTGGGATAGCTTGGTTATGGTTGCGAGTAATGCAGTCCCTATCAAGGGAAACTTAAATTTTGAGGATGTTGCAGGTGTGATTATTAGAGAGGAAATGTGAAGGAAGAGCATTGGTGAATCATATTAGAGGGAGGTAAAAGGACAAGAGCAAAGGCAACCATGGAAATTTAAAAGTTAGATCTAAATCCAAATCTATATCCAAGATGATATGTTGGCATTATGGGAAGAGTGGACACTCAAAGAAGGATTGTTGGTCACTTCAAAATAAAAATTCCAACAAAGAAGAAACAAATGAGGTAAATTTGACATCAGGTACATTATGTCAAGATGTCTTAATTCTTTCTATGGATAGTTTTTCTAAGTCTTGGGTATTAGATTTAGGGGCTTCTTTTCATGCCACCCCACGTAGGCATTATTTTATTGATTATGTTCAAGAGAATTTAGGACATGTTTATCTTAGAGATGATTAACCATGTAATAAATTAGGGAAAGGTTTTGTTTAGGTTAAAATATAGAATGGGAACACATGGATACTTAAAGATGTCAGACACATGCCTATGTTGAGATGGAATTTAGTTTCAGTGGGGTAGTTGGGCAGTGAGGGTTGTTCAGTAATGTTTACTACAAATTCTTGGAAAGTTACCAAAGGTGCTCTTATGGTTTCAAGAGATAAGAAATTTGGTAATTTATATATGACTATTAGTGTTTATTTTTTTTATTTAGTTGTTATAGATAGAGATACAACTATGTGACACTACAGGCTCAGCCATATGAGCCATAAGGATATGGAGATCTTAAAAGACAAGTTTCTTAGATTAAAAGATATTGATTTAGACTTCTTGGATAATTGTGTGTATGATAAATAGAAGTAAGTTAAGTTCCTAAAATTTGGACCCATAAAGAAAAAGCACAAGTTAGAGTTGGTACATTCTTATGTATGAGGTTTTTAGGAATTAAAATAATCTAAACCATATTTAATTCACCATAAAATCACATAACTAGATTTTTATGTGTAAAATCATATTTAATTTTGCACTACATGCATCATGCAAATAATTCCTCAAATCATAGTAAATGAAATTAATAATGGAGAGAAAAAATTATTAATAACACATAAAAAAATATCTACTGTGGTTCACCCAATGTGGGCTACATCCACCAAAAATTCCTTAATAAAATCTATAACAAAACAAGATTACAAAGAACCTCTCTCATAGATATAGAATATCTCCTCCTAAATTCACAAATAAATTCACTAAATTATTGATCCAAATCTATCAACAATTCTACATATATGTTATGTTGTATCTACATGTTCACTTGTATAATACTATACCACAAGATGTTATACCACACCCTATAAATAAACACATCACACTATAAATCAAAACATCTGCACTCTGACTTATCTCAAAAAATCCACACCACACTTGTGTAATATCAATAAATGAGAAAATCCAACTAACAAGGAGAAAACTCACCATTTTTATCTAAGATAGGCTCTATCCATAAGGTAACATGCCATATTCTACTTTTCAAGCTTATCCACAAGCTCCATCAAGAAGGAACATGCCATCCTTATCTCTCCTCTTCCAAAGGACATAACTTAAAATATCATGTGACAACAACCAACTCCTTAAAACAAGAAAGTCAATCCCACTTCCAATAAACAACTAATCTCCTTAAAAATAAGGAATTCAATCCCACTTCCAATAAAAAATAAAGTCACATGAAATTAAATAAAGATAAAAATTAATTTCCTAAAAATAAGAAAATCAATCCCACTTCCAATAACATGGAAATTATTAAATAAATATTTAATAATATTCCACTCACATGTGGAGTACATGATAAATACATTCCCCACATCCTTGGATCTCTCTAAGCCCCCAAAATGTGTCATCATGGTCATTTGATAGCCCCAAAGGGCTCCACACTCAACAATCTCTCACTTGGAGACCATTTCTCCTAAACAAAATCTATCACTGGTCCATGACCACTAAGGCCAACTAAATCTGAACATAGTCTCAATTTGTCCAATGTGACCACCTTGGTCATCATATCTATAGGATTCTAGATAATATACATCTTCTCCAACTTCACCAAGTTCTCTTCCAAAGCTATCTTGATGAAGTGATAACATAATTAAATGTGTTTCATCCTCGAGTGAAAATCAAATTTCTTTTCCAAATGAATGGCACTTTAACTATCATTGTGTAGTCTCCCAACTTCTTGATCATGCCCTAACTCTCAAAAAACTCCTATAACCAAATAATCTCCTTGTTAGCCTCTGTGGTTGACAAAGCCACAACCTTCTATATCTTGGAAATCCAACTAATTTTTGTATCTCTAATAGTAAATATATAACCTATCATACTCCTAATATTAATATCCTCTATCATATCCAAGTCCACATAACCATGCAAAGTGGTATCTAGTCTAACATAACATAATGCAACATCACTGATTCCTCTCAAATACTAAAGAATCCATTTCATTGCTTGTTAATGCTCATAACCAAGATCACTCATATACCTACTCACAATTCCCATTATTTGGGCCACATCTATCCTAGTACAAACCATGGCATACATCAAGTTGCCAAATTTCAATGCGTAATTTATCTTAGACATCTTTATATTTTCAACCTCTATCTTGGGACACTATTCATTTGATAATCTAAAGTGGCTTAACAAAGGATGCCAATATATTTAGCATCCAACATGTAAACCTTTCCAAGACATTCTTCACATACTTTGATTAGGTTAAAATTAGCTTCCTCTCCTTTTTCTCATGATTAATCCTCATATAAGGGATTTATTTCTCTACACCCAAATATTTCATAGAAAATGAGTCACTAATATTTTTCTTAAGTATATGATTATGTTGTATGTTCTTTCCTACAACTAACATGCCATCCACATGCAATCATAATATAATAAAAAAACCATCATCAAAATGTTTTCTATACATGCAATGGTCATAATTACACATTTGATATTCTTGTTCTAACATAAAACAATCAAATCTCTTATACCATTATCATGGAGCTTGTTTTAGGCCATAAAATCTCTTCTTTAGCCTGCACACATAGTTCTCCTTCCCTTTGACCTCATATCACTATTGTTGCTTCATATACAACTCTTCATCCAAATTATCATGAAGAAAATCAATTTTTACATCTAACTATTCTAAGTACAAATCCTCAATTGCAACTAATTGAAGAATGGTCCTAATAGAAGTCATTTTTATAATAGGAAAAAAAATCTCATCAAAATTAATACCTAATTTTTGTGCAAACCCCTTGACCACCATCTTGGCCTTATACCTTTTTCTCCCTTCATCCTCTTCTTTTATCCTAAAGATACACTTGTTTCGAAATGTACTCTTTCCCTTGGTTAGCCTTACCAAATCCCACATTTGGTTGTCCATGAGAGATCTATGTTCTTCATCCATGGCTTGCTCCCACTTCAGCTTGGCATCTACCTATATTACTTCCTCATAACACTCTAGTTTTTCATTATCAGTGAGTAACAAATAACTCAAAGGAGAAAAAAATTTAGGTGCTCTTTTTACCCTAAAAGACCTTACCATAAGAGTTTGGGGTCCATGTGTAGAAGGTTCCTAAACTAATTCATTATATAATTTGACATCCATAATGTCATCCAATACTATGTACTCTCTCTATTCTTGTTCCTACAACTGATTCTTATACATGACTTTTTCATTAAAGACTACATCTGTAGATCGAAATATTTTCTTATCTTTAATGTTACATAAATAGAAACTAAATTCATCTTTAATATTGACTTTAGCTTGGTCCTATCCTCTTTCTTAATAAGAGTAAAAGCCTCACATCTAAAGACTCTAAGAAAATAATAATCATTATTATTACTAGACCAAGCTTTTTCAAGAATGCCTCCATCCAAAGGCATATAGGGCCCTCTATTAATTAGATAAACTGACATGCTAACTACTTCTACCCAAAACTATAAAGGCAAACCTCCATGTAACCTCATGCTCCTAACATGTTCCATTATTGGTCTATTCATCTTTTTAGATACCCCATTCTACTATGGAATTCTTGGAACTATCCTTTGCCTATGGATTCCATTGTTAGAACAATAATCAAATAAATCATTACTACAATACTCACCTCCATTATCTAATCTGTGACATTTTAACTTGAGACCAGTTTCATTCTAAACCAAGGATTTCCACTTCTTAAAAGTGTTAAATACATCATGTTTATTTTTAATGCAATAAAACCAAAATTTCCTAGTTTCATCATCAATAAAAGTGACATAATAATTATAACTACCAATAAAAGATAGCTGAGCTACTCCCCATACATTTGAATGTACCAAATCTAACTTATGCTCTTCTTTTTGTTCTAACTTTTAGGAACTTAACTCACTTATGTTTTCCATACACAAAATCCTCATAGAAGTCTAAATTAAAGTATTTTGATCCAATCAACTTATCTTTCAATATCTCTATGCCCTTATCGATCATATGACAGATCTTGTATTACTACATAGTTTCATTTCCATCTGTAGCAACTAAATGACAAGAATCAACACTCCTAGCCAAATATAAAGGCCAACTTTCTTACCTCTTGAAATCATAAGAGCAACTTTGGTGACTTTCTAATAATCTACAATAAATATTATCGAACATCTTTCACTACCCAATTTCCTCATTAAAACCATGTTTTGTCTCAACATAGGCACATGTTAGACATCCTTAAGTAGCTATGTGTTTCCATTCTACATTTAAACCTGAACACAACCTTTCCCTACTATCTCACATGGTTAATCATCACTAATATAAAAATGTCCTAAATTTTCATGAACATAATCAATAAAATAATGCCTATGTGGGGTGGCATGAAAAGAAGGCCCTAAATTTAATACCCAAGACTCAAAAAAATTATCCATAAAAAGAATTAAGGCATCCTGACATGATTTACCTGATGTCACATTTACCTCATTCATTTCTTCCTTGTTGGTATTCTTATCTCAAACTGACCAGCAATCCTTATTTTAGTGTCCACTTTTCTCATAATACTAGAATATCATCTTGGATCTAGATCTAGATTTAGATATACCCTTTGACTTTACATGGTTGTCTTTGCTCTTATCATTTTGCCTCCATCTATTTTCAATCAAAAAATCATTACCTGAAGATGATTCATTAGTTATATTCCTTCACATTTCCTTGTTAAGAATCACACCTACAACATCCTCAATAATTAATCTTCCCTTGGTAAGGATTGCATTACTCATATCCATAACCAAGCTATCCCAACTATCAAGAAATGAACACAAAATTAACAAATCTCTAACTTCATCATCAAACTTAATTCCAATAGAAGTAAGCATACTTACAACTATATTAAATTCATTTAAATGACTAGTAATAGAGTTATTCTTAGACATTTTCATATTAAACAATCTTTTCATAAGAAAAAATTTATTTGAAGTAGAGGGTTTCTCATACAACTTTCCAAGTTTATCCATGAGATCATTTATAGATTTCTCATCTAAAATTTTAAATGCAAAAAAAGATACAAGGTATAATCATATGGCTTCCAAGACTTTCCCATCAAGCAATGACCAATTTGCATCACTCATACTTATAGGTTGTTCTTCTTTCCCCTCCAAGGGGAGATGAAGATCCTTCTAATATAAGTAATCTTCCATTTGCATTTTCCATAAACCAAAATTCTTACCATCAAATTTCTCAACCCTGAATCTGATATTTTATCCCATAGCTCCCACTTAAGCTAATAACATTTCCTATGATTTACTAGTTTAGTAAAAAACACACTAAAGCTCTGATACCAGTTGTTAATAATTAAAAGAATCTAAACCAGATTTAATTATTAAATATTTATTTAATAATTTCCATGTTAACTTCCATAGGATAGTTAACATTTAATAATATCAATCCTACTTATAATAACATTTTTCATGTGATAGCCCCAAAAGGCTCCACACTCAATAAAACTAAATGTGTATCCACATCCCTTATATGGGCATACTGCCTACACACCAATACTCTGAAGAGGGATAAAGACATATGTAGTTCTCCCACTTGATGTGCTTTGTGCAATGGTGTTATTCAGATGTAAAAATGCCAAACTAAGAGTGCTTGAGGTGGCTAGAGATTGGTGTGAGGGTTTGAATGTGTTTACAGCTATGTTGGGTGACTATATGTAGAGAATAGGAAAGTTTACCTTAATGGTTTATTTATATTCTTGCTTTCTTTGTAAGATTTTATCACCTCCCTTTGTAAATGACCTTTGGATGAAATTTTATAGGGAACTATTAATCATGGGTTAGATGTATTCATGCTAGACTAACATGATGAAGGACATGAATCATAAGATAATAGTTATTATGGGCTTAAAATGTGATTGGATAGGCACACCAAAAATGGGACACCCTAGGGTCCGGTGCTATAGTCTAAATTTGGTGCTCCTATATTATAGGATTAGGACCTAGGGTAATAGGATTGTCCTATGAAATAGAGTCTGGTTGACCTAAAATCAAGGTTTAAAATTTTATGGATGACTGGGAATAAGCAAAAAGGTGTCTAGAAGGGTCATGAGAGTATGCAATAAGGTCCTATAGATAGGGTGTCACAAGCCAAACTCAAGCTACCAATCTAGACATTTTATATGACTACATTCACCTCTCTTTATTATAGTGATGTAACAAAGTTAAATACTAAGATAAAGGAAAAGTAGTAAGTATACCTGAACTTACCTACAAGGGTGAAGCTCATGAAGCTATTTGATGATGAGTGTGCATAGAGAGAGCATATTGTGAAGTGTAAATCTATAAAATAAAACAAAGAGTGTATTAGTTCTTACTAGATATGATATGTCTAAAACAAGAACATATAAGAGTTGAGTAAAATAGAAATAAAGATAAATAAATAAATACACCTCATTGGGTACACAAACCAATACAAAACATATTATGATATTGAGTGATCTTGAGTGATTCTAAGTATGTTTGATATGTGTTGTACCAAGAGTAATATCATGAATGGAGATGAGTGATCAACTCCTTGAGAGTGGCTTAATAATTCAAAGGTTGGCCCTTTGGCTCAATGGTCACCCACTAAGTAAATCTATGTGATCATGGATGTGTTAATCAATGTTTGGACTGTGTGTTCAATCCATCTGAGTAGGTGGTTCAAGAATACAAAGACTAGTTATTCCTTTGGCTCCATCATTTCCCATGAAGTGAAGCTATGAATTAATATCAATATAGATGTGAATTATATGATATTGGTCTTAAATCCCATGAATGCTCTGAAATATGACAATGTGGTATGGATATCTAAATTTGTACTAAAAACTAGGCCAATCTTGGCCATTCTAAAAGGTGGAGATTAGGCCTATATGAAATCCAATCTAGAACTAGGAATTAGGCTTATGTGGAAGCCACTTAGGAATTATGTCAACCACCTACAAATGGAATAAGGCATGTAACTACTAAGAATGACTAGGAAATATATTTAATTCAAAAAGAAAAGAAAGCTAATGTGTTGCACACATTGCCCTCAATCACTATACCTATAACATGGATTCTGATCTACAAGTTATACCAACAACCCAATATAAAATTGGAAGTGAGAGCCATCATGTTGTATGTGATACCCCCTATATCTAGATTATCTAAGAAAAACTATACTAAAACTATTGATTTTGAACTAAAATATTGCTAACAAAACTTTAACTGAACTTATCTTTCTGTATGTTTCTAGAATATTTGGGTTTTTTGTTGTTTGGGAAAGAGTGCCAAAAATAAGACACCCTACTATGTAATGTTATTATCTATGTATGATGCTCTTATCCTCTATTGATTCTAATCATTATTATATAATCATCATGATTTTCTTAATCTGTTCTGTTTAGTTTGGGTTTTGGTTGTTGTTTAAAGTATTCTAAGAACTAATTTTTGACCGATGGAGGGTTCTAATTTCTATGACAAAACCCTTGATTATTACCCCCTCTTCTGAAGGTAGGAATGAATACCCTGTAATGACTACCCTCAAAATAAAAATCCCTACAAGTATATTATATTTTGAAATACATGATATAGCAATGATAATCAAAAATATGTCTCAAGATATAACATAGTTTGTATTGGAGATTATTAGATCAACAGGGGAATGCCTAGATATATGTAACAATGTAATAGCATGTGTAGTATACTAAATTTAAAATGGAAATGTTAGTTTTTAGTTTTCAAGGAGAGATGGAACATGATGTCCATTATGGCATCCAAAAAAATAAGATAATGCATGATGTGGATCATGGCATTGCAAACAATCAAAAGTAAACAAGTAAAAAACACACAATGCAAGAAGTAAGAAACATATAAAAGTGGCCAATGGGCCAAGAAAATAAGGGAAATAGGCACATGTCACTCAAAATAGAAATCAAGCATATAAGGCATGTTCAAATTCCCATATACAGATACCATTGCAAATAAGCAATGTTATCACATGGGTGACAAACACATAAAATATTACAAGCAAAGGATTTTGGAAAATATCCTAAGGCACACACAAGAATACAAAATAGGAACTAGGAAATGCAATCACATCTAGATATGCAAAGTAAGAAAAGAAAGCATGTAATATAATAAAAATACAATCACATCTAACTAATCAAAACAAGAAGTGAAAGTATATAATACATGTAGTACAAGACTAGGTAGATGCTAAGAAATACACAAGTGATATATACTAGTGAGTATCGATAGAGTAATCTATGTAAGCTAATAATTAATGTACATCAACATGATATCTAGAGTGTGTGGTATATAAATGACATAACTTGGATGGTGTAGTCATGTAAAATATGCCCTTGATGAATAGATATACTGATGTATGTCTCAAATATATATGTCCCCTCAATGGGTAGAGTAAAGTAATCAAGGATCTAGATGTCACTGTACACACTTAAAGAAGATCAAGTGAAGCATGGTAATGTAGATAAATTGACATAAAATAGCATATAATAGAAAAATGTAAGCTGTAGAAACCCTTGTTTCCCTTGAATTTTGAAACTGGATATTTTTTGAACTGTTTTGTGTATTTTGATGTTTTTGTGTTTTTGCATGAATAAAGATGCATTTTTGGAGATAAATTCAAATAAATAAATAAACAACATTATAATTTATTAACTGACAAATTAATGATCTCATTATCCTTCTAGATGATTACAATATTCAGTCTTTGTCATGCATATAAAATAATACAAATATTGTCTCAAAAAAAACTTGAATATTCCTTAATCTGGAAATAAACCTTGAATCTGGAACGGCTCGGGTTGCTGTGTAAAAACACAGTCGCTGACATCAATTATATTTCTGTCATTAGTTGATATACTACTGACATCAGTCTCTATTAGTTGGTATATACTACTGACGTCGGTATGAAGTCGGCCGATGTCGGTCTTCTGGATGCCGATGTCGGTCTCTGATCTTCCTGTGGCATTGTCTGACTTGCGGTTGATGCGTACAAATTTACATAGATCTGTACAGATTCTATACCAAAGCAATAGAATATAGTGTAGACTATAGGCTAGACACCTGATTTGTAGAAATATGGTGCTAATACGAAAAATCCTTATTTCTCAAACAAAACCTAATGGAATAAATACCTATAAACCTCTGTGATAACTTCTGTATGGAGTTATCTCTCAAAATGGCAATAGATCGGCTGATCTCTCACAACCTCTGAATTACACACACTGAAGAGTGTATGTTCTCCAATGCAATTGGAATACTAGAAAACCTTGGCTCCTTCTCAGAAAAATCCTTAGCAAAATTTGTCTTCAATATCAATAATCAATAATTTTCAATAATTATGGCCTCTCTCCAATAATAAACCCTTATATCCTCAAAAAGGTGTGTTTGCCCTAATTAGGGTTTCATATTTAAGAATTAGGGTTTCATAATTAAATATGTTAAATAATTAATATTTAATTAAATCAATAAAATATTAATATCTCCCTCAATACATGTCCGATCGAGCCCGAACGAAAGCCCACTAGAAAAATTCTGCTAAGCAAAGCCAAGCCAAGCTCCATCATGACCCTCTATCCATCATATCAGCCTAAGAAGGTCGCATAATAGGCTAATCATCAACTCTAAAGATGTCAACTGAAAATGGGACATTACATAAGCTTAGCATCATAGTAGAAATGTAAAGCATGGATAATGCATATAATTGAAATGTTTTTGGTAGTTTTTGATTTACTTTAATTTTTTTGGATTTTGAATTAAGCTATGTACAATCAATCATAAGAAGACTATATACAATAAATTTGAAAATAAGCTATGTAAAAGAAATATTGAGAAGAAATGATACTAATCAATGAGTCTCATAATAGACTCCCTATCATGGTGTCTTGTATCAAGGAGAGGGATCGTGCATGATCATGAAGCATGATAGAAGGGCTAAAACTATGGCTCTAAAAGTTTTATATGTTTTAGATGCTCTAAAATATCTATTGTAAAAACTAACTATGGGGTCTCCCTATAACTTTGAGAAGTGGATGTAACTGTAGGGATCTTAAATAACCATCTAATAGTAGAAAAATCTCTCTAAACATGTGCTCTATGTGTAGAGGCATGAGACCTCAATGATACAACCCTAGATTTGAAAACTATAGCTACAAGATATCTAAAGTCATAAAACTATGGATGCTCTAAAAGAGTCCTCTATGGACATGTATGAACTCTCTAATGCTGGTGAGGAAAGCCTTGACTATGTTTGAATCTAAATTAGAGGAAGAATTGTAACTTATGGAGAAGCTAAAACTAGTGACCATAAATTAGAATATGGCTCTAAAGTGGGAATTGGTAACTCATATAGAACTCTACCAATTGTAACAACTTAATTAGCATGAATTAATTTAACACATTTGTGAACTATAAAAGGTATTACTCAAAGTTTTTGAATTTGTGGTCAGCCAAGCAACATATCCAAAACTATTGCACTGGGAATAATAGTAAATAGTGTGGCCACATGTGTTGGACTAACCTATAGAGGAATTACAGTCTCACCAAATGAAATCGATATGTGCCCATTGAATCCACTAATTGGTGTAATATCTTGCTCTAAATTTCCCAAATATTGTAGTAATGTCATAATGCACATGTTTACACTAGATCTATTATCTATGAGAACACTATGAATGGGATGATGGTTAATGTAAGCTCTAATAAATAGTTCATGGTAATTTGAATCATCCTCAACTATCTACTACTCTGAGAAGGAGATGGAAGGTCTAGCTTGAACTCTAGAATTATACACACCAATCATGTTTCTTAAAGGATGTGACTCAACTAAAGGTTCCTGATATGTAGCTAGTGGAGGATGTGCAAGATATGCATGGTGAATACCTATTTTATCCCTTATCTCTTTTCTATAATGTTTTGAGAAAGGATCTAAAAATATTTTCAAAGATTTGTCTTATGTTTGCTTTGCCTGAGGAGCCTCAACTGGAGTGCCAAAATCAATAATGTTACCATCTATCAATTCTTGTATCTTATGTTTCAAACTGATACATCTATTTGTTGTGTGGCCTGATTCCCTATGAAATTCATAAAATATATTCTGATCATATCCCTATGGAAGAGGCTTTATTGGATCAACTTCCTAAATATGAGGGAGAGATATGATGTTACATTCCAATAGTTTTTATAAGACTTTGGCAAGAGAGACTAGTAGACTGGTAAAAATTCACTAAGGAGGTGTTGATAAAACCACTCACTAAGATGCTCTAAATCTACATTAACTATAGGTTGAGTTTGAATTTTTATATCATTAACCTTTACTTTGTATGGTACTTTATTGTTTCTCTTGTTTGTTGTTTTAGATATGCTTGTGTACTTGAGTTTGCCTGAAATTAATTTGAATCCCCTTTCCTTTAGTGTATGACATAACTCAGTGAAGGAAGAGAACATTTTGAACATTCTTGACTCATGCAAAGATATTATAAGACTCTATTTGAAGAGATATTATAATTCTTGATTGGCCAAAGGGCTAGTCAATTTAGCCAAGATAGTTTTATATTGAAGAACATAATCTATGAGATGCTCATTTGATATTTTTTTTTGTTGTGTAACTTGGGCATAATAAACCTTATCACCTATGTTAATTATAAAATGATCTAGGAACATGTTGGCTAAAGGATTGAATGTATTGACTGACTAATTTGGTAGACTATATAACCATTGCAAATCATAATCCTTTAGACTCTATAGAAATAGCTTGGTTAGTAACCAGTCATTTGGCACATAGTCCAAATATGATATGTGAAAAGATCTCAAGTATGTCTCTAGATCACCCTTGCCATCATATAAAGTGAGCTTGGGTTGAACAAAACTTAGTGGCAAGGGTGTAGAAGCAATATGACATGCAAATGGTGTATGAAGTAGAGCAGAAGAATCCAAGGCCTATGTAGGTCTAGAGGCACCTTTATCAAGATTTAGCACCTTAGATTGAATATATTTTATCTCTTGCATAAGGGCACCCACATCCAAATACAAATATGTACTAGTTGTAACTAATGGTTCCTCATAAGAAGGTTGGGCTACTATATGGGGTTATTGAGACATAGTTTTCCCCATAGTGTCATGTGCAATTGGTTGCTCTATGGTTTGATAAGATTGACCATTGTTCACTTTTTGTTGTTCTTCTTGTAGTATTTTAAGTATGTCATTTTTCATATCAGGATGTTTAGTTAAAAGGTCTTGAAGTTCCCTCTTATCAATTTCATCAAAAATGGTATATTGGGCTATTGTTAACATAGGAAAACAAATTAAAAATAGATTGAATTTTTTACAATAAGTTGTAATAAGAAAAATGTAATGGAAGGAAAATACTGAATAAAGGAAATGTAAAGTAATAAAAATAGAAAACTAAAATATGTATAAAAAGGATACAAAGCTCACAAACATGTAAGGTGATACCTCAAAAGCAAGGGGACCTAGTATATGCAACTAGGGTTTGAAAGAAAATGATTTTCAAAATTACTATGGTAAATTTTAAAAATCAAATGGGAATTTTTTATTTATCTGTAAGGTGATACCTCGAAAGTGATAGGTCCTAGTATATTCAACTAGGGCTTGAAATAAATTATTTTTAAAATTACTAAGGTAAGTTTAAAAATTAAATGTGAATTTTTTTTTTAAATGCTAGAAAAAAATCAAAAAAATACTAAAAAATATTAGGACCTAGTATAGGCAACTAGGGTTTGAAATAAATTATTTTTAAAATTACTAAGGCAAATTTAAAAATTAAATGTGAATTTTTTATTTTAAAGTGGTGGAAAAAATCAAGAAAATAATGAAAATTATCGAGACCTAGTATAGGCAACTAGGGTTTGAAAGAAATTATTTTTAAAATTACTAAGGTAAATTTAAAAATAAAATGTAATTTTTTATTTAAATATTCAAGAAAAAATAAAAATATATTGGAAAAACTAGCAAGGAATTTACCCTAGGGTTTTTAGGGTTTTTATATGTGAACGAAGTAAATCAGGTTCACCAAATGATTTAATAGTATTAGGAATATTAGAGTCTTATTCTTAATTTACTTAAGGGTCTCGAATAAATAAATTAGTAAATAATATTTCAATAATTATAGTACTAATTTGTGTAATTTACTATGCCTTTTAAACCTTTCTAAAAATAGAAATAATTAAAGATAAATGCAACTTATCTTGAAATGAGACTGAGATAGCTGAGATAAAGGTTGAAACCAATTGTGTAGAACTGAGATAGTGTCATGAATTTAAATATATTTTTTATTCAATGAAATGATAGGAGTGCCAAAAATAGGACACTTTGGGGTTTGGTGTTATAGTCTAGGTCTTACTACTATTGTTTAGACTAGTTATAGAGATCTGATTTTTTTGGGTTTTGTTTGCTATCCCTATGTGATCCTATCTATGAAATTTTGAGTTTTAAATGTCAATGAAGATATTTTTAGAGCTGATTTAATCTTAAAACCCTAGACCTTCATTATGCTTGATAAAACTTGAGAAAGATGGGGGGGGTGGGGGAGCGGGTTAGTGTGTGTAAGATGCACTAAATGTGTATCCACATCTCATATGTGGGCATGTTGTCTACATACCAATACTCTAAAGATGGATCAATCCATATGTAGTTCTCCCACTTGATGTGCTTTGTGAAATAGTGTTATAAGAATGAAAAAATACCAAAATGAGAGTGTTTGAGGTGGATAGGGACTGATGTGAGGGTTTTAATGTGTTTGTAGCTATGTTGGATGAATGTATGAAGTGAATAGGAAAGTTCTCCTTAGTGGTTTATTTGTATTCTTTCTTGTTTTATAAGATTTTATCACCTCCCTTTGTAAATGACCTTTAGATGGAATTTTACAAGGAACTATTGATCATGGGTTAGATGTATTCATGCTAAGCTGACATGTTGAAGGATAGGAATTAAAATAAAATGATCATTTGTGTTAAAAGTGTGATTAGACAGGAGTGCCAAAAATGAGACACCCTAGGGTTCAATGCTATATTTTGAGTTTGATGTGTTGAGTGTGGATCCTTTTGTGGCTATCACATGACCATAAGAATATATTTTGGGGGGCTAAAGAGCTTCAAGGATGTGGGGAGCATAGTTTTCCCTACTCCACCTTTTTTGGAACCTTTCTCCACATGTGATTGAAATATTACCTGTATTTTCTAATTTATATGTTTCCATATTTTGTGGAGTTAGTTTTTAGATTCATTTTCCCATGTTGACTTCCTTGATCTTAGGGAAGTAGTTTTTTAGAAAAAAGGATGCCTTCCTTGTTGCAAGGAGTTGGTTGTGATCACATGGTGTTGGAAAATGTGCCCTTAAAACGTGTAGACTCAATCTTGGTGAGTTTCCTTTTGGGTAGGCTTTTGGATGAGTTTGCCTAGGTGGAGAAAGTTTGTCACATGTTGGATAATGCTTATTTTGGATAAGCATTGTACATTTATCCTCCTTTTATGCATGTTTCCTTCATTTGATATATATATAAGGAGTGGTGTGGCTTTTAGAGGTTGATGGTTTATTTTATAGGGTATGGCTTTAAGGATCAAAGTCAAAGTGCAGATGTTTTGCAAAGTGTAGGTGTTCATTATAGGGTGTGGTTTAGTAACTTGTGAGATACAACATTATGTATGTGTAGGTGAAAGTGTAGCATTTTGTGAAACATTTTCTACAAGAGATTTTTATATCTCTATGAGATTTCATTGCAGTCTTGTGTTTTGATTACAATTTATATTGAGAACTTTCTTAGTGGATGTAGACCACATCGGGTGAACCATGTTAGATCTGTGTTATCTGTATTATTATCTTATTCTCTCATTTATGTTTTCATAATAATGGTGAATTAAGGAATGTTTTTATGATTCATGTTATTGCATAATTTAGATCTAATTTATGGTCATATTAAATCTAGTCTAAATGTTTTAAATCCTAAAAATTGGTATCAAAGCCATTGGTTGTGTTTTACTGAAGTGGTAAATCACAAAAATGCTATTAGCTTGAGTTAGAGCTATGGGAGAAGAGATCAAATTCAAATTTGATAAGTTTGATGGTAAACATTTTGGTTTGTGGAAATAGCAGATGGAAGATTACCTATATTAGAAGGAGCTACATGTCCCCTTAGAGGGGAAAGTAGAACAACCTGTAAGTATGAGTGATGCGGATTGGTTATTACTTGATAGGAAGGCATTGAGAGCCATTTGGTTACGTATTGAATTTAATATTTATGATGAGAAAACCATAAAATATCTCATGGATAAACTTGGAAAGTTATATGAGAAACCCTTTGCTTCTAATAAAAAAATTTCTATAAAAAGATTGTTTAACATCAAAATGTCTGAAAATGGTTCAATATTGAATCATCTAAATCATTTTAATAGAATTGTAAGTATGATCACTTCAATTGGAATTAATTTTGATGTTGAAGTTAGATATTTGATAATCTTATGTTATTTTCCTAATAGTTGGGATAGTTTGGTTATGGTTGTGAGTAATGCAGTCCTTATCAAAGGAAGCTTGAATTTTGAAGATGTTGTAGGTGTGATTCTTAGTGAGGAGATGGAAAGGAAAATCACTGATGAATCATCTTTAGGTAATGATTTATCTATTGATACTAGAGGGAGACAAAAGGATAAGAGAAAAATAAACTAAAGAAATTCAAAAGGCAAATCTAAGTCCAGATTTAGATCTAAGATGATATGATGGTATTGTGGGAAGAGTGGAAACTCAAATAAGGATTGTTGATCACTTCAGGAAAAGAATTCCAACAAGGAAGAAATGAATGAGGTAAATATGACATTAGTTAAATCATGTTAGGATGCCTTAATTCTTTCTATGGATAGTTTTTTTGAGTCTTGGGTTTTAGATTCAGGGGCTTCTTTTCATGCCACCCCATATAGGCATTATTTTACTGATTATGTTCAAGAGAATCTATGACATGTTTATCTTGGTGATGATGAACCATGGCAGATAGTAGGGAAAAGTTGTGTTCAGGTTAAAATGGAGAATGGGAACACATGGATCCTTAAAGATGTTAGACATGTGCCTATGTTGAGATAGAATTTGGTTTTAGTGGGGCAATTGGGTAGTGAGGGATGTTCAATATTGTTTACTATAGATTATTGGAAAGTTATCAAAGGTTCTCTTGTGATCTTGAGAGGTAAGAAAGTTGGTACTTTACATTTGACTAATAGTGTTGATAATATTGATTTAGTTGATAAAGATGGAGATGTAACTATGTGGCACTACAGGCTCAATTATATGACCTATAAGCGTATGCAAATATTAAAAGATAAGTTTCTTAGATTTAAAAACATAGATCTAGACTTATGTGAGAATTGTGTGTATGGGAAATAGAAGTGGTTTAAGTTCCTAAAGGTTGGACCCATAAATAAAGACCAAAAGTTAGATTTGGTACACTCAGATGTATGGGGACTAGCTTAGGTATATTCTATTAGTGGATCTAATTATTATGTCAATTTTATTGATGATGTAACTAGGAAATTTGGGGTTTATTGAATTAAAAATAAATCTCATGTATTTGACACTTTTAAGAAGTGGAAAGCCTTGGTTAAGAATAAAATAGGTCTCAAATTAAAATATCTCAGATTAGATAATAGAGGTGACTATTTTAGTAATGATTTATTTTATTATTGTTCTAAAAATGGAATCTATAGGTAAATGACGGTTCTAAGAAATCCACAATAAAATAGGATATCTAAAAGGATGAACAGAATAATAATGGAATGTGTTAGGAGCATGAGGTTACATGTAGGGTTTCCCTTATAATTTTGGGTAGAAGTAGTTAGTACATTAGTATATCTGACTAATAGAGGAACTTTTATGCCTTTGGATGGAATCATTCCTAAACAAGCTTCGTCTAGTAAAAATGTTGGTTATTCTTTTCTTAGATTATTTGGATGTTAGGCTTTTGCTCTCATTAAGAAAGAGGATAGGACCAAGTTAGAGGCTAAATTAGAGAAATGCACATTTAATGGTTATGGTGAGGATGACTTTGGTTTCCATTTATGGAGCATTAAAGAAAAGAAAATATTTTAGTCTAGAGATGTAGTATTTAATGAAAAAGCCATGTATAAGGATCAGTTGCAAGAATAGGATTAGAAAAAAAAGAGTACATAGTATTGGATGATATTGTGGATGGCAAAGTATCCAAGGATTTAGTTTAGGAACATTCTACACAAGGACCCAAACTCCTATGGTAAGAAGATCTTCTAGGGCAATAAGAGCACCTAAACATTTTTATCCTTCTTTGAATTATTTATTACTCATTGATAATGGATAACCAGAGTGTTATGAGGAAGTAATGTAGGTAGATGCCAAGTTGAAGTGGGAGCAATCCATGGATGAAGAACATAGATCTCTCATGGAAAAATATATGTGGGATTTGGTGAGGCTACCCAAGGTCAAGAGTGCATTGCTAAACAAGTGTATCTTTAGGATAAAATGAGACGATGAAGGGAGAAAAAGGTATAAGGTGAGGATGGTGGTCAAGGATTTTGCACAAACATTATGTATTGACTTTGATGATATTTTATCTCCTGTTCTAAAAATGACTTCTATCAGGATTGTTCTTGGTTTAGTTTTAGTTGAGGATTTGCACTCAGAATAGTTAGATGTGAAAATTGATTTTCTTCATGGTGATTTGGATGAAGAGTTGTATATGAAGCAACCATATGGATATGAGGTCAAAGGGAAGGAGAAATATGTGTGAAGACTAAATAAGATCTTGTATGGCTTGAAACAAGATCCATGGCAATGGTATAATAAATTTCATTATTTTATGTTGGAAAAAGAATATCAAAGGTTTCATTCTGAACATTGCATGTACTCAAACATTTTGATTATGGTTCTTTTATTATATTATGCTTGTATGTCGATGACATGTTTTTTTTAGGAAAGAACATACAACATATTCATATGCTCAAGAAATAACTTAGTGATTCATTTTCTATGAAGGATTTAGGTGATGTAAAGTAAATCCTTGGTATGAGTATTTTTCATGATATGAAGGAGAGGAAGTTGATCTGATCCCAATCAGAGTATGTGAAGAAAGTCTTGGAAAGGTTTAGTATTTTAGATGTTAAAGCTATTGGTACTCTTTTGGTAGGACACTTTAGATTATTAAAGGAGTAGTGTCCCAAGATGAAAGCTAAAAATATTAAGATGTCCAAGGTACCTTACTCATCAATAGTTGATAGCTTGATGTATGTCATGGTTTGTACTAAGCTAGATATTACCCCAGCAATGAGAGTTTTGAGTAGGTATATGAGTGGTCTACGTTATGAGCATTGGAAGGTAGTGAAATGGATTCTTTGGTATTAAAGAGGAACCATGGATTTTTCATTATGTTATGGTGGATTAGATGCCAATTTACATAGTCATGTGGACTCAGATATGGTAGGGGATATTGATCGCAAGAGAAGTATGACAAGTTTTATATTTACTATTAAAGATATAATAGTTAGTTATATTTATAGGATATAAAAGGTTATGGATTTATAAACCATAGATGTAGAGTATACTGCTACCATAGAGGCTATCGAGGAGATGATTTGGTTATAGGAGTTATTTTGAGAGTTGGGACTTGAGAAGGAAGTTGGGAGACACAATGATAGTCAGAGTGTTATTAATTTGGCAAAGAACTCCACTTTCCACTTGAGGATGAAACACATTTACTTACATTATCACTTCATCAAGATAGCTTTGGAGGAGAACTTGGTGAAGCTATAAAAGATTCATACTAGATAGAATTTTATGGATATGATTACCAAGGTGGTCACATTAGACAAGTTGAGACTATGTTCAAATTTGGTTGGCCTTAGTTGTCATGGAGCAGTGATAGATTCTATTTAGGAAAAATGGTCTCCAAGTGGGAAATTGTTAAGTTTGGAGCCCTTTTAGGCTATCACATGACTATAAGAATATATTCTAGGGGCCTAGAGAGATCCAAGGATGTGGGGAGCATAGTTTTCCCTACCCACCTTTTTTAGAACCTTGTTTCGCATGTGAGTGGAATATTCCTTATATTTTCTAATTTCTATGTTTCCATATTTTGTGGAGTTAGTTTCTAGATGCATTTTCCCATGTTGACTTCCTTGATCTTAGGGAGCTAGGTTTTTTTGGAAAAGGGGATGCCTTCCTTATTTCAAGGATTTGGTTGTGATCACATGGTGTTGGAAAATGTGCCCTTGAAAGGTGGAGACCCAATCTTGGTGAGTTTACTTTTGGGTAGGCTTTTGGATGAGTTTGCTTAGGTGGAGGAGGTTTTTCACATGTTGGATACTAATTATCTTGGATAAGCATTTCACATTTATCCTCCTTTTATATATTTATCTTTCATTTGCTACATATATATATATATATATATAATGGTGTGTTGTGGCTCTTAGAGGTTGATGGTCTATTTTCTAGGGTGTGGCTTTGAAGATCAAAGTCAAAGTGCAAGTGTTTTGAAAAGTGTAAGTATTCATTACAGGGTGTGGTTTAACTTGTGAGATACAACATTGTGCAGGTGCATGTGAAAGTATAGCAATTTGTGCAACATTTTCTACAAGATATTTTTCTATCTTTGTGAGAGTTCATTGTAGTATTGTGTTTTCATTAAAGTTTATATTGAGAGCTTTCTTGGTGGATGTAGTCCACATTGGGTAAACCATGTTAGATGTTTGTTATTTTTGTTATTATCCTATTCTCTAATTTATGCTTTCAAAATAATGGTGAATTAAGGAATGTTTATGTGATGCATTATTACATAATTTAGATCTGATTTATAGTCATACAAAATCTAGTTTAAATGTTTTAATTATTAACATGATGTTCCTATCCTATAGGCTTGAGACCCTAGGGAATAGGGTTGACCTAAGAAATGGAGTCTAGTTGAGCTAGAATCAGGGTTCAAAAGTCTATTGATGACTAAAAATAAGCAAAAAAGTGTTTATAAAGGTCATATGGATAGGGTGTCATAAGCCACACTCAAGCTACCAATTTGGACATTGTATATGACTACACTCTTAAAAAATGTGGTTACTCACTCTTCTAATGCAAAGGAGAATGGGTAGTGTTTTGGTGCAAAAAGGTTTTTTGATTGATACTTTTATTCACTTTGATTTTCTTGGGTTCACTTGTGAATTGAATATCACATTATTAACATAAGTCATAATGATTGAAAATGATAGTTTTCAAGATTATTTATAGTTTTCTAGAGGAAGATCCAATGGTGGAGGATTATTTGAAATTATTAAATGATCTAAATAATCAATGGTGGCTAATGAGTCCTCACCCATGAGGATGAAGACCATTTCAAATGGTTTTAAAAAGTATGGGATTGGTTAGCTGAGTCAGCAAGAATTAGTCACACTTATTGACAACTCAGGGTATGACTCAGAGGAGGTTAAGGAAGTTGTGGGTTTGGTTGGGATGAGTTAGCATGTGAGGGAGAATAAGGTGCAAGATGTTGGGTGAGGTTTAAAATATATATTTTATATTTAAAATAAGGATTTAAAGTGTGCACAATTGACTAATTTAACTTATTCAGTTATTTTAATTTGGAAGGAGATGTAATGAATTATTTTAAGAAGAATTATTAATAAATTTTATGTGTATTTTGACACTAAATGTAATTTAGGTGTCTACACTATAATTTATCCAATTATATCCAAATATAATCACATCATTCTAAAATCATTATTACATTATCCTTCAATATTCATCATTCAACTTGGGGGCATCCTTGTGATGAAAATTATATATAGCTCATTATATCTCATAAAAATCATTCATAAGTGTTGCCTCTTGGTTATATATTGCATTAAATTTAATAATTAAGGTCTCATCTAAGTAGGAAATGAGTGCAATTATATTTTGTTTGTATGTGATATATTTTTTATTCTCTATCTTGTTATTTGTGTCTAACTTGGATGAAATGAGTATATTAGTGTAGGTTTTTATTTTTCCCTATTATTTAATTAGGAAAATTATATTTGTGCATACATGGAGTTTTCCTACATTTGTGGGATAGGCTAGCTTATGTGAAGATGTGTGTCATAGATGTGTCATAGGTGTCATAAGAATGTCATAAGTAACTCCCTTGATGGGAGTTACTTCTCTATTCTTAGCACCTTGTCACCACCTTTCATGGAGGAGTTACAGTCTATTCTTGGGGTGCCTTGACCACCTTTTATGGAGGAGTTACTTATGTGCTCTCCTATATGTATTCTTTACTTTGGCCATCTCATGTTAATCAGATATTGGGTTTTCTCCTATTTGTCTTATGCAATTTATCTTCTTGTATAATTTCAAATTGCTTTAGCATCTATGTGATGTGCACTATCTTCATCTCATGTGATCATGTCTCCATTGCATTTGCATTTTCTAGATTCTGACAACTCTGATATGGTATCAAAGCCACCCCAGTAATCATGTGTCTGATTATGTTATTAGTTTATTCTAAAATTATTACTTTGCTTTCTTAGTAGTTTTTTATTTAACTCAGTTGCATTTGAGAGTTTTGGTAGAGTTTCTTGAAAACTCATGCAAATCCATACGGAAACTTGTTAAAAAAATTAATTCTATTATGTTTTGTTGATGATTTAAAATTGCACTTGATTCTAATCAACAACAATGGGAAGTTTCAAGATATGGGACTTGTATCTTGAAACAACCTCCAGATTTTAGAGAAGCTGGTTCTTCTTTAAATTGAGTAGATACTGGGAAAGGGATAGAAATTTTAATTAGAAAAACAAATGTAAGAAATAAAATCTAATCTATGGTGATGCGCCTGAATGTAATTCGACCTTAATCCTGAGCACAGTGAGACTATATGTAGGATTCATTTACATTTAAGAGCAAACAAGTGCATGATCAATGTAAAAGATGGAAACAATAGAAATAGAGGCTCACAGCATAGATCCAAATAGGTAAAAATCACTATGGGTACTCTTGACATCTGATAGATATACCTAAAACTAATTTAAAAATTATGTTCTCCTTGTTTGGATTTTCAATTTCTTTGCTCCAATTTTCATGGTGTCACACATGTAATATGAAAAATAAACTTTCTTCTCCTTACCCTAGAATGGAAATGATAATTAAAACTTAGAAAACACTAAATTATTTGGGACATGTGTTATTGGTTAGATAATTTTCTAAGCATCATCTAATTATCAAAATGTTAGAGTAGGGGTTTATTATTTTCCCATATTTATTTATTATGGGATTTTTTCCCTCACTTGGAGTTTTCCTACTTTCATGGATAAGTTTAATTATGTGTACTTGGAGTTATTATTTGATTATAGGAATAGGAAGTAATTGCCTTGACTAGTTATTCTGAGTTTGGGAGTTAATTTTCTATTCTGATCTTTTTTACCACTTTTCATAGAGATTTATAAGGAGGAGTTACACATGCACTCCCCTATATGTAAATATCACATTTATGAGTTTTGATAATGGATGATTGGGATTTAGATCCTATTTTATTTTGTGAAATATTTTTTTGTATTTTATTTCATATTTCTTGTAGCTATTGTGTTGATTACTACCTTGTATTGTGCCTATCACAAACATGTGCACTTACTTGATCCAAAGATCGAAGCATTCACTTTAATATGATATCAAAGTGCCCAGCCAATAGATTTCCATCTCTATTATGGTAATTTAGAATTTTTTTTGGGAAGACAAATACATTTGGACATATTGATCCTTACTTCCATCCATTTTGGTGTTTTTCTTTATGGTGGTTTAAAGTTTAGACCTAGTGTGAAAAAGGGTAGCCTTTTAATCTTATGCATGTTGATCGATGGTTTTGGCCTATGTTTTTCATTTGTGCTTGGATTGGGTGTTTGATATTAGGTATATACTTAGATCTATCTCACCAAAAGTCTTTTGTTTCTCCCTATGGTATCATCTAGATTTTCACTCTTCCAAAGCTAAGTCTATAGACACCATTTTATGATTATATAGCACCTTGATATTTTACACTTGGCAAACTTAGGCCTTGGTTGTTTCTCTCAATTCTATGACTTTTCCACTTCCACAAGTCTCACATCTGCTCTATCTTATGGCCCTTGGCTTATATATCTTAGTCCAACTAGGTTTACACTGATGACTCAGGCCTTCTATTTTATCTATAATTCTTAAAATGTACTTATCTTTCATGTCTACAAATTTTGACCTTGTACCTATTTTCCTGTTCCCTTGACACTAACATTTGGGATAGACACTAATTTCTATGTTAGTGTCCTGACCTAACACAAGTGTCTAATGCCCTAAAGTCATAAAAAATTTAAATGAAACATATCTTAATTTTTAGCCTAAATGCTTTAATGTAATTTATTACTCCAAAGGGATTAATATATCTACAAGATCAACCCCCATTCATTCTTCACCTAGAAAAATACCAAAGAGACCAAGTGTTGATTTAATATTCTATCTAAACCCAACTTTCCTTAGGCACACGTTAAAGTGACTAAGACTAAATAAGCTGGCGTGTTGACATTTAATGCAAGATTTAGGGTTCTTGTATGCTCACCCAAAGCACATAGTGATAGACCAGTTCTCATGGGTTTTGTCATTCAAAGGAGTAATTAATAAATATTGGCACTCAAAAACTCACCTGATTTAATGACTAACCATAAAAATAAATACACATTTATGGGCTTAAGTTTAATTAAATGAACAAACATAATTAAACTAACCAACACCATTATTTTTAGAATCTACATGATAAAATTATGATAATGTAGATTCTATTCATCATATTCATAATAGATTCACAAGTTACATAACAATAAAATGGTGTAACTCAATGATACAAATTAGCTATAAATTAGAGTACAATATTAATATTATAATGATATCTTTGATTACATTAATAGAATAACTATCAACATCAATCAATCATTATTCAACAATCATCAATAGCATTACAAATCTCTAAAAAAGGGTATTTATACTTGATTCTTCCCAACCAAGTAGTTACAATAATAATGACACTCTCAATGACAAGCCAAATACATTGTTTCCCTAAGGACCCAAGCCTTTATGCTCTTATATACTCATTTGATACTATATCCTCATTACCAAGTGCCTATCTTCTCATGATATGGTGCTATATTTGTGCATGACTTAGTCTATTTCATCCCTAATAATCATTCCTTAACTATCTCCCACTTCTTACATGCTCCCCAAGTCTTCTGCTAGTGCTCTGAGCCCTCTGTTATTAGGTTCTCCATTATTATGCATATTCACTAATTGGGTCTTCTCATACCATGAACTATTATTCCATGGTATTTTACACATGTATATATTTTATAACATGCTCCTTTCTCATTATGCTTCTTTTGTGCCATGTTTTTTCTACACCTCACACCTCTATCGAAAGATAGCCAAATTTTGAGGTTCAACATCACCCCACACTATGCCATTAGTTTATCCTAGACTAAGCACCAATATCAACTTTTGATAAAACTTTAGAGCCAACTTTTTTGATCTGCTTCTTAACACCTTCCCGATGTGATACAATGTTGAAAATCTTTGTCATATTTTTACAATGGTTGCTTTTAGCTTCTTAGTCTCCTTAGGTTGGTCAATACACTCGCTTTATTGACTAAATGTTCAAGGAATGTGGAATCATACTTATGAATTCCATCAATCATGGTAATCTTGGATACAACCTATCCTTGAAGTATCAAAAAGTTAGAATTTATTTATTATCGATGTGTTCTTATTATCTCTTACATATCCTTTACATCATTAAATGTCTTTGTGCACTTAGAGCAGTATTTTATTAAGATGGTTATATCATCTAATTAATAGTGTCAAATACCTTTTTCTTGAAGTAGAGGTTCTAAAAAAAAATTGGGCCATGTCATCTTCTCAAAAACCCTATTTAGAATGAGATTTTTATCCCCAACTCTATGCAAGGTTCACTTCCATACCTATACCACTTAGATAAACTCTTATGTTTCCCATACTTTGTCATCTCTAGGTTTAGGCTACTCTTTTCACCATTATAATAAGAGGTCCATGAGAGTCTCCAATTTTTTAATGACCTCACTAGCTAAGGAGACTTCATCTATGAGTGTTGGGTCTTAGCTTAGAATAACCTTACAAATATTTAGTATTTTCACCTTAGCTGTTATCTCTACCTCTAGCAAGCACTTCAACTTGGTTATTTCTTCTTCTAATTTAGTACGGGCAATGACCTCTTTATTTTATAACTCCACCACCTTGGCATTTTTCTATTCAACCCATCATGCATCACATTTTGAAAGAACAGTCTATCGTGTGACTTTAGATCTCAATTTCAAGAGTGTCATTCTAGTCTTAATAGAATTAAGTTGATGGAGATCTACCCAAAGAGTAGTGTGTAGCTCCACCATTTATGAACATAATACAAGACTATTAGAGGGCATCTCAAAGTGGAATTCTTAATTATACATGTTTAAAAATAATGACATATCACATTTGTTCTATTCACATGCATCCTCCTAATAAAGATGGGAATATAGATAATGTAACTTGTCATAGATGCCTTTCTAGTATTGGTCAGGAAGGTTGGTGGTTGCATCAGACTTGTCTATTATGACCATAAAATAAACTAACTATTTCCATTTCATAATTTCCCACTCAAGTATCTCAACATTATATCTTGATTTTGTGAAGTGTTCTTGATGTGGAGGCCATTTATTCCTCTTGCTTTATAGTCATCCCTCTCTTCTCCAAGTATATATTCAATATCTATTTACATTTCCTTAAGGGTGGTCTCTTCCTACCCTGATAAAGAGGGTGTCTTCTCAAAGTCAATGTATTGTTAAATTTTATCTCTCTCTAAGGTCCCTCCCAATAGCTCTCCCAACTCTTCCCTATCACCATCCTTAGGTTCCTCTATCTCCTGTTCCAAGGGAGCAATTTACATAGTTGGTACTGGGCCTTCTGATTGACTTGTTGGTGGATCCTTTTTTGGTGGTACCTAGGTAGTACTTTTCCTTTTGAAAGGTTCTAGATGATAACTTGTGTTGGCATCATTCTTAGAGTGATTTTACTTTCTTTCTAGTGGTGGCACTAAAGGGATTTTATCTTTCTTGTGCTTTGTTCTTAATAAAAATTTCTTCTTTGGATTTAGCATATAGAATAAAGTATTAATGGAATCCCCAAAAAGGTTTGATGCACCTTTATTTTAGTTTTTTCTGACTCAACCCTTTCTCTATAAAATTTTTTCCTAGGGAATACATGCATTTGGTAGGGAGAGTGAGTCTCTAAGTCAATATTTTCAACTTCAAGTGTCACTAATTACACATCATATATTTGGTTGATAAAGTTCATAAAGTGCCATGTCATGAATTTATAAGGCAACTTTAGCTAATTAAAAAATTCTCCAAATAGGGCCATCCTGATGCATGTGAGGTAGTTGAAGTCATGGTATGATAGGATGAAACACTACTCATTCCCAAAAGCTTCTTTCATCCTATCATACCATGACTTCAACTTAAACTTACAAGATGGAGTAATTAGGCTAGGGTAGGTGAATGCCTTATACCACTCCATAGGGGACTTATGATTTGGTGGATACACCCATTTTAATTCTCTAAAGGTGTATTTAGGTACACCAATTTTATCAAACACCATTAGTAACAAGAACATGCTCCACTCTATGGTTGGATATTCGGTGAGATTTTTATGCATCCTCTATGATTTTATTGGAAAAATAAAGTGTCCAATTAAACTTTATTCCCTCAATGACTTAGTGTTCATCATACAAGTGGGCCATGTCCACCTCCTTCTATCTATCTTTACTATAAACCTTCATCATTATGATGTGTGTGACCACTCAAAGGGAAAGATCTTGAATATTTTTGATAGGGATAACATGGCCTTATTTTTGGTATTTAAGCACCATAGTTGTCTTCTCTATCTCCTTTGTGTCCTCTATATCATATTCAAGGTCTATCCCTGAGCACTAAAACCTTGATACTTTACTAATTCTTTCAGCCATTATTTTCATCTAGTGCCCATGAAAGTATATGTAGTCCTCATGCCCCTGTGAGATTAAAAACTTGATTGCTTCTATTGGCTTTCTAAATTAGGGGAGGTTGAAGAGTTGAAAAAGGCCAATAGTATCTAAGGCATTGAAAATATTTAAGTCATAAACTAACTCACTCCTAGTATTTTGGCACTCAACTCTATAATAATTCTATCATTCTACCTCATTAATAGGTTATTGATGGTTGTAGTTAAAGATAGTATAGGTTAGCACATTAGATACCCAATTTTTAGTGTGTAACATTATCTCAGGGTATTGCATTTCCTCAATCACTAAAGGTGGATGTGGAGGCACTTGAGATTTATTTTTCACTTAGTGTGACATCCATGTTCCTTCATATCCCACATGTATGCCTTATTATTTAGGTGTTTTTTCTCTGATTAACACTATTTCCCCACCAATAATTAGCTCTTATTCCTCTATAATTATAGGTAATGGGTCACTTTATTGGGCCTTTTTCTTAGTTCATGTCACCCTTTATGGATCCCAAAGGTTAAGTCATAGTCATTTAATATTCCAAAATAAATATGTTTTTATTGTTATAGGTGCCTCAGCTCTCTTTCTTTGATACCTATTAATGTTGGATGCTGACCCCTACAAATTACAACTCAAGAAATTATACTCATCCTTTTAATTCACTTGGATCTAGCCACTAGTTTCAACTAAAACACACTTCAAGATCAAGAAACAACTGTAAATGGGCACTCTCCACTTGACTAGATGGATTGAATTCATTTTAAAACAACTCAAGTTTGCTCCTTTGGCTCTATAAATTCTCAATTATAGCAATAGTAAAAGGTGAAATGAACCATTTGTTTTTTAATAAGTCCAAGGGGTAACTCGCATTTACTACCCTTCTTCTTCGACCATCACTTCACATAATAAATACAAGTAATGGTATTACCATGATGTGATGTTGGCACACTTGCCATTATTATTATCTCCTTGTATTAATTACACATCCCTTCCTGTGTTTGTCCTGAAGTGCATGATAGCTATAAAAAATATGAATATTCATACCAAAGGCAGGAATCAATATTTACCTTAGCAAACTTATGGTTACACACCACAACCTGTATACTCTTTATCTTTATACACTTTTACTTGCGTGCCTTTACTGCCATATATATACATCCAATTCATATCACTATTATGCTGAAAATATCAATAAATATGATATTTCGTGATAACACATAATCTAGACCAAAATCATTAAAATGCTCTAAATCATTTAAACTTATCATGTATAGGTGTTGAGTTATGCTAATATATCCATGAATGGTATAATGGATTTAATGTGATTATTATATTTTATTAAATTATTTTGATTTAAATTATGACCATGTAAAATAACATCATGAACCACTAAATTATTCTAATTTGATAGCACACATCATGTGCATGTATTATTTTACATCCATAATACTCTAATTGGGGTGTTATCTCGTATGCAACTAACATCTTCTTATAATTAAAATCTAATCAAATTATGACTTAATAAAATGATATTTCCAATTAGGTTGATTAAATGTGCAACATATTTCCAAAGAATTACAAAAAACTAAGCAAAGTCACTTTAGCAAATTAAACCAAATCAAGAGCTTAAGTAAAAATTCCATGAAAGTTGTTGAATATCTATTTGTTATAAATTCATTATTTAATTATGCATCATCCCATGACATCATCAATGTGGTCACACCTATAAGCCATTAATGGGATAAATATCATAACTAAGCCCTCTTATGCCTCATTAATGCCCCATTCTTCCAAATATTAATGACAATATTTATTACTTATCTCTCCAAGATTGAATCAGTTCATGACCACACATTGATTTCAAGATAGATGGTTATGGTTGATCTTGAAAATTTTTAGAAAGATATAAATAAGTGAGAAAAATCCATCAATTTTGGGCTTGAATTGTGTAAACTTATTATTGAAAAATACTTTCGAACAAGCTTCAATTGAGTAATGTTATTATGCAAGAATATTTCTAGACAAAGCTTTACTCATTCACCTATTTAGGCCAAATTGAAGAACCAAAGTCATCGGTGAACTAAGAGATGATGGAGGCTCATGCTACACCTCATTGATGAAGACTTGAAGCACTAAATACAAGGAAAAGCATGCTTATTGACCATTTTTAAAGGAAGGATGCTAATTGTAAGGTATTACATCATCTTACTTTCGTAATTATATTTTTGATTTCATTATCACTACCCACTGAGGGAGTAGGCTTAACACGTTAGTTATTTATGATTATTTACAGATTTTTTGACTAGTGCATAAGCTAACTTATTTCATAATTTTATCCTACATGCTAGCATGCCTAGTGGGACCACACATCTCATACATCGATTTTATTCTTTCTAATTAAGCACTCGAGCCCTCTTTTGAGGTTTTTATGTTCCTCTTTTTCTCTAATTTTTGTGTTTATGACTTCTAGACCAAATGATAAATTTAACCTGTAAAATGGATAATTCAACCTAAACATCAGTGAGAATGCCATGTGGAATGATAGAATCACCCTATGAAATAATGAAATCAATTGCATGAATGGTAAAATTGACTTTTCTATTTTCTATCTTTGTCTATGTTTTATATAAAAATGATGAAATCAACTTGGAGATTAGTAGTTTTGACATGTGGAATGGTAGGTTTTCCAACAGATCATTGAGATCATCTTGGGCCAAAACTTGTAGGTAATTGTTATGTTTTTCATTGTTATCATTTTGATGGAATGATCTTGCTAATCAGTGGAATCACCCTGATAATTGGTGGGATCACTAGATGGTGTCTTTAAGTCTCTATGAAATAGTGGGTTTGTACTAAGAAATGGTACGATCATCTTTATAAATGATAAATATGCTTTATATAATGGTAAAATCAACCTATGTCAAAAAATAGAGAGCTAAAACAAAAACTTGCAAATTTATTTGACAATCCTATAGCCCTATTTTGACTTCTAATACTCTATTTTTGAGGTGTTAAGACACTTAGTTTCCATTTTACAAAAATCAAAGGCAAATTTCACTTCATATCTCATTTGGTATTCTAAAACAAACTCAAGCATTAGTTAAATGCTCTTAATATCTTTTACTATTTGATTGTTATTATGTGTTTGTTTTTTAAACCAAGTATAATGTGTATGTTCTCCCCCCCATCTCCTTTAGGGAACTTGGATGCTCTAAAAATGCTTAGCTTATTGATTTTTTCACTTTGTACAAAGCATGGAAGGAAAGTTACTAAGGTACTCCCCAAAAGCTGAGTGATTTAGGTGATCCCAAAATGACCCTAAAGTCCTATAATTTTTATTTTCTTACATCTTGGCTTGTGGGCAGGAATTCATAGCCTCCCCATGAGTTCTTTAGGGAAATGTTGACTTGAGAATTAATCTATTGGCATAATTTAAACCCTAATAAAATGGTAGGGGTATATAAATTGAGGTCAACTTATTGAGATGCTTGTTTGAGTGGTTAAACAAGTTCTGTTAGTAATATACTACCTTAGAACATACGTTTAACTCATACATCACACTACACTAAGCAATTGGCCACTTTTGGTTGTGAAAAGAACAAGACCTTTTAAAATCAAGTCAATTAATTCATATTCAAATGATGTGTTTCACCCTAGTGTTAATTACACGTATGGAACCATTTAGAATATCCTAAAATTGATAGTTTTTAGAATAACCCCACTTGACACGAAGTACTATTAGTGTAGGGTGAGTATCTTGAAATTCCAAGTCATTATACAATTTTTTGAGAGAAGAGGGGGCCTAAAAACTCTAATTTTCATGTGCATATAATATTATTATATTTACAAACTTATTTCCTCTCAAGGAGTATATATACAAAATCTAAGCATACGAAGACACCTTGTTAGTTTGCTAGGATAGGATCTACACTTCGGTGTTTTTCTTGTTCTTATTTATTTACATGGCATTGTGAGTCTAAAAACTATTTGTGTGAACCAAAACACATAAAAAAACACCAACACTTATTATACATCATTTTTTTTTAACAAAAGAGTGTTATAATGGTCAAATCTAAAACACCTTTCTGACTTATTCAAAATTCAAATAAAATCATTGTGTTCATATTTACAAATAGTGTTTTTATGTTGTTCATTTGAGTCTAGACCATTCATCATTTTGAAAATATAAAGTCCTTTTTCCAAATTTTAAATCTCATCTCTCTAAGTTCTAATCCAAGAATTTTATTGGTTTACCTTTTACACTTGGTTGGAGTAACTTGGGTGAGATTTTCCATTTGGATTGAAGGTCAATACCTAGACTCTTGTCTCATTATATTCTTATTTTGGAATTATATTATCATTAATTCACACACACTCTAAGTTCCTAGACTATTCTACCTTCTTTGTCATGTGGCACTATTGTGTTGCTTGTTTATTTTTGGCTTTATACTTAGGAGTTCTTATGTTAGTTCACATCTTGATCTTCTTAGTTCATGTCTTAATCTTCTTAATTCAAAAGGTCTTGTTGTCCCCCAAAAATATCACTCATTTTTGGGACAACATTTGAACTATTTTGGTCCTACAAACCAAAATTGTCTCTTCCCTTTTCAAAATTTCTCTTGGACATTCAAATTCCTCAATTTTTCAAGCTTCTCAAAAATCTACGGACTCTGCAGGCTTGAATCTATGGACTCAATAGGAAGAGAAAATCTATGGACTCAATAGGAAGAGAAAATCTATGGACTCTATAGGCTTGAATCTACGAACTCTACAGGAAGAGAAAATCTACGAACTCAATAGGAAGAGGAAATATATGGACTTTGCAGGTCAAGTTCAATGGGCTTCACAGTTTTTACAGGTGGGTTCAACCAAAAGAATCAATCTCTAACACTTGGGTCATTTTCAAGATTTATTTTAGTGCCTTGGTTCAATCAAAAATCTCCATTGGCATCCATCTAAGCAAAGAAGACTTGAACTATTGAACCATTGAACCACTTTAGTTCAAAGGTTCAACAAGTTTAAGGTTCAATCAGTTTAATGTTTTGGTTCATCCTTTCATTCAATCAAGTGGTTCGTCAGTCAGTTCAAGGCTTTGTTTGAACCGTTGAACCAAAACTTGGTTCCATGGTTGGTTAACGTCTTTTGGTTCAATGGTTAGTTCATCTCTTTGGTTCATTCAATTGAACCATCAGCTTGAACCATTTTGGTTCAAAGCTTGGTTTAACCGATTAGTTCAATGAAGTGGTTCGTCAGTTTGGTTCAAGGCTTTGCTTCATTTACTTGGTTCAAAGACTTGGTTCAATCAAAGGGTTCATCGGCTTAAACCATTTTGGTTCAACCAAACAATTCAACATTTGGTTCAACGAAGTGGTTCAACAGTTGGTTCAAAGCCTTGGTTCAATGAAGAGGTTCAAAGCCTTGGTTTAATGAAGAGGTTCAAATCCTTGGTTCAACAGAGTGGTTCAATAGCTTGTTTCAAAGGAGCGATCTAATGTAAAAGTTCAAAGAACCTCTCGAAGGACAAGTGCCCTTGCGGAGGGCACTTGGTCAATGAAAGTACCCTTTGGAAGGGCCATTTTCAAAAAGGTCGTAAAGGTAATTCTTTTAGAATTCAAAAAAGACTAAGGTAGATAAAGGCATAAATTCTTTCAAAAAAAATTTCTGAAGGAATTCCTTCAAATAAAAAGTTTGAAAGAATGCAAGAACCGACCGCGGGCACAAGAAAACTCGAAGGATTTTACAAAGGCAAGAAATTTCCACAGACTTTTTGTCTGTGGGAATTGTCCATAGGAAAGCCCAATGAATAGTCTGATTTTAAAAAAAACTGCAAGAGACTCTTACAGAAAAGACCACCAAAGGACCCTAAAGGGCAGGTGCCCTTGCAGGGGACTCTCAGCTGCCAAATTGAAGAATACTTCCCTAAAGCTGAAGGGTCACCTTCCCTTCGGGAAGATGTAAAACCAGAAGCGCAAAGGCCATCTGAAGATCATCTAAATGGAAGATACCCTTATGGGGGACCCAAAGTAGATCATTTATTAAGGCCTAAAAGGCAGGTTCCCTTTGGGAGAAAATCTCAAATAGGAAAGCTGAAGAAGGACCAAGGGGTGACGCGCCTGAAAATGTCAATTTTAAAGCTCATAAAATAATTGTTGATCCTTTGAATCTATAAACCTGAATGCATTCACAAACTTCAAGGCCAAGACCATCAAAAAGTGAGGAAAGAATAGAATAGCAAATTGAATCCAGGACCCCATTCAATTAACCAAAAAAGGAGGAATGATGAAGGTAGGATCAGATCGCCAGGTGGACATTGAAAGTTGCAAACTTTCAATAGCATGACTTGTTTTTGTATATTGATAAAATCAAATGGGTAAATTCCCCTAAGTTCCAGCCTATCTTCTTAATAGATTCCAATGCCACATGATGTGTTACTATTCTTGAGTCCTTCTTGTAAAGGCTATATAAGGGACTCTCCTCTATTGTAAATGGATTTTTTTTGACAATCAAAACGAAACTCTGCCCAAATTAAAAGACACTTCTGAGACTTTGAGCTTAGTTTGTTTATCATATTTTGTTATTGGAATTAGAAATCGAGTGGTTTTTCAGACTTTGTGTTGTAATATCTTTGTTGTTAAGGAAACTATTCTTATGTCTTTTTCCTTAATATATCTTTTGATTCTTTAATTTAACAAGCATAATTAGTGATAGCAGTCAAGAAGGTGTCCTAAAAGAGTCAACTGTGGAGAGACTTTGTGCCCCCATAATTGCCTTTAGTGTGTTTTCTTTTCATTTCTATGTAAAGGACCTTGGGTGACTTTGTGCCTTCATTGTCCTTTGTATCTTACTCTTGAGCAATTTAGGCGTAGACTTTATGCTGCATCTCGATTTTCTAGTTATTATATCCTTTGTCACATTTTGTTGTTACTACCTAGAGTATTCTTCTGGCTTGATGAATAGTACTTTTGAAAGAAGAGGAGTGCTTTCTATCATTTTCCTTGAGTTTCTCCTTTGATTTGCACACATCATCTCTGAAGAAAGAGAGATGGATGGTTTGTCCTACCCTTGAGTATTATTTTCTATATATATATATATATATATATATATATAGCCTATCTATAGGGAACCTCCCCTTGATGAGAGGAGATATTAGTCCCCTTCTGATGTGGTAAACCTACACATTTGGATGAATAATCTTTTTACTTTGGCTGATCAGACCTATTTTTTTTATCAGTACGCTGATCAACAAAATATTCAACCAACAATTTTTGGTGACTCGGTTGGGGATATAATATTCATTATCCATTTATAATCTATCCATTCACCTCCACACTAACCAAAAAAGTGCATGATTTAAAGCCTCAAGCTTTTAACTGAAGCAAGGTCAATTATTTTCTATTTTTATTTCACAATCTAGTAGATTTAAGGTATACACAAAGCCAAAGGGTTGAAGGTATCATTGACCCTATATTCGAGTTGTTACAATAAAGTGATTTTGATCTGTTTCCTTCACCATCTCATCTCCAACAAACCAAGAGCTTTCCTCCTACTAAAGTCAAATCTCCATTGCCAGACGAAGTATCTACTTCTATTGTTGATAAAGCTTTGCCAATAATTACCCCTCTGAGATTTGTTATCCCTCATTTTCATAATCCTACAATGGCAGTTCAAGGCCCCTAGGGTAATTCTTTTAGTCCTCTCAATCTTACTCAACCTCTACATGAGCTTCCAAGTAGTTCAAGGAAGAATTTCCCCAAATTCTTTGGTGATGGGAAATTTCATCCTGATGAACACATTGCAGCCTTCAGCATAGCTTGTAGAGTAATCAAAGTAGAATTTGAAGATGTAGTAGTCAGGCTTTTTGTGGAGACATAAGGTGCTATTATAGATTGGTTTTATCATCTACAAGCTCAGTCAGTAATTGATTGGAATACTCTCAAAGATAAGTCTGAAGCTAGATTCAAACCTACAAAAGATACACATGCACTTCTAGCTCAACTTACATAGATGAAGAAAGAGCCTTATGAGCCTATGAGAGATTTCATAGCCAAATTTGAAAAATTGAGAAACAAAATTCCTGTAATAGATCGACCTACAGTTGAGAATCTCAAATGCTTTTTCATTAATTCTCAGCTACTTAAAGTAAGTTTCTCTTGAGACGTGTCGGTCAAATAGATCTTGCTACAACTCAACATTTGGCCATCAAAGTAGAAGATGATCTCATCTTAGCAGGGAAGATAAGAAGAGATCCAAATAGAAATAGAGCTTCACCATCTTCTGAATTATGCATCTACTAGCACCATAGATCTAATGGTGCAAAAATTAGCAAATGAGTTGCTTGCTCTCAAAAATCAAATGGCTCAAGGAATGTCTTCTACTCCTTCATACAGGACATTCCCAAATTAGTCATATCAGGGCAATGCTACCAAGAATCAAGGGCAATAGAATCACCTTCCTCTACCATAAGGGAAACTTGCCCTAAAAGCTCCTCCAACCAATTCAACAATGGGATATCTTGAAACAAAATTAGAGTTCTCTTTCTAACCTGAATTGAATCAAGAAAATGACGTTGATCTCCTTAAAGATAATTAAGAAGAATTAGCTAGCGACTCCCACATTAGTTTTTTGAACTACCAGGATGAACCCAAAAATAAAGGAGAAGCTTTTGATTGATCATATGCAGTGTTTACCAGGTCCAAGAACTAATCAATCTAGCAAGCTGATAAAGAGAAGATAGAAGAGCAACCATAGCCAGAAGTCATGATTGCTAAGTGTGGAACCATTCTACCTTTTTAGTCAAAGGATTTGGTAATCACCCAAAAGGCAAATACATCAATTTTTCCTTCCCCTTCTAATTCAAATTTGCAAACCAACCCACCTCCCATCCCTCCTAAAACTCAAAAAGTTGAATTACCTTTCTCTGTGCCTAGCTCAATTTAGCCATTTGACATAATCGATCATGTCAAAAAGACAAAAATACAAATGTCTGAGTTTGAATATTTGCAGTCCAATCCTGATCAATTGAATAAGCTAGTCTAATATGTCAAGAACCAAACCATCCCTGTAGGATAAAAGGCTAAAAAGGTAACTCTTGATTCTCCAAAGAACATGCATATTCCAAATAATCTGGTCATTACTCCCCTAGTTTCTCCTGGAAAAATAGAACCTTTCTATGTTTCCCTGTTAATTAATGGCCACAAGCTGAGTAACTATATTATAGACTCAGGCACATATGATAATGTCATGCCAGTTAAAGTAGCTGAGTCTCTTGGTCTCACACTAACCAAGACATTTGGGAGATGTTTCTCTATGGAGAACAAGCAAGTACCATTGTTGGGGCAAATCAAAGATGCCCAATTTGCATTTACATCCTTTCCAAACAAGAGAATCAAGATGAATGTCTTGGTGGCTGACGTCCCAGCATCCTATGGCATTTTGCTTAGAATTTTTTTTTGCAAAGATGTGGGAGGAGAACTAAGCATGGATATGTCTGAGGCAAGGATCCCTCTCCAAGGCATAATGAATAGGTTGCTCCCTGAAAAGGAAGCAAAATATGTGGTCACCCAGACATCAGCCCCTGAAGCTCAAATTCTTTTTGAATCTGTAGGTATGGGTAACTATTTTTTGTCTACAGATGAAGTGCATGAAACATCTGATATAATTCTTGAAAGGGTTAACTTAGAAATTATTTCAATAAGAATAGCAGAAAAACTAGTAGGCTACAGTACAGACCAAGAAGGATCCTCCATCTCTGATGAAGGAAAGTCTAAAGAAAAATCAACATTAGATGAGATGTGGACTTTGGAATTTGATGGTAGCTATTCCTCTACCAGTTTAGGAGATGAGATTGTGTTGATATCTCCATAAGGAGATATGTTCCCTTCATCTTACAAATTACAGTTTAACAACACTAACAATACAACTGAAAATGTATCTCTGCTACTTGGCATGAAGGCTGCTCAAGACAAAGGCATCAAGTTTCTTCATGCCAAAGGGGATGTTGAATTAGTAGTTTATCAAGTGAGGAACTTATACCAAATCAAGAATAAAAGATTACGCCACTACCGTAACTTGGTTTGGGACCAAATTGAAAGCTTTGATGCTTTCAACATTTTTGCCATACCCATAGAGTCTAATGATAGAGCTAATGCACTTGTTGTTTCAGGAACTCTCTTAGTTCCTCATTCAGATTTCAAAGAAGATAAGTATACCATTGAGCTTGTCTATAAACCAAGTGTTCCTGACAATGCTGATCATTGGCAAGTATTTGATGATGATCATTAAATCATTGCCTTCCTAAAATGAAAAGATAATTTTAAACAACTATGTTTTGAAGGTAGTGAATCTCAGAAGAATGAATTTGTGTCTAAATCCAGTTCAAATATAAATAAACAATTCTTATAGCTAAAAAGAAACAAAATTCCCAAAGGCTTGGTTTCTCTTGAAAAGCTATTTGACAAGCATGATAGATTCATCAAATAACAGCAAATAGACTCGAGTTTCTCTCAGGGATTCAATTAAGTGAATCTGACTACTGAAGAAAATCCAAAGATGGTCAATATTGGTAAGTGTTGCACCCCTAAAGAAAGATTCAAGTTCACCTCTTTACTCTATCAATACATAGATGTATTAGCATATTCTTATGAAGACTTGAAGTCTCTTAGACCAAATGAAATCCACCATGACAATCCTCTCAAAGCTGACTCAATGCCCTATAAGCAAAAATTTAGACAGTATAATCCAAAAATATTAGGTACTATTCTGACTGAGATACAAAAAATGTTAAATGCTAGAATAATCTTCCCAATCCATCATTCCACATGGATTGTAAACATAGTGCCTATAAGGAAGAAGAATGGTGAAATTCACATTTGTGTAGATTTTAGAAATCTGAATCAGGCATCTTTGAAGGATAATTATCTTTTTCCAATTATGGATCAAGTGCTTCAAATAGTGATAGGTTCAAAGATGTTATCAATGCTGGATGGCTTCTCAGGATATAATCAAGTTGAAGTTGGTAAAGCTGACCAACACAAGACTATATTCACCACACCTTAGAGTATATTTGCATATAGAAGAATGCCTTTTGGTTTAATAAATGTTGGTGCTACCTTTTAGATAGCAATGGAACTAGATTTCAAAGATGAGATTGGTAAATTCATAGTGGTATACTTTGATGACTTGACTATCTTTTCAAAGTGTCGATCTGATCATGTACACCACTTATAACAAGTGCTAGAGCACTACCACTAGAATGGTATTTCCTTAAATCCTAAAAAGTCTATTTTTGGAGTAACAGAAGGGAAACTCCTTGGACACATTGTGTCTAAAGAAGGCACAAAGATTGAATCAGATAGAGTCAAGTCTATTCAAGAACTTAATTTTCCTACAAGTAAGAACATTGTTCATTCTTTCTTTGGAAAGGTGAATTTCTTATGGAGATTCATCCCTGAATTTGCTGAGAAGACTAGACACATTGTGAACATGATGAAAGGGAAGACCATCTTCAGCTAGACAAAAGAAGGTAAATCAGCATTTCAGGATATCAAAACTGCCATTGCTCATGCCCCTACCTTGGTTTGTCTAGATTACAACAAAGATTTCATCATATATAGCTATGCATCTGAACACACTCGTTCAACAATTCTTGTTTAATAGGACAAGGAAGGTATGGAATCTCCTATCTCTTCCATGAGTTGCCCTCTCAAAACCCATGAGATGAAGTATTCAAATATAGAGAAGCATGATTATGCGTTGGTGAAAGTAGTCAAATATTTTTGCTTCTATATTCTGAATTCACACACTACTGCCTTAGTTCTTGATAGTACAGTCAAGTTTATATTAACTCGGTAGGAGTTTGGCATGAAAAGAGGTAATTGGATTACAAATATCCAAGAGTTTGATCTAGACATCAAGCTGATAAATCTAGTCAGGGGTAAATGCCTATGCTAATTAATTGATGACAATAAGCTAGAAGACACACAACGTGAAGAAACTGAAGTGAAAGATACACCAACAGTCCTTTTTGTCTCCACTACCAATGAGTGGTATTCAGGTATCACCCATTTCCTTACTTATGGTGAATGTCTTGCTCATTTATCTTACAAAGAAAGGAGGACTATCAATTTGAAAGCTACCAATTTTGTCCTTTGGGACAACGACTTGTACAAGAGAAGCATAGATGGAGTATTTCTTCACTGCGTAGACAAAGAGCAACAAAGCCATCTTTTGAAATATTTCCACAATCTAGCCTATGGAGGACATTTTTATACTCCTGTGACTACTCACAATATTCTATGAGCCACATATTACTGGCCAACTATTTTTAAAGATGCACATAAGTGGGTGAAAAAATGTGAACTCTGTCAGTAGTTTGTTGGAAGACCCCTATGCCTCTCAAGCCAGTGATCATAGAAGAACCTTTCCAGTAATGGGGGATTGATTTTATTGGGACAATAAATCCATATTCAAGTGTTGGACATGATTATGTCCTTACAACAACTGACTATTTCACCAAGTGGGTAGAAGCAATCCTAACTAAGCATGTTACTTCAGAAGTTGTATGCAACTTACTCAAAAAGAATATCATTTTCAGGTTTAGAGTTCCAATCAAAATTATTACTAATAATGTAGCTTGTTTCACCTCTTAGGAGATTACACAATTCTATTTTTATTATGGAATTATACTCTCTCACTCTTTTGATTATTTTCCACAAGGGAATGGACAAGCTGAATCCAGCAATAAGAACCTGGTAACTATCATCAAGAAGTTAGCAGATGACAATCAAAGGACATGGCACAAAGCATTGGTTAATGCTCTATGGGCACATAGAATCACACCAAAGAGGGAAATTGGTAGCTCTCCTTTTCAACTTCTTTATGGTATCAATGTTGAGATACCAATCACCTTAGAATTGCCAACCTTGAAATTGGCAAAGGCAATTGAAGATCATAAATATGAAAGTTCTCCTGATCAAAGAATCATGTACCTAACTAAGATGGAGGAATACCAAACCATGGTGGTAGATAGAATCACTGCTCATCAAAGTCTAGTAAAGAAACTCTTTGACCAGAAGGCCATAAATCATGATTTCTAGATTGGGGATCAAGTCCTACTATGGGACAAAAGGAGAGAACCAAAGGGGATGCATGGAAAGTTTGACTCCCTTTGGAGAGGCCCATTTATAATTCATCAGCACATTGGTGAAAATATATTTCTACAAAAATATTAATATGGTACACTCTTTTCTCTACCTCACAATGGGCAGCATCTGAAACACTTCAACTCTTGAAGTATCAGATCATTGCATTTGTATATATGTATATTTATATAGTTTTTAATTCTATTCTATTTTATTTGTTTCTATTTTTGATGCCTTTCATTTTTGGGTAGCATGACTTCGTAACCCAATGGTACACATGAAGACACTGGAGATTCTGGATTCTACTCCTTTCAATTCTTTTTGCAATTGATAGAAGTTCCCCAACTGGAGCCAGCTGTTGTCCCCCAAAAATATCACTCATTTTTGGGACAACATTTAAACTATTTTGATCCTACAGAACAAAATTGTCTCTTCCCTCTTCAAAATTTGTCCTAAACATTCAAATTCCTCAGTTTTTTAAGCTTCTCAAAAATCTACGGACTCTACAGGCTTGAATCTATGGACTTAGTAGGAAGAGAAAATCTACAAACTCAGCAGGCTTGAATCTATGGACTCTGCAGGAAGAGAAAATCTATGGACTCAATAGGAAGAGGAAATATATGGACTTTATAGGTCAAGTTCAATGGGCTTCATAGATTCTACAGGTGGGTTCAACCAAAAGAATTAGTTTCTAACACTTGGGTCATTTTCAAGATTTGTTTTAGTGCCTTGGTTCAATCAAAAATCTCCATTGGCATCCATCTAAGCAAAGAAGACTTGAACTATTGAACCATTGAACCACTTTGGTTCAAAGGTTCAATGAGTTCAAGGTTTAATTAGTTCAACTTTTTGGTTCATCCTTTGGTTTAATCAAGTGGTTCATCAGTCAGTTCAAGGCTTTATTTGAACCGTTGAACCAAAACTTGGTTCAATGGTTGGTTCAATGTCTTTTGTTTCAATGGTTAGTTCATCGCTTTGGTTCATTCAATTGAACCATTAGCTTGAACCATTTTGATTCAAATCTTGGTTCAACTAATTAGTTCAATGAAGTGGTTCAATAGTTGGTTCATCAGCTTGGTTCAAGGCTTTGATTCATTTGCTTAGTTCAAAGACTTGGTTCAATCAAAGGGTTTATTGGCTTGAACCATTTTTGTTCAACCAAGCGGTTCAACGTTTGGTTCAACAATTGGTTCAAAGCCTTGGTTCAATGAAGAGGTTTAAAGCCTTGGTTCAATAGAGTGGTTCAATAGCTTGTTTCAAAGGAGTGATCCAATGTAAAAGTTCAAGGAACCTCCTAAAGGACAAGTGCCCTTGCAGAGGGCACTTGGTCAACAAAAGTACCCTTCAGAAGGGTAATTTTCAAAAAGACTGCAAAGGTAATTCTTTCAGAATTCAAAAAAGACTAAGGCAGATAAAGGCATAAATTTCTTTAAACTTTTTATTTGAAGGAATTCCTTTAGACTTTTTGTCTAAAGGAATTCCTTCAAACAAAAAGTCTGAAAGAATTCAAGAACCAGCCGTGGGTGCAAGAAAACCCAAAGGATTTTACAAAGTTAAGAAATTTTTGTGGACTTTTTGTCCACAAGAATTGTTCACAGGAAAGCCTGATGAATAGTCTGATAAAAAATGTTGCAAGAGACTCTTAAGGAAAAGGCCACCGAAGGACCCCGAAGGGCGGGTGCCCTTGCGAGGGACTCTCGACTGCCAAATTGAAGAATACTTCCCTGAAGTCAAAGGGTCACCTTTCCTTCAAGAAGATGTCAAACTAGAAGCTTGAAGTCCATCTGAAGACTACTTGAAGGACATATACCCTTCCAGGGGACCCAAAGTAGATCATTTCTTAAGGCCCAAAAGGTAGGTTCCCTTCGGGAGAAAAGCTCAAATAGGAAAGTTGAAGAAGGACCAAGGGGTGATCGCCCGAAAATGTCAATTTTAAAGCTCATAAAATAGTCGTTGATCCTTTAAATCTATAGACCTGAATGCATTCACACACTTCAAGGCCAAGACCAGTAGAAAGTGAGGAAGGAACAGAACAACAAATTAAATCTAGGACCCGATTTAATTAACCAAAAAAGGAGGAATGATGAAGGTAGGATCAGATCTCCAGGTGTACATTGAAAGTTTCAAACTTTCAATAGAGTGACTTGTTTCTCTGCATTGATAAAATCAAATGGGTAAACGCCCCTAAGTTCTAGCCTATCTTCTTAACATATTCCAACGCCACATGATGTATTATTGTTCCCAAGTCTTTCTTCTAAAGGCTATATAAGGGACTCTCTTATATTGTAAATGGATCTTTTTTTTTTTACAATCAGAATGAAACTCTACCCAAATTGAAAGACACTTCTGAGACTTTGAGCTCAGTTTGTTTATCATATTTTGTTATTGGAACAAGAAAGCAAGTGGTTTTTTAGACTTTGTGTTGTAATATCTTTGTTTTTAAGGAAACTATTCTTATGTCTTTTTCCTTAATATATCTTTTGTTCCTTTAATTCAACAAGCAAAATTAGTGACAACAGTCAAGAAGGTGTCCTGAAAGAGTCAATGTGGAGAGACTTTGTGCCCCCATAATTGCCTTTAGTGTGTTTTCTTTTCATTTCTATGTAAAGGACCTTGGGGCAAATTTTTGCCCTCATTGTCCTTCATATCTTACTCTTGAGCAATTTAGGCATAGACTTTGTGCTACATCTCGATTTGTTGGTTATTACATCCTTTGTTACATTTTTTTATTACTACCTGGAGTATTCTTGTGGCTTGCTGAATAGTACTTTTGAAAGAAGAGGAGTGCTTTCTGTCATTTTCCTTGAATTTCTCCTTTGATCTGCACACATCATCTCTGAATAAAGAGAGATGGATGGTTTGTCCTACCCTTGAGTATTATTTTCTATATATATATATATATATATATATATATATATATATATATATATATATATAGGGAACTTCCCCTTGATATGAGGAGAGATCAATCCCCTTCTGATGTGGTAAACCTACAAATTTGGATGACTAATCTTCCTACTTTCGTTGATCAGAGCTATTTTGTTTATCAGTACGTTGATCGACAAAATATTCAACCAACAGGCCTTATTCTATAATTTTTAGCCATGACTCACCATAGTTGTGCTTAACTTTTTATGATATTAACATACTTTAAACTTATTTTTTTTTGTGTTAGCTTTCACCCTAAGTTCCAAAATTATTTTACCCTCTTCTAAATTGATGATTTTAACCAACTAGGGTTGAGTAATCTTGTAACCTCTTTCTTCTAATTATGTGGCATCATACCATTTCCTTTTTTATTATAGTCTAATTTTACCTTGAATTTTTTAATTGAAGATTCCAAAAACAACTTTTAAATTTTTGTAAAAGCAAAATCTAAATGTTTCACAAACATAAAAAACCTTATTCAAACAATGGCATCTTTTCTGGACCCATACTGCCCTTTTTGGGGGCATATTTTCTAGAATAGCATTACCTTCTTTAAGTTGAATTCTTGATTGCCACATTAATCCATGTTAATTTTCATGCATCGACCCCATTCTCCTCCTTTGGCTTGTGATAGTATATAAGCACCACAGTGCTCAAAGGCTACCATTCTAGGTTATCCTCCTTCAACTTGTGTTAACATTCAAGCACCACAGTGTTATAAGGTTACCATTCTAGGTTCTCCTCCTTCAGCTTACATGAAAAACCAAGCTATAAAGTACTCAAAGGTTACCATTTTAGGTTCCCCTCCTTCGACCTATGTGAGCAAACAAGCTCTGTAATGCCCAAGGGTCACTATTCTAGGCTCTCCTCTTTTGGATTGCACTAGTAACCAAACTTCATAGCACCTAGTCATTATTATTCTAGTCCCATCACTAGTATTTGTTGAACCCATTATTGGGGAACTTAAATTAGACAAGCCATCCTTTATTAATCCATTCTTCGTTAATCTAATTTATAAAAATCTTAGTATTGAACCACAATCCATTACTCATCCAATTTCATCTATTCCCCACTTTATAAAATCCCAAGCAAAGGTATTTATACCATAGAGCCAATCATTGTTCATCTAAGGGCCATTATCTATTAAAGACCCAAGTGTGTTCAAATTTGAGATTTTGCAAAATATTATGTACCAAGGCCAAAACAATCAATAAAGTCTCAATGTTATTATTGAAACACCCATTTATGATGAGTCAACTTGTGATGAATCACCTTTTGATCCTTTACCTATTATATAAGAACCTCACTTTGACAATCCAATCTTGGTGGATTTACCAATAAAACCTTTTCCTTTTTTTGAAATGCCTCATTTTGACAAGCTAGTCTCTCTGGAGTTGTTTCTAGACCTTTTTCCCCTCATTGAGGAGTCTCACTTTGACAAGCCACTCTTTGTGGATTCACCCCTAAAGTTGTTCCCTTTATTTATGGGGCTTTACCTAGATGAGATAATCTATGTTGAACCTATCTTAGATGAATTTATTTTTATAGAGCTCATTATTCCATCATAGGTCATTACTTATCTAATACCAAACATTCAACATGACATCATTATAGCAGAATCCACAATCAAAGAATAAATAAAATTAGAGTCAAGTTTTATTTTTGAACTGATATCAGATTTAGCATCAGAAGTAAAATCAATGTTAGTCTCAATATTGGATTTAAAGTTCTTTGAGTCAAAATTAGATTCAGAATCAGAATACAATCACGTTTGTTACAACATTGGTTACACATGTCTTGCTAACCAATTTGAATATATTTATGATCCTTCTATGATTTTTGAGGATGATTAATTTAGCATCAACACAATTAATCATAATATCTTATACAAGGAGTGTGATACATTTTTCCATCTAATTACCATTTCATATTCCATTAACAATAACCAACATAGCCATTATATTGATATTCCACATCTCATAAGTGTCGAATGAGACTGACATAATCATACTTTATTGAAATACATCCATGGTGACATATCAATTGTATAATATCAAGGGGAATAAGATTACATTCATGAAAAAGAATAAAAATGTCTTAATACAACCCTTTTGGAGGTGCGAGGGGACACTCAAATTCTAAATTCAGCATCTTCTACTGAAACCTCACTTGAAGCATTAGAAGACAATCAAATTCAAATGTCAACATTCTTTAGTGAAACCTTATTGAAGGTGATATGGGAAAATCAAGACAACTTTATTGGTGAAAATATATTCAAGGTTCTAATTATTGAGCATAATATTTCTTCATTACTTGATGACACCATTATTGAAGATGGTATCGATATAATTGTAGACACTCAAAAATTGCACATGATAGTTTTAGATGTCAAAATGCCTTGGACCCCTACCTAACCTTGAAGTTAGTTAACCACCTAGTTAAAAAATCTAACTTACTAACTTAAACCTTTAAAAACCTATTTTAAATCTATATTTACCCATTTTTTCTCTAGGCACTCGACCACCAATGATTAGCCTAACCATCGATGGTTATCCTAACCATCGATGGTTAGGTCTTTAACCTACTTTAAAAGCACTTCCAATTATATACAAGATAATCATGGCACAAATTAGTATGCCCAAATTATGTAATTCAAACCAACTACAAATTATCATAAATAGAAACTTTATCCTCCTATCTAATTAGTAACTTCTTCATACCTAACTAGCAACTATGTCTTATAAAAGGAGAAGAGTAGGAGATGAAAAGGATCAATGCCTAAGCTATCAAATCTTCTTATGCATAGGTATCCATCCTTACTTTAGTAATCAATAAATAGTAATAGAGACCAAAACCTCTCTCTGAGCTACTCTCAAGGCTAAAGTAATGTCACTCTGGCCAAATTACTCTAGCCTTCAACTATCATCAATCTAGCAAGTTACAAGTAACTTTATAGTTGTTTCTTTGTTTTATCCCATTTCTAACCCTCTTGACCTGATAAAAATTATATCCTAAGTTCCCATCTCTAACCAGCCCTATATTAAAATCCCTACTTGTCAATTTATCTAATATACGATTCCTTTTTTAATCATTTCTAGAAACATACACCGTTGATGGTCACCTCAACCATCAAGTTACCCAAACACTGACGGTTAGCCCAACCACCAAAAATTTACCTAACCATCAATGGTCATTATGGTAGAAAATAATAGAAAGTTATTTTTAACCCCTTAACCCCAACCAAGCCCTATTGTCTATGTTCCTACCTATTCACAGAGCTTTCCTTGATTTTTGAAACTTGACCCCAACTATTTTAACATGAGTATTGACCCACTTTTGCTACATTTATCCATTTTATTTGAATAAGCATTTTAATTTATTCCTCTTTTAAGCATTTAATTTCACATTCTTGAATTCAATTATTCTTTCTTTTCATCTATATCAACTTAATTATTATCAATAGTGGATTGACAACCTCCTAACAAGCATATATTTCTTGGATCTAGCTCACGGTAGGTAGTCTACTCAACTATTTTAGTAAAAACCCCTATTTTAGTGTCTTTCTTATTTAATAATTATTCCTTCCAAGCCAAATAAGATTCCCATCATCATATGGATCATGTGCACACTTTTATCAAGTATTCTTTTACACACCCCTTTTACTAGTTTCTTACTTGCTTCCAAATTAAGAAATGTGAAAAAATTAAGAGAAACATTTTGGTACGCTTGGTGGGACCTAGCATCCTTTTTTCTTCCTTTATTCTATGCTCATCTAATTAAATCTAAATTTATTTTGGGCTTAAAATAAACCTTCTACATACATTCATTGATTTTTTATTTTAGTTCATTTAGTAACTTAAAATCAAGGTAAATAATCATAGTTTTCACTCTTATTATCACACACTTTTGTCAAACCACATAATTAATCAACTCATCAAAACCAACTTGAGACAAAGTCCAACTAGGATTTCATCACCTAGTAGTAAACCTTACCCTTTCTTGGTAATCCTACTTGGAGGTCATTACCAAAAAGAGAACCAACTCAACTCTCTAGTTGAGTATAAATTTTGAAATTTAGTATATCTTAGTTAAGCACCTGACACCCTTATCATTGTAGTGTGTGAAGTGAGGGGTTAGGCCCAAATATCAAGCCACATACTAAAGATCAATAAAAATTTCTCTCTTGAGCACCTAAACACAACCTGAAACCAACCTTAGATTTCCTCTTTAGTACCTGACCTACAAACCAAATTAATTCTTCACACTTTCTAAGGCATAAACCAAAAGGGATTTAAAAAGAATCCTAAGTTGTTAAATGCAATTTAGTGTATGTTTTATTTCCTTGAGATCTTTTCATTTTTCTTGCTTTGTGTTTGAGTTGTAAGTTTTGTTATTTCTTTTCTATTCCTCTCATGGTCTTTACTAGATAATAGCTGAGGAATCAAACCAACCAACAACCATCTTCTTCTTATTCTTCTGTAGAGTATACTTCTGATGTTGAGGGTTCCCATCATTTTTCTCCCCCTCCCAATAGGCCTTGGATTATTATTAAAAGTGATGCAGATTTTTCTACCTTCCTTGATAACAACCCCATATCTCTTCCGCATTATCTAAACACCTTATTTAACCATACCCATTTTGCTTCAATTCCTCCTACAGATCTCCCCTATGGTATGCCTCCCCATCTTTTGGTGGGTGCCACCTCAACCCAACCTATGCTCAACCAATCCTCTTCTTCTTCTAATATCTGACCTACTATCACTCCCCAAACTCCATCCAACATCCCAACCAATAACCAAACACCTACTACCCCAACCAATAGATCCAACATTGGATAAAATTTACCTTTTGGTACCTATACTCCTATCATGGGGGTATATTCTACCCCTATTTCTACCATTCTCCTTAGTTAAACCAACCCACCAACTTCTACCCCACTTTATATTTTAGTACTTTCCATACCTTAAACACTTCCACCTATTAGTATTAGGGTTAATACCCACCAACAAACAACTAGCACTTTCATACCTCCAACCCAATCTACATCTATACCACCATCCACCAACCCAAACATACCTCTAAACCAACCCATATCACCCCCCCAACAAGTTCCCATGACATCCTACCAATATGGTTCTAACCCACAAGGATACATAGCACCTTCTACCCAATCATTTTTGTTAATCAACCCTTATGTGGCACCATCCTAACCTCCTATGACTGCTTACCAATATGTGGCTTCTTCAGCACCCTCTACCACTTATCCATACATTATTGCCACCCAACCTCAACAAAGTGTACCATATAATTATGTAGCTTCCCAACCTCAAATAGATTTGGTCAAGATGTTAATAGGCAAAATGACTAACCTAGCGACATCTATCTCTAGGTCTCATAACCTTTTATCCTATGATCAAATCTGTAATGAACCCATCCATCTATTCTTATCCATTCTTATCCTCCTCAATGGGAATTACCCAAGTTTTTCAAATTTCAAGGCAAGGAGGACCCCCAAAAACATTTAAGAGCATTCAATCATTTTTTTTATTTGATTATATATGACAATGTTCTCCTCCTTCATACCTTTCCCATGTCTTTATCAGGACCAGCCCTTGATTGGCATAGTACTCTCACCAAACACTCCATATTTTCATTCTCTCAACTTAGCCCAAATCTTTTTAGAGCATTTCATAATAAATATATCTAAAAAGGTTTATATTATTAACCTATATTCTATTAGGCAATTTGATGATGAATCAATTGTTGATTTCATTGCTAGATAGAGAGGTCTTATCAACCATCTATCTTTCTCCTTACCCTAAGCTAAGTTGATTGAGATATTCTCTTGAGGTTGTGCCAAACATATTTCCCCCACTCTTAAATTTCAAAGTTTCAAAACTTTTGATGAGGCATTCACCATGGTACGTAAACTTGAAAACTGAGCCATTGACGAGGGAAAATTAAAACTATAAAACAAATTCTAGCTTTAAATCTATGACCCTCCCTCCACCAAAAAAACTATCCAACCTAACCATCTTAATACCAAAACAAAATCATTCACAAACCTAGTGGTCCTAAAAAATGCTCCACCATCAATTGTCAACCAACCCCATCTAACTAACTCTTCCAACCCTTCCTACCAACAAAGATAAAACCAAAACTAAGCTCCTCTAAAACAATATACTCCCATAGGGGAGTCTTATGCTTCAATTTTGGAAAATTTTATCAAAGATAACATCATCCAAATTTCACCTATCAAACCACCCTAATAATTTGATGCTTCTTACCATGTACCTAGTTGGTACAATGAGAATGACCATTATGCCTTTCACTGAGTTATAAGACATGAAGTTAGTAGGTGCAATACCTTTAAAAGTCTTGTCTAAAGCTTAATTGATAGTAGAGAACTTGAATTTAATAATCCAAACTCAACTCATAATCATTCCCTCGACATCTTTTGAAAATATTTTCCCAATCATGTTCCTTCTACCCATGACCATGAAAACTAACCATAATCATCTCACTCTCATGAGGCACATACAATCAATGTTGTTATTAGTGATCTCATCATTGAGGAGACTATTACCTCAACCACTTATTCCTCCATTTCACTCATGAAAGTAGTAGAATCACCTTCCATTCCTTTGGATACCCAAACAAAAGAATCAACCACCCCTCTCTCTTCACTTGGTGAGACCCTAGCGTTATCTACCTCCCTTTTGATGGAAATACCAAAGGAGACAACCTTTACTTTAACCCTTTCTTCTTCTTCCAATCCACCCATTGAAGTGGTAGAACTACCCTCCATTCCTTTGAACACTCATAAAAGGAAGTAACCATGTCCTTTCCTTCACTTTAGGACACCACACCTACCTCCCCCATCATAGAACCATCCATTATCCCTTTGTAAACCATCCCAAAAGAAGATATTACCTTGTTCACCTAGCAACCAATTTTTGAACCTTCCATAAAAACAATGGAAAAAAAATTCCCTCTCCTTCACCTAGGGGTTTAATTTTTGAAACCAATGACCAAGGAACCAAACCCATCTACAAACCCTTTTCTAGACTAGTCCAAAGCCTAGAGTTTAATTCTCAACCTAGATTTGATAGAGCCACCTTTTAGCATCATCTTTGGATCCCTTACCAAAACAAATTTGAATCCTCAACCTCACTTGCATTTACCCTTAAACCCATTTCTTTAAACACCTATTCCTCCAAAACCATAGGTGAACCATCCCAAATACCTTCATATAACATTCCTAAATCACCCTATGCTTCTCTTACTAAACCTATCAAAAATGTAGGAATCCTTCTCACACCTAGTTGTACTCATCCCTCCTTGAAGTTGGACTTAATCCCATCTAGTCCACTAAAGAAACCCTTAATCAAACCAATTAAGAAGGTAGAGTTACCCAAACCTCTACCTCAAACTAGACCCATACCACTTCCTTCCCACTTACCTTCTATTTTAGGACCCCATCCTTCTACCATCCTATCTACCTATTCTTCCTCTAGTAAACAATCCCCTTTCTCTCTACCTATGTCTATACCCATCAAACCATCTAGTTCTCCATCATTCTTGAGTAACCTATCTAACTCTACTTTCCCACCTATATCTAACACCTCATCATCTAAATCTTCCCCTTTCAAATAATTTACCCTGAAACCAACCATAACTAAGTAATCCCAACCACCAACTAAAACTATTCCACTGCTTACAACTTATAGGGTGTAAACTGTTGCTAGAAGGCTCCCACCCCTAAAAGTATAAACCCATCACCTCCAATAGATTTGAATGAATCTTATTCAACCATGCTACAAATGTTGTTTCAAGCTTCTTCCCTTAGCTTACCACCTATCAAACCATTATTCCTTCCAATACCAAACCCTCCTATTTCAATGATAAATTGATTTATGCATACCATAGGGCACAAGGACATGACATAGAGAACTTCAAAGCTCTCCAAGCCCTTATTAATAGCCTATATGATGAGGATGATCTATTATTAGATGAACCTCTCTTACCTCCATTACCAACCCAACTACCCAACCAACCTATTCAACATTTACCTACACCCCCATTTTCACCCAAGAGTAGGGAGGAGGAACTGAAGCAACCATCTAGCCCAGGAAATCCCCTCATACAGACTATTCATATGGTTACCCAATCTTAAGCCCAATAAAAGGATAATCTAAAAGCCAAAATGTCTATTTGATAGACATACCCTTCAACCCCTCAACCCATTAACTAAACCCAAACACCTTTACCATCACCTTCACAACCACCAAAACCTAAAGTGTTTATTTTGGGAGCCTCTCCCTCCAACCCTTTTGCATCCATCTAGTGGATATCCTTGAAATAAATTCACCAAACACTAATGAATATGAGCCTTTATGAACTTATCAACACCTCACCTCACCATTGTCAAGCACTAATAGAGGATTTGCAATCTATAGAGGTTTAACCAAATGACCTTGTACCCTTTGTTAGAGCCCTCTAACTTTATGCTTTCATCACCTTTCAGGATTTTAAAATACCTCATGTTCATCTTAAGGATTTTTATCATCCCCTCTTCATCACTATGTACATCAATCAAACCTACATCAAAATGGTAATGATTGGTGGAGGAGTTATCATCAATGTTATCTCTCCCCATGCTTATGACCAACTTTAGCTACCCAAGAACATCATGTCAGAAAGTGAAGTGTTCCTTCACTCCTTTAATGATACCATGGCCACTACCTTGGGGATATTTATCCTCCATATTTGATTAGGACCTCAAACCATTCCTAAACTATTTTACATTATAGAGGGTGAGTTTTAATACAATGTGTTTCTTAGATTCCCTTAGATCCATGTCATGAGTTGTATCCGTTCTACTTTATATCGATGTATCAAATTTGAGCACAAAGGTCAAGTTATTGCCATCAAAGCTAAACCTAGTCCTTTTGCCTCTTCCAATATGATTCTCTTATTCCTCCCTCATCCACCTCACCATAAAATACTAAAATCACTACCTCATCACCAACCAAAACCCATAACAATCCCACCCATACCATTTTTGAAGCTTCAACTAGCTCATCTATCCCTTATTCTTAGATTCTCATAGAGGACCCCTTGGAACCCTCATTCCAATGTCTCTCCCTTGGGGAATATCATATTTTATCCTTGGATGCTTTCCATACTCTACAAGAGTATGGGAACCTCAAAAATAACCCTTCCTATGATCCTAACATTGGAACCATCATCTCTTTTAGGCTCCCCAACCATAAAATGAACTTTAATTATGGGGGACCTAATCATCCACTTCTCACTCCCACTACTACCTCATCCATCTTACCATTCACCTCTGACTTATCTTATCTCAACAAAATGACCTTTGCCAAAGTTTACCTTTATAGGTGTGCTTGGAAGGGATTTGGCTTGGGCCTTTATGAATAGAGACCTCATGAGTTACCCATAATCAAAACTCAAAAACATCATGATTTATTTAGGCTTGGGTTCATACCACCAGAAGAACCCACCTCACTAAAACCAATCACCACCATCGACAAAGATATTCTATCTTTGCCAACCTCATCTCCCTCAAAGTTTGAAGACTTTGATATCATCCCATCTAAATTTTTTTTATCAATTACATTATTTTGGGTCCCCTAACCTATCAAAAGGATGGCCAAACTAAAACCCTTCCTCTCATCCATTCTAAAATGGTAGAAAATGATTCTCCTATCATCAACACCATCTAATGTTAGGATGATGATTCCATTCTCACCTACCTTGATATAGGGGATTCTTCTATCCATAAATACTTTCCTCTTAAGAACCAAACCATGCTGACTAAATCCACTATTGATGTCAACTTGGGTACTTAAGATAACCCTCATGTCATCAAGATCAGCCAATCCTTAAATTCCATAGAGCAACAAAATTTCCCTTCTTTCCTTCATGATCATAGCATATAATTTGCTTGTTCCTATTAGGATTTTCCAATAATTTACCCTTCTATTATCCTCCACAACATTGTCACCCATCCTAAGGTTAAGCTAGTATGGTAAAAACTTTGTAGGATGCACCTTTGCATCACCCTTTAGTCAAAGAATAACTTTAATGTCTCTTATTTATTAGCTTTATCTAACCTATTGACTATCCACAATGGGTTTCTAACATTGTTCCTATCACCAAACATATAGGGGACTTCACCTCTATATTAACTATCATGACCTCAACCTTTATTATCCAAAAGATGATTTCCCTTTGTCAAACATCGACCAATTTATTGATCTTACACCTGGCCATGAGATGTTATCTCTCATGGATGGTTTCTCAAGATATAATCAAATCTTGATTGTCCCCAATGATCATCATAAAACTTCCTTTCTCACCCCTTGGTCAACCTTCTACTATAGGGTCATGTTTTTTTGGTTTGAATAATGTTGAATCAACCTATCAGTATGTCATGACCTAAATCTTTCATGATCTCATCCATAAAATTGTAGAGGACTATGTGGATGATCTTCTTGGGAAATCCAAACACCACAAGAAACACCTAGCCATTCATGTAATCATCTTCTACCGACTAATCCATTATCACGTTAGGCTCAACCCCAAGAAATGCATTTTTGGGGTCTTATTTGGAAAGCTTCTTGGTTTCATCATCTCTATTTGAGGAATTGAAGTGGACAAAAGTCAAATAAATCTTGGATATGCCTCCTCTTACTAACCTTAATCAACTCCATAGCCTATAGGGGAAACTTCAATCCACCTATCACTTCATCTCCCAATTATCAGATAGATGTCAACCCTTTCACCACCTCCTTAAGAAAGATACCTCTTTTAAGTGGACCAATGACTGTCAACAAGCCTTTGATTCAATCAAGGAGTACCTTCTCTTTTCTCCTATGCTCATCCCTCCTAAAGAATACTATCCCTTATACCTTTATGCATCCACCATGGACCATTACTTAAATGATCTCTCATCATGATGAATAGAATAAAGAGCAAGCCATATACTACATTAGCCACACACTTATAGAACATGAGACTTGATATACCCATCTTGAGAAACTTTGCCTCACCTTAGTCTTTGTGGCCTCTAAAATTTTTCACTATCTACTTAATCATAAAACCTATGTCATCACTAACACCAACCCACTCAAGTACATGTACTCTAAACCATACCAAAACTAGTGTATGGCTAAGTGGCTCATTCTCCTAGCTAAGTTTGATCTTGAGTTATTTCATCAAAATTCCATTAAAGGGTAGGTCATCATCGACCAATTGGCCAAATCTCCCCTACCAAACAATCAATTACTTCCTTTTGCCTTTCTAGATGAGTCCATCATAACTCTTTCCCAAGAGGAACCCACCTACCAAATAACCATGTTTTTTATGGCTCCAAATGTCGACATGGTGGGGGTGCTAGAGTTATTATCATCCCCCTTAATGGTGATCCTCTTCCCTTTTCCTTTAAACATAACTTTGAGTATACCAACAACATGACTGAGTACAAATCCCTAGTCATAGGTCTCCAAACTGCTCTAACCTTGGGAGTTAGAACCATCAGTGTCTTTGGAAATTCCAAACTTATGGTCAACTAGGTCAATAGATCTTACCAATGTAAAAATTGTCTTACTAAAGTAAAATAAACTCATTGACATGCTCTTAGCATCATTTAAGCATTACCTTATCTAGTCAGTTACATGATTTACCAATAATTTCATGGATACAATGGCTTCCCTTGCTTCCCAAATTCTATTTCAACCTATTAAATCTAAACTATTTATCACCATCTATTATTTTATCACGCCCTAATATATCAGTTCTAACCTTCTTACCATTTTTAACATGGAAAACTCTCCTTATAACATTTGGTATGACCAAAATTTTAACTACCTTAACCTCAGCATTATTCCTCCCAACCTTTCAAGGAATGCCCAAAGAGATTTTGCTTAGAGTACCTCTCATTACACCATATTAGGTGGAATTCTTTTCAAATGAGGCTTTAATGGCCTCCTTCTCCAATTTTTGTGTAGTCATGAAACTTCCCATGCTATCAAGGAAATATATGATGGAATCTATGGGGGAAACTTTAGTGGCCTATCCATCACTAAACATATCATTTGCCTTGGCTACTATTAGCCTACCCTCAATCAGGATTGTTGTAATTATGTGAATAAGTTTGTCAAATGTCAACAACATGCTAATTTACATCATGTACCTGCTCATGGCCTTCAAGTATCTAAATACTATTGGCCCTTCTCATAATAAGGTCTTTACCTTATTTGGGAAATCAATCCTCATTCTTCACAATGACACCAATCCATCATTACCACTACTAAATATTTCACCAAGTGGGTGGAAACCATTCCTCTTATCTCAACCAAAGCTGAAAATATTATCAATTTCATCAATCACGATATCATCTATTGCTTTGATGTTCCCTATAAAATCATCACTGATAATGGAAAATCTTTCAAAAACAAAAAATTCCAAGGTCTTTATGATGCTTTTGGCATTAATTTGAGCTTTTCCTCACCCTATCATCCAAAAATAAATGGATAGGTATAAGTCTCTAACAAAACCCTTAACAAAATGCTAACTAAAGTAGTAAGTGCTTCAGGTCAAGATTGGCACTTGCACATCTTTTTCACTTTATGGGCCTATCACACTATCATTTAAACCTATATGGGTGCTACCACTTTCTCTCTCATCTTTGGAGTAGAGGTAGTCTTTCCTCTTGAAGTCCAAATTCCCTCTCTTCACATATCTTTACATGAGATCCTTTCTAAGAATGTCTATCATCAAGAACATCTCACATGTCTTGAACACCTTGATGAAAATCACCTCACAGTGCTTAATCATCTTCATGTATATCAAGAATGAATCAAGAATGCATGAATAAAACACCTAAAAGAGTGAGAATTCAATATCAGAGATCTTATCCTTAAGGAAAAATAACATGTAATTAATATGGATAAAATCAAAAGAGTCAAGTTTTATTTTAATTAGATTGAACCCTACATCATAACCCATAAGTATGGATCAAAAGCTAATCATTTATCATCTCTCAAAGGCAAACCAAAACTTGATCCTCTCAACACTTCACATCTACATCCTTTCTTTTGTTAAGATGGATCATATTCACCTTTGTGTCTAACTTAAGCAAGTCCCTTGGTTTATGATATTTTCTCTTTCCTTACACATTCACCCTACTCCTCTGGGGGATAATTGATTATAGCATAGGACCATGTGATTACCCATCATATTTATAGCCTAATATTTACCATGGATACCATGGCTCTACCCATGGCATGATTCTCATGGATAATTTTTGTCTCTCATCAGATGGAATCCCATGATCAATTGTCTTTCAAACCACCTTTCCTTCACCTATCATTAACCTCTTATGCTAAAAGTCTTACCTCTATAAATATAAACCTAAAATCATAAATATACTTGTCTATGTCTAAACCTAACATTCAAAATCAAATTGGGATCCCATAATATCACTTGGGTCCATATCTCTAGCATTGTGGACTGTTCCCTTAAAGGAGAGTTTCCCAATAACTAATTTGCTTAAAGATAGATTGCTCCCTTAAAGGACAACTATAAAAATCCAACTTTAGACCAATCCCTTGAAGGATGGCTAAGTTAACTTTGTCAAAACAATCATTTAAAGCTTCTTGTATCGATCGACTTTACCAACCTATCAAAATAAAAAAAGAAACAAACAACCCTATGTTAAAATCAAATCAAGTAAGCTGCAATTGGCTTTTATACATAGCATTAGTAGACTTCCTATATTGATCAGTCTACACATTATATTAAGATATAGACTTGTCTATTATGGTTCTTTGGTCACCTATATAATGGGAAAGCTAACCCATATTAGGCTACCATATCACCCATTTCCCCTTTCAACCTATCACCTACTTTCCCTTCATGCCATCTCTAAAATCAAGAGACTATGAGCTTACTTGACACAAAGTGCTCAATATACCTTCTTTGCCAATCAAATCATGCTCATGAAAATTGTTTGAAAGGCTTATTTTCATTAAGTGAATCCAACTTTAGTTTTATTTGGCCATTACCAATGAACACATCATGCCTTTTCCTTACCCTCTATTCATTAATTTATGTGGATCTATGTCTCATGATTCTTCTCTCTTTTTCACATTTGTTGTATTATCTAAACCTACTACATGTGCTTTCATTATATTCCCCATATCACCTATCATATCAAAACATTCCAAAGATCATTCTCATCAATGCAATAATACATATACATCATAACATTATGAACCATTTCCATCAACCATATCCTATCCACGAACAAAACATCAAAACCATAAAACATCAACAATCACATCACCACATCATTATCATAAAAACAATAATAATTTATCATAGCATAAACATCATAAACCACATCATATCAAAAAACATCATAGACCATGTCATATCATTACTTCCCATAAACATAACAACAATTCAAAACATCAACACATCACATCTTAAACAAATAGGACTAAATCACCTTCACATATCCAAATCCTCTCTATGAACCACATCATCATATAAGAAAACATCTTAAAAAAACCATAATCAAAACCATCAATGACATTTCCATGATCATATCTATGTGCTAACACATCATCCACTATGTATAAGCTCAAACATCACTTAAACTATACACATATTAAAATATTCAATATAAGATCAAAAATCTCATCACAATCATGTTTCAATTCCCTCATCACATCATCTTATACCATAATAAAATCATTCACCAACATCACATCCATCAATGACCAATGCATATCATCTATAAGCATCATCACATGCCTAAACTATGAGTCTGTATATCCTCTCATAAAGTCTGGGGCATGAGAAACCTATCATTTCATCATAAAAAAACATACATCATGAAAATTCATAAACATTACCACATACCTAAACTAATGAACCGTAAATTTCATAACCATCATCCATGAATATCTCAAATTATCAAATAAACATAACAATCATAAAAACTAGGAACATCAATAAACATCCATAATCATCATAAAACCTCATCATCATACACATCATAATAAAATTAATACATGTCAATGAGTACATAATCCTTAATAATAAATACATGTAATAATGTATTATATATATCATATACATTTCACCTCATCAGCATGCAGGGCGGTATCAAAATCAAAAACATATACAATCTCATATATTAGGCCCATAGGGCACCACTACCACTAGCTCCAATTGCACTTGCACTACCATCTGATGGTGGTCCCCCTAATATCCCTACCTAACCCAATATAGAGGCCCACTATCCTATAGTAGCTATAGATGGACCACCTACTAAACTAGCCTTGTACTCTCCATATCGAAGCTCCAATGGCAATTGTGATCATATTATTGCCTCATAATATCTCAACTCCTTAATGGTGGATAAGTACCATGTCATAATAATCATATTAGGTCTTCCTATAGGTGACCCTACTAGTTTTATCACCACTCTTACTCTCTACCTCAATGAATCTCTCTCCTAACTCACCAACCCTAGAAATATCCTTGCCTAATCTTTCTCTCCTATCAACAACGCCACTTAACCCTATAACATGATAATCTAACCCTATAACATGGCCACCTATCCCTATAATCTAATTATCTAGGCATGTGCTGCTACAAGTGTTACTTATGCATGTCCATCTTGGACACCACCCTTTATTGGTGCCCAAGTGGGATCCACATACATGGGTTGTTGACCCCCATTATCCCATCCAAAATCAGCCACTGCATATCAAGCCTAGTACCATGCTTCATATCCATCCACAACACCTACATCATCTATCATATCTCTCATCAATATCTCCTCATAGTCCAAAATAACATCATATAATTGTGGCTCTAGGAGTAAGAACTTTGTATCTTCCCTCTTGTATCTCAAAAAATTGGGTGCAATCCCCTGCATGAGGCCAAATTACCTCCAAACTTAATCAAATGGGATCAACTCAATCTCTCCATCCCACCTCCCATATATCCATTTCTAACTCTATAGTGATAAAGTTTGGTAGCTATACTAGGTCCACATATGGCCTCCACACTATGTCATCCACCACCAATCCCTCTAAAGCATCCCTGAACCAATGAATGTCCCTCACACCACCACTATCCCCTATCAACACGTAATCCCCTATCTATTTTAAGAAAGCCACTCAGTATTTTTTCAACACATATCCATCCCATGGTAGCCCCAAAGGTCTCACCACCCAAATATACTCATACACCCAGTAGTGGAGTAAAAAACCAACATTGATCCCATATCACCTGTGTGCCCAAAATACCTAGAGATCCTTGTAGATCTAACCTAGTAACATTAGGTCCCACCCAAACATAGTCCTCCCTAGTATCATCTCCACTAGCACCCCTAGTAATAGGTATGTAAATCATCTATTGCTTAAATCTGGTAATGTAAAGTAGGACATAGCCATCATCATCATCATCATCATCATCATCATCATCATCGTAAGCAATCATTTATCTTATGGAGCCCTATGGTATAGTGGCCTATAAAAAACACCACGTACATGATACCTAACATTGACTCGATCCACTCCATATATCAGATCTATGTGATAGTCCCTCTCCTTGCTCTTTATGTGATAAATCAGCTCCCTCTGAATAGGTAGCCATATAGTATTATGTACATCCTCTAGTAAGATACTCATATCCCTAGTTAAAAATAAAAACATGTTTTATCGAGGAGGGCCACAATCATAGTTGTATCCTATGGTAGGTGTTGGTAGTGTCTCAAAGCCACTAGGCCAACCTCTTCCATATGTCTCTACTCATCAGTGATCATCCCATCATAGACCTCTATAAAGATCTTAGGGACTCAATCCTTCATCTAAATCTAGTCATGCACCTGCACAATAATCACATTAGCATGAACACTTAGTTTTCCAAATCAATCTCACTACCAACCTATACCTACCCTTTTCAACCTTTTTCACTCTAACCCTTCACATTTCCCATCTTACCTTTAACACTCAACACAAACATTTACCTTTATCTACACACATTTTAACACCTAAATGATTCTATCTCCAACAATGGCCCTATTCCACATAAATTTCATTTGAACTACCCAACCCCAACCCTAAACACATCATTTTCAAGCACCTAAATGCTTATATTCGCTAAAACTCTACCCACCAACCCTTCATCTTATCTCACCTACATTCAACCTTTAACACCTACTTGATAGACCTCTTGAAAAATTTTAACATCTTTCATAACCTTTACCAACATTTTAAATTACTTAAACATTCATCCTACTTTACCAACCCTACACACTTTAACCTATACACAAAACCTTTAAAAACCTCTTAAATAACTTAACATAACTTTACAACACTTTAAATAAATTAAACACCTAAACACTTTACAACACCTTCAAACCTTTCAACAAATTTCAAACTCTCCAAACTTTAAAAAACTCTTTACCCAACTTTAAAGCTTCCATATTTCCAAAGTTACACACTTTCAACACTTTTAAACTACTTTAAAACTTTCCAAAATATTAACACATTCACCCAAATACAATCTTTGCTTACCACTTTTTATCTAACCTCCCCCAACCCTTTAACCATTGACAGTTCATTGAACCATTAACAATCCCTTAAGGTCTTGTTACCCCAGTGTTCAACCATCAGTGGTCAAGTCCAACTACTGACAATCACTATTTGTGACCACCGATGATGAAAGCCTAATGCCATTTCCCAACCAAACACTCCAAAACAAACCTTAATTCATAAATTAAAATCCCTAACCTTATTCCCTATCCCATTATAAACCCAACACACCCTTCAAATCTATATTTACCCCATTAATTTTCCTTAATTCACCAACCTAAAAACTAGGGCATCATGACCCAGGACCATTTCACACACTATCCACCTCACTCCAACCTACCCAATACAACTCCCCAACCACAAATTAAACTATACTATAAAATTCAAAACAACACCTACCTCATTTTGTGATCATTAACACGGTTATAACCCTCATCTATCCACTTGGTCATATCCTCATCCACCCTCTATCTATTCAACCCTTGATCGCCCCAACACACACACTCAACCACTCATAACACTCCACCTCAGCAAGCTCAAATGTAAAATGTCAAACCACACAAAACTACCAGTGCCCAAATTTCTAAAGTCAAAAGTGAAAATGACTTTTCCTTTTCACTTTTTATGTTTTGGATTTTTAGGGTTCTCACCTGACCATCGATGATTAGGGTGATCATCAATGGTCGACCCTTGGAGCCCCTAACCATCAATCATTAGAGTCCCCCACATTTTCAAACTTTTAAATACCTAACTTGGGTATTCAATTTTGGAGATTGCCTCATCTCACCCAACCAACCACTTAAACTTTTGGAGATTACCCTTATCTAACCAACCATTTGACCATATCCACCTTAACATTGGCCATTTTTGACCCAAACTATTTGCTTGTTTTGTGATGACCTTACTTGTCCATTTTGACTGCACTATCCAACCTTTCTATGTTAAAATTTTTCACTTTGCACCACCTCATGAATAACCCAACCATTTATGTTTTTGAAGGGATTACTTCCTACCTTAAATACCTACAAAAATATTAACCTTATTTAGATGGCTTGATAGTAATGACTCAATTAGCTATGACCAATGTTGTGGACCAATTACCCCTATCATACATATCTCTAGAATCAATTTTATTTTTACCAACATTGGCAACTTTAGTCTTTACATTATCTTGACTATTGCACTTAGTCATATTTTATGTGCATATTTGTGTTTCAAATTCCCAACCCTTTTTTTATCACCCACCTCATGACTCACCATCTATCGCTTATCAAACCTCAACCTGATTTCATTTTCACTTCATCACCTCCTAGTTTAAGGGGGGATACCTCCTCTCATACTTGGGGTAATCAGACCTTCACTAATAATCCATTTTTGTTCTATATATTTTTAATTTAAATCTGCATAACAAAAAGGGGGAAAATATAGACACTCAAAAACTGCACATGATAACTTTAGATGTCGAAATGCCTTGGACCCCTACCTGACCTTAAATCTAATTGACCACCTATTTAACTAAGATCACTTACTAACTTAAACATTTGAATACCTCTTTTAAACCTATCTTCACCCATTTTTATCTAGGCACTCAACCATCAATGGTTATCCCAATTGTCAATGGTTAGCCTAACCGTCGATGGTCAGGTCTTCAACCTACTTTGAAAGCATTTCTAGCTGTGTACAAGATAATCATGGAATAAATTAGTATATCCACCTTATAGTATACCAACCAACTATAAAGCATCACAAAATAATAACTTTATCCTCCTATCTAATTATCAACTTCCTCATACCCAATTAACAACTTCATCCTATAAAAGGATAAGAGTAAGAGATGAAAAAGATCCATGCCCAAGCTATCAAATCTTCTTGTGCATAGGTATCTAACCTTCCTTTAACAATCAAGTAACAACAATGGAGATCTGAACCTCTATCTAAGTTTCTCTCAAGGCCAAATTACTATCTCTTTTTCCAAATTACTCCATCTTTCCACCATCAGTAATCTAACAAGTTACAGGTAACTTTCTACTTATTTTTTTGTTTTATCCCATTTCTAACCCTCTTGACCTAATCAGACTTATATCCTAGCTTCCCATCTCTAACCAGACCCATATTCAAATTTATACCTAGCCATTTATCTAATATATAATTCATTTTTTTATCATTTCTATAAATACACACAACCATCGACAGTCACCTCAACCACCGATGGTCACCTCAAACATTGACGGTTACCCAACCATCGACAGTCAGCCCAACCATCGATTATTTACCTAAACATCAATGGTCACTATGGTATAAAATAATATAAATTTATTTTCAGCCCCTTAACCCCAACTAAGTCCTATTTTTTGTATTCTTGCATGTTCACAGAGCCTTCCCTAATTTTTAGAACCTGACCCTAACTATCTTGGCATGAGTATTAACCTACTTTTACTACATTTAGTCATTTTATTTAAATAATCATTTTAATTTCTTATTTTGTATGCATTTCATTTCATTTTCTTGAATGCAATCATTCTTTCTTTTCATCTATATCAACTCAATTTTTATCAATAGTGGATTGGCAGCCTCCTAACAAGCATACGCTTCTTGGATCTAGCTCATGCTTGGTAGTCCACTCAACTATTTTACTAAAAAACCCTCTTCTAGTGTCTTTATTATTTTTAATTTATTCATTCCAAGCCAAAGAGGATTTACCATCATCATTTAGATCACGTGCTTACTTTTATCAGGTATTCATTAACACAACCTTTTTACTAGTTTCTTACTTACTTCTAAATTAAGAAATGAGTGGAAATTAAGAGAAATAATAACTAATAATATACAAAATAATCAAATGGAATTTACTCTCAATCCCAAATAATAATAAAAATTAGTGGTCCTATCTAGAGCACATGAAAAATTAGTTGGCCTTACCACAACCAAAATTATGTCAAATCCAGAATCAACAACATTATGTGTGACTGAAATTTTTGAGCTTCATTTGTTACCCAATAATTATATATTCTATTATGAACCAATATTCCATTGATAACTTAGACCATTTATCCCAAGCCTATCACTATTTATCCCTATTGGAAATACTTTCCTTTAAAGAGTCTATGATGATTCGGGCAATAATTCAAGTGACAATTCGGGTGACAGTTCTACCCGAATTGATGACAGAACTTTTGGGAGCCCTAACTTTGGCACCGTAGCTATATTGACTCCCCATTTGAACTATTGGAAAGATAATAATGAGGAGAACATAGTGAGATGGCACAGATATTTTCTTGATGGTTTTTTACACTTGAAAACCCAATGGAAGTGCCTAAAATTTCAATTTTAGTAGTGCAATCTAAAAATAGTAAGTTTCTAAGAATAGGAATTCCTTGAACTTTATATTGTTTTAAATCATGGAAGTTGAACCAATTAATCTTAGTTGAGATTGGTGACCTTCCACATCCTCTTCTTTCTTTCAAAATTTGTATTAATTAAGATGTAACCCAAAATGGAAATCAAACATCTCTTTCTAGAGATAAGCATATGGTTATATTGCAATTTTAGAGTAATAAAACATCTCTTCTCAAAGAATTCATCATTACTATGTTATTTTCATGTTTTTAAAATATCTATAAATCAAAACTTATCAATTTTGGATCAATGGTATCAGTGTGGTTCATCTTGAGAGTGTATGATCCCAAGGATGAGGTCAGGCTATAAGAAGCTTGGGTGGAAAACAATAGAGCTTCTAAACTATCCACCTATTCACTCTAAATGACTTAAAATGGAAGATGACACTGAGACATCTAATACCTTCAAGGAAATGGTGAATTAATCCCTCTAATAGAAACAAGCATAAATGATACAACAATTCACCCAAATTTTCCAACAAATCTTGATGGAAAATTCTGGCTCCTCATCTGCACTTCCTAGTTCCTCATCCATGGAACATCCTTTCAGTGCCCCAACACCCTTCAAGGTTTTGGTGAATTTTTATATCCCTACATTTGAAGGCAAAATCAATGTTGATGTAGTATAAAATTGGTTGGATTAATTATCTTCCTAATTTTATGTAAATAAATTCACCAATGGAGAAAAGATCACTTTTGCTCTTTTGAAAGCATCATTGCCCATGAAAAATTGGTGGGAAGTGTAAAAAAAGAGGTTAGTATAGATGACATTGGCCTTGAGGTGGAACCTACCTGGGATGATTTTGTGGAAGTTGTAAAGGAAGAATACTATCCCATTAAAGCATATGATGATCTATACATACAGTGGCAATAACTTTGCCAAGGTAAGGACCAATCTATTCAAGATTACAATGGCATTTTTCATTCTCTATCTGCAATATTAGGCATCCAATAAAGTGAGAAACATAAGACTCTCAAATATCATGGTGGACTATAATGGTACATATGGGGGAAAATGGAACTCTTCAATTTGGAAACCCTTGGTGGGGCATACAAGTTCATAGTGAAGATTGAATAGAAGAATGGAAGAAAGAATAGGAAGAGTCAGCCTTCAAAATGGAAAAGTCACAAGCAAGGACAAACATGAGGCCAAAATGGAAGTAAAAGTAGTTTCAAGATAAGAAACCCTAAAAGGGGAAGACTGGAAAATGGTATGATTACCACAAAATTGGAACTCATTCCAAAGAATAATGTCGATCCATTAAGTCACTACTTTTTGAGTCATAATACTCGACATATATTGTTCTATCTCATAAATAACCTAAAATCTAAGAGGATGAAGAAGATATTGTAGATGTTGAGCTCGATACCATCATTGCTTCATCATAAACCTGTGAGGGAATGCTAGATGACAAGGAAAGGTTGTTTCACTCCAAATTATGGGTAAAAGGTAAGCCTCTACGTTTCATTCTTGATAGTGGGAGTGAAAATAATTTAATCTCTACTAAAGTTTTGAAAAGTCTAAATCTATCCATGAAGCCTCACCTAAAGCCATATAGTATTAGATGGTTGAGCCCAAGGAGAGACCTTTGTGTCACCCATCAGTTTCTTCTTTCATATGTAATAAAACCTTTCCAAGATGAATTCATGTGTGATGTGGTCAATTTAGATGTTTGTGATATACTCCTTAGTCAGCCATTCATGTATGATTGACATAGTATCTATGAATCATGAACCTAAAGAATCACCCTCACTCTTGGAACATGGTGCTACAAGGTAATAAAGGTACCACCTCCCACATTTGTCTCCCTGATTAGTGCTAAGAAATGTAAGAGAATGGTGGAGAAGATAAAGTAATTCCTTTTCATGGTGGTCAAACCACAAAAATCCAAGAAGGCTGATGTTGCAATCCTAACTACACATTCAACACAACAATAGAAGCAGATGGGACAAATCATGGGAGAGTATGATGACTTATTCAAGTCACCCATAGGAGTTCCACTGCACTACTAGGTAAAACATTCTATCAATTTGATCCTAGGATTACCTTTGCCTAACAGTCCTATGTATCATAGATCAATTTTGGATAATGATGAGATAAAAAGATAGATTTAGGAATTGATACAAAAGGGTCATATCAGGCCAAGCTCTTCACCTTGTGGTAGCTTGATTGTCCTGGCACCAAATAAAGATGGAACATGGAGGCTTTGCATTGACTATTGATCCCTAATAAAATCACTGTGAAGAATCACTATCCCCTCCCTAGTATTAATGACCTACTGGACCAACTCGGTGGTGTGAAATTATTCACCAAAATTGATCTCAAATCTGGTTATCACTAAATTCTCATTGATCCCACTAATGTCTAGAAGATTGAATTCAAATTTAAGGAGGGGATATTCAAATGGTTTGTTATGCCTTTTGGCTTAACTAACACACTTAAAACCTTCATAAGGATGATGGATGACATCATGCAACACTTCACCAACTCATTCATGGTTTTCTACCTAGATGACATACTCATCTATAGAAGAATATTAGAGGAGCATCTGTAACATGTTCATAAGGTGATTCAAACTCTTTGGGAGCATAGGTTGTATGTAAATCTTGACAAATACACATTTGAGATGAAAATAATTTAGTACCTAGGGTACATTGTGAATGAAGAAGGGGTCCATGTTGATCCAAAGAAGATTCAGGTTATTCAAGAATGGCCTATACTAAGGACCCTCATAAAACTTTGTATCTTTTTGGGTCTTGCAAATTTCTATCACAAGTTTGTTCTTGGATTCTCATATGTTGCTTGGTCACTAACCCAAGTGACTAAAGGAGGAGATAAAGCTACATTTTAGTGGGGAAAAATACAACAAAGGCCATTTGAGAATTTGAAGAATAGACTTTACTCGGCCCTATTCTTGCCTTGGCTAGATTTGCATCAACCTTTTAAGTTGATGATATATGCATCTAAATATGCCAGGGGATCTATCATCATGCAACATGGCCATTCTATTGCATATCATAGTGAAACTTTCACTAATAAAATCAACATATACTCGACATAAGACAAGGAGGTTTATGACATTTTGCAAGCCTATAAATAATGGAAACAATACATCTTGGGGAAAGAGATGATCATCCACACTAACCATTGACCATTATAATTCATCTAGATGTAGAGAAAACTATGAAATGAGAGGCACCAAAAGTGTGCCACAAATCTATAGTAATTCCATATTATAATCAAATATTAAAAAGGGAACTCAAATATAGTTGTAGATTGTATGAGCCACCCACCAATTACTGCACTCACAATAGTTTTTGACCTATGCAAACATGAGACTGCCACTTAGGGTACTCTATATGAAGTAGATCCTACCTTTCCTGATACATATCAGGTGCTTTAAGAAGGTAAACATGTTTATAATTTATATTTTTAATATAATGTCTTCTGTCATATGGGGCACATTTGTGTTCTAGTTATATATCAATAGAAGATGATATGGGAAGCACATTACAATAGGACAGATGGACACTTTGGTGTAGAAAATACATTGGCAGTTCTTCAAAAACACTTTTAATAACCCCATATATGAAAGGATTTGGAAAGTTAACTCAAATATTTCACCCCATATGTGATATCCAAGCCAAAAAATAAGAAGCAAGGATTTTACATGCCATTTCTAGAACCAACCAAGCCTTAGGAATCTATCTCAATAGATTTTCTCTCAAGTTTACCCACTTCAAAACATGGTAAGGACTGTATTTTTTTTGTAGTTGATCATTTTTCAAAAATAGATATCATGATTGCTTGTAAGAAAAATATATCTACTAAAGAAACTGCTCAGCTATATTTTATTCATGTATAGCTCCATTTTGGTCTTCCCAAGTCCATTATGTTAGATCAAGATAGCAGGTACATGGGCATCTTTTGGTCCACTCTTTGGAAGATGATGGATACCAAGTTGATGAATTCCATATCCTTCCATCCATAGACTGATGGTGAGATAGAAGTGGTGAACCACTTGATTTTTCACATGATTTAGATGTATCACTCCAAACATCCATACACATGGGATGAGGGGACTCTTTTCATATAACATGGATATAATCAGGCCCTGCACAACTTGACCAAGCATAATCTATTCCAAGTATGCTTCAAGTTCCAACCCATGGCACCAATTGATATATCCATTCTATTCTCTACCATGGAATACACACCTCATGGGATATTTGAGGTAGAAAAAGCAACAAATTTAATTGAGCAAATGCAACATACCCAGTATCAAGTTCATGACATCTTGGAGAAGATGAATCAAAAGCATAAGCAATGCCATGAAAAACATAGGATTGCACACCATTTTGTTGTGGGTGATAAGTTTTGTTTGTGACTTCAAAAGCAATTACTTTCATGCCCACATAAAAAAAATTGGCCTTTATGATATGGTCCCTACACCATCACTAGAAAAGTTAGAGAAAATGCTTTTGAGTTGAACCTACCAGCCTACCTTGGTCTGCATCCAATATTTAACATGGAGCTCCTAAAACCATATCATCCACCTCTATTGGACACTTCAGTCATAGAAAAACAACTAGACATTGATGATCTTAATCTATAGAGTTTTTATCTAGTGGAGTAGGATCATATTGTGGACACCTCGATGAAGACAAGATGATGCTCTATTTTGCTTTATCGGGTGGTCGAAAGGGGCCATCTTAGCCACCAAGGTGAGTGGCTCATAGAGAATCAAATTAAGACATAAATACCACACTTGATGAGCAATATTTATTCAATATGTACCATTACTTCTCAATTAGGGATGAATGATCTAGGCAACAATTTAGGTGATAATTTAGGAAATAGTTCTACCCCAATTGATTATAGAACTTCTGAGAGCCATAACTTTTACACTGTAGCTCTGATTGACTCCCTGTTTGAACCATTGGAAAGATAAGAATGAGGATAATATTGTGAGATGGCACTAATATTTTTTTTGTGGTTTTTGAGCCTAAAAAATCCAATGAAAGTGTCCTAAATTTTAATTTTAGTAGTGTAGTCTAAAAATAGTAAGTTTATAAAAAAAGTAATTCCTTGAATTCTATATTATTTTAAATCATGAAAGTTGAACCACTTAATTTTCCTCAAGATTGGTGACCTTCAAAATTTTCCTCCTATTTTAAAAATGTGTATAAATGAAGATGTAACCTAAAATAGAAATCAGGCATCTCTTCCCAGAGATAAGCATATGGTTGTATTGCAATCTTGAGTAATAAAACATATTTTCTCAGAGAATTCATTACTACTATGTTATTTTCATGTTCTTAAAATATTGATCAATTAAAAATTCTAAGTTTTGGATCACTAGTATCAGAGTGGTTTGTCTTGAGAGTGTATGATCTTGAGGATGAGATTAGGCTATAAGAAGCTTGGGTGGAAAACAATAGAGCTTTCAAACTGTCCACCTATTCACTCTAAACGACTTTAAATGGAAGAGGACACTGAGACATCTGATACCTTCAAGGAAATGGTAATGAATCCCTATAATGGTAACAAGCATAGATTCTACAACAATTCACCTAAATTATCTAATAAATCTTGATGGAAAATTTTGGCTCATCTGCACTTCCTGGCTCCTCATCCATGGAACATCCTTTCAGTGCCCCAACACCCTTCAAGGTTTAGGTGAATTTTAATATCCATAAATTTAAAATCAAAATCAATGCTAATTTAGTATAAAATTGGTTGGATCAATTGTCTTTCTACTTTTCTATAAATAAATTCACTGATGGAGAAAAGATCACGTTTACTCTTTTGAAAGCATCATTACCCATCAAAAATTGGTGGGAAGTTTACAAAAAGAGGTTCAGTATAGATGATATTAGCCTTGATTTGGAACCTACTTGAGATGATTTCATGGAAGTGGTAAAGGAAGAATACTATCACATTAGAGCATATGATGATCTATACATAGGGTGGCAACAACTTTACCAAGGTAAAGACCAATCTATTCAAGATTACACTGACACTTTTCATTCTCTATATGTAAGATTGGGCATCCAAGAAAGTTAGAAACATAAGACTCTTAAATATCATGGTAGACTACAATTATACATACAGGGGCAAATGGAACACTTCAATTTGAAAACCCTTAGAGAGGCATACAAGTTCACAATGAATATTGAGCAAAAGCATGGAAGAAAGAATATGAAGAGTCAACCTTTGAAATGGAAAAGTGACAAAGAAGGTTAAACACGAGGCCAAAATTAGAAGAAAAAATAGTTTCAAGAAAAGAAACCCCAAAAGGGGAAGACTAAAAAATGATGTGATTACCATAAAACTAGAACTCACTACAAATAAGAATGTCAAGCCATCAAGTCACTACTTTCTAAGTCAAAATTATTGACATCTACTCTTATATCTCATACATAACCTACAGTCAAAGAGGATGAAGAAGAGATTGTATTTTCTTAACTCGATACTATCATTGCTTCATCATAGACCTATGAGAAAAGGCTAGATGACAAGGAAAGATTGTTTCACTCCAAATTATGGGTAAAAGGTAATCCTCTACATTTCATTCTTGATAGTGGAAGTCAAAATAATTTAATCTCTACTAAAGTTGTGAAAATTATAAATCTATCCATGAAGCCTCACCCAAAGCCATATAGTATTAGATGGTTGAGCCTAGGGAGAGACCTTTGTGTTACCCATCAGTGTCTTCTTTCATATGCAATAAAACCTTTCCAAGATGAAGTCTTATGTGATGTGTTTAATCTAGATGTTTGTGACGTACTCCTTGGTCAGCCATTCATGTATGATTGACATGGCATCTATGAATCATGAACTCAAAGAATCACCCTCACTCTTGGAATGTGACACTACATGGTACCAAAGGAACCACCTCCAACATTTGTCTCCCTAATTAGTGCCAAGCATGTAAGAGACTAGTGGAGAAGACAAAGCAATTCATCTTCATGGTGGTCAAACCACAAAAATTCAAGAAGGTCGATGTTGCAATTCTGACTACATAATCAACACAATAATAGAAGCAGATGGGACAAATCATTGGAGAGTATGATGACTTATTCAATTCATCCATGGGAGTTCCACTACACTACAAGGTAAAACATTCTATCTATTTGATCTTAGGATCACCTTTTCCTAACATTCTTATGTATCATAGATATATTTTGGAGAATGATGAGATAAAAAGATAGATTCAAGAATTGATCCAAAAGGTTCACATTAGACCAAGTTCTTCACCCTGTGGTAGCATGATTATCCTGACACCAAAGAAAGAAGAAACATAGAGGCTTTGCATTGATTATCAAGCCTTGAATAAAATCACTATGAAGAATCGCTACCCCCTCCCCAAGATTGATGGCCTACTATACTAACTCCATGGTGTGAATTTCTTCACCAAAATTGATCTCAAATCTAGCTATCACCAAATTCCCATTGATCCCATCGATGTCTGGAAGACTACTTTCAAATCTAAGGAGAGGCTTTTCGAATGGTTGGTTATATCTTTTGGCTTAACTAATGCACCTGCAACCTTCATGAGGATGATGGATGACATCCTACAACCCTTCACCAACTCATTTGTGGTTATCTACTTGGATGGCATACTCATCTATAGTAGAACATGGGAGGAACATCTGTAACATGTTCATAAGGTTCTCTAAACTCTTTGGGAGCATAAATTATATGCAAATCTTGATAAATGTACATTCAAGATGAAAATAATTTAGTACCTAGGGTATGTTGTGAATTAAGAAGGGGTTCATGTCAATCTAAAGAAGATTTAGGTTATTTGAGAATGGCCCACACCAAAGACCCTCATAGAACTTCACATCTTCTTGGGTCTTGAAAATTTCTATCATAGGTTTATTCTTGGATTCTCACATGTTTCTTGGTCACTAACCCAAGTGACTAAAGGAGGAGCTATAGTTACATTTCAGTGGGATGAAATACAACAAAGGGCATTTGAGAATTTAAAGAATAGACTTTGTTCATCCCCTATTCTTGCCTTGCCAGATTTACATCAACCTATTTGAGTTGATGATAGATGCATTTGAATATGCCATAGGAGATATCATCATGTAACATGGCCATCCTATTATATATCATAGTGAAACTTTCATTGATATAGTCAGGAAATACCTGACATATGATAAGGATATCTATGCCATTATGCAAGCCTACAAATAATGGAAACACTACATCTTGGGGAAAGAGATAGTCATCCACACTAACCATAGACCATTGGAATTCATCAAAATGTAGAGAAAACTAAAAAATGAGAGGCACCAAAAGTAGGCCACATATCTATATCAATTCCATCTAATAATCAAACCTAAAAAGGATAACTCAAATATAGCTATAGATTATCTGAGCTACCTACCAATTATTTCACTCATACTAGTTCTTGACCTATGTGGACATGAAACTAATACTTGGGGTACTCTATATGAAGTAGATTATGCCTTCGTTGATACATATAAGGTGCTTCAAGAAGGTAAACATGTTTCTAATTTCTATTTTCAAGATAATGTCCTTTGTCATATGGGGCACATCTGTGTTCTAGCTATAGAGTAATAGAAGATGATATGGGAAGCACATTTTAGTAGGATAATTAGAGACTTTAGTGTAGAAAACACATTGGTAGTTCTTCAAAAACACTTCTAATAGCCCCATATGCGAAAGGATGTGGAAAGGTACCTTAAATATTGCACCCCATGTGTGATAGCCAAGCCAATAATTAAGAAGCAAGGATTGTGCATGCCATTTATAGAACCAACTAGGCCTTAGGAATATATTTCAATAGATTTTCTCTCAGGTTTGCCCACTTTAAAACATGGCAAGGACTATGTTTTTGTTGTAGTTGATCATTTTTCAAAAATGGCTATCATGATTGCTTGGAATAAAAATATTCTTGCTGAAGAAACTACTCAGCTATATTTTAGTCATGTATGGCTCCATTTTGGTCTTCCCAAGTCCATTATCTCAGATCAAGAGAGTAGGTTCTTGAGCATCTTCTAGTCCACTCTATGGAAGATAATGGGTACCAAGTTGATGAAGTCCATAGCCTTCCATCCACAGACTAATGGTCAAATAGAAGTGGCGAATTGCTTGATTGTTCATATGATTTAGATGTATCACTCCAAACATCCATACACATGGGATGAGGGGCTTCTTTTCATAAAACATGGATATAATCAGGCCCTACACAGCTCAACCAAGTATAGTCCATTCCAAGTATGCTTTAGGTTCCAACCCATAGCACCAATTAATATATCTATTCCATTATCTACCATGGAATACACACCTCATGGGAGATCTGAGGTAGCAAAAGCAAAAAAATTCATTGAACAAATGCAACACATCTAGTAGCAAGTTCATGACATCTTGGAGAAGATGAATAAGAAGTATAAGTAATGCTATGACAAACATAGGATTGCACACCATTTTATTGTGGATAAGGTTTGGTTGTGACTTCAAAAGGAATGACTTCAAGGCCCACACAAAAAAATTTGGCCTCTGTGATATGGTCCCTACACCATCACTAAAAAAGTTGGAGAAAATGATTTTGAGTTAAACCTACCAGCCTACCTTGGTCTGCATCTAATATTCAATGTGGAGATATTCAAACCATATCATCCACCTCTGTTGAACACTTTAGTCATATAAAAATAACTAGACATTGATGAGCTTGATCCACAAATTTTTTATCCATTGGAGGAGGATCATATTGTGGTCACCTAGATGAAGACAACAAGAGGACATTCTATTCTGCTTTATTGAGTGGTCAAAAGGGGCCAATTTAGCCACCAAGGTGAGTGGCTCATAGAGAATCAAATTTAGACACAACTACCACACCTAATGAGTAATATTGATGCAATGGGGACCATTGCTTCTCAAAGAGGAAGGAATGATTTGGGTAATAATTCAAGTGACAATTTGAGTGATGGTTCTACCCTAATTAATGATGAAACTTTCGAGAGCCATAACTTTTGAATCATAGCTCCAATTGACTCCCCATTTGAACCATTGGAAAGCTAAGAATGAGGAAAAAATTGTGAGATGACACTGAGCTCTACTCAATGGTTTTTGACTATTTAAAACCCAATGAAAGTGCCCTAAATTTTAATTTTAGTAGTACAGTCTAAAAATATTAAGTTTTAAAAAAAAAATCTTCAAATTTTGTATTATTTTAAATCATGGAAGTTGAACCACTTAATCTTCCTTGAGATTGGTGACCTTTCATATCCTCCTCCTACTTTCAAAATATGTATAAATGAATATGTAACCTGAAATGGAAATCAAACATCTCTTCCCAGAGATAAGCATACGGTTGTATTGAGATCTTGAGTAATAAAACATCTCTTCTCAGAGAATTCATTATTACTATGTTATTTTTGTGCTCTTGAAATAGTTTTCAATCAAAACTTATGAGTTTTAGATTAGTGGTATCAGAGTAGTTTGTCTTGAGAGTATATGATCCCAAGGATGAGGTCAAGCTATAAGAAGTTTGGGTAGAAAATAATAGATCTTCCAAACTATCCACTTATTTGCTCCAAATGACTTCAAATGTCACACAACATCGAAACATCTAATCCCTTAAAGGAACTGGTGAATGAATCCCTCCAATGGAAATAAGCACATATGCAACAAAATTCGCCTAAATTCTCCAACAAATCTTGATGAGAAATTTTGGCTCCTCATCCATGGAACATCTTTTTAGTGCCCCAACACCCTTTAATGTTCAGAGGAATTTTTATATCCCTACATTTGAAGGCAAAATAAATGTTGATCTAGTATAAAATTGGTTAGATCAAATCTCTTCCTAATTTTCTATAAATAAATTCACTGATGGAAAAAAGATCACTTTTTCTCTTTTGAAAGCATCATTGCCCATGAAAAATTGATAGAAAGTGTATAGAAAGAGGTTTAGTATAAATGACATTGGTCTTGAGGTGGAACCTACCTGGGATGATTTCAAGGAAGCAGTAAAGGAAGAATATTATCCCATTAGAGCATATGATGATCTATACATATAGTGGCAAACATTTCACCAAGGTAAGGACTAATATGTTTAAGATTTGTTGGCTAACAGATTTGTCCTTATATAAAAATATTTTTATTTTGACTCCATACCCTTCCCAATAACAGATAAGTTAAACAACAAATGGGTGAACTATCAAGATTAGTTCCCCTCTAAATTAAGGTACAGCTCCCTTTAAGATTTACAATGAATTTAAATATTTAGATACACTTTTAACCAAAAAGTGTTTTAAAGGTAGACTAACATACATACATCATTATGTGATGAATGCAAAATTATATAATAGTAATAAGTAACAGAATACACAAATTCTATTTTCAAAAATGATTAAACAGATAAAGATATATATGTTGAACCAGTGGATGATAAAATACACATAATATATTATCTAATAGAAAAATAATTACTGTATGAAGGAAGATTTCACATAGAAACCCCACTTTCAAATACTCAAACTCACAAATTTAAGTACTCAATAATTAATTCCCATTTCCTTCATAGATGAAAATATTTTAGACAAACATTACATATATGTATAAAAACAATGGTTCAAATTCCCTAAAATTATTGATTCTCCCCCTTGCTTATCCTTACAACCAAGAATATATACCATTTCCTTAACTCAAATACTATTTAAACTAAACCAAATTTAAAGTCACTCTGACCCACACGGGATTTAGTTTTTACATATTCAATAAAAATCAATTTCCAAACAGAAAAGTAACTGAATTAATTAGATAAAAGAGACAATGTAAATAAAGTTATTGTTGAAGTGACAAGTTAGGATCTCCAGATTTGCTCTGTTCAGTTGGATAAACACATTGAGCTTTCCACTCCTAAAATACTATAATGAATTCCTAAATTTTAGAGAGATTGGGAATGTTGACGTGTTTTATCCTTACTTTCCAGATGTTTTCCTCCCTCCAAATTTTTCCCATCTTTTCTATGTGCTTCGAGAGTATGTTGATACAGTGACAAAGAAGTGATTCTACCCTCAAAATTTGAGAGAAGTTTTCAGTTGATAGGCCGTCACTTTATTTAATGAAGATAATCTTTTATTTAAAAGACTAAATCACAGCATTGATATCTTTCTCTAGTTTTCCATTTTCTTTTATATAATTAATATCAATGCTCTGAAGATCATGATGTAGTGACTAAATAAATTTAGTTATTCCTTTGATCATTTTTGTAATTTCCAAACCTCCCTATCTAGATACTGAATTTCTCCATTCAACATTTTTCTTACTTGTATACAATGTATCTTCATCCAGTCCTATCAAGTTCTTTTCAAACAAAAACTTTGATATTCCATATTTTTATACTTCATCGATCTAATTCATTACACTCATCCATTTTCCTTCTTCCTTTATCCATGAAGTGTTCTGAGTCTTCAAATCTTTGACAGTAATTATAGTCAGATCATATACATCCTTCAATTTATGAATGTATTATGTGCCTTTGAGGATGATGCCATCCAACCAACCATCAAATACCCTGGTAATAATTTTCCCCCTATATATCTGATCTAGCATCCTTTGATTGACAAGATATTTCAGATCAAAAGATAGGCATTTAAGAAATTGGTTGAGGATCTAGATTGTGAATAGCATCAATATAGTCTACCATTGAACACACAGTTTGTTTCAAATCTTTTTTATCCTTTTCATCTTTCTAAGTTCTGCTAACTATCCTTTTAATAGATGCCTCTAGATGATGTACATCAGCAGCATGTGATGCAATTTCAAGGTCTACCTTTTCAACTGTAAAATCTTGAATAGTAGGATCCCAAACTTCTTCATTGGTCTTTGGCCAGGTAATTTATGCATTCCAATTCCTTGTGTTTGGGTCAACATCTACCCTGGATGTCATTTTTAACTTTCTAAATTTAGTGGCTTTCCCTAAAAACATGCTCACCATATCTTCCAATAGTACAAAAAATGGAACTGCTTTCCTTTTATGACTGATTCAACTTTCCAGCCAATTAGGCGCAGAAACTGAGGCTTCTCTATCAAGATTCGCTTGATCAAAAGGTACAGTTGAAATAATCATCAACTTGGTAGAATCAGAAGGAATTACTATTTATTGACCTATACTGACTTCTTTTGCCATTGGTGAATCAGAGTCTTTATCACCTTTGACTTCTTCTGAATCCTCTTCAAAATTCAAATCCACAATCATTGTCTCAGAAATTTGCTTCTTCTTGCTTTGAGTCCTTGACCTGGTGACACGAGGAGGTAGGGTATAAATAAGAGTCTTCTCAAATTCTTTGATGATAGGGTCCCTTTTAGTTTTTGACTTGGAAGTACCTTAAATTTATCTGAAATCACTACTGATTCAAGCAATCAAATATCTTATATCACCTATGTTGTTCTCCTTTGTATCGCCAAATATGCTTGTTTGTTGAATTTGAATTGTCTTTTCTCGATGCAGATATTTAATTAGATCAAAAGATTAAATTGGAACAATACGTGTTAAACATGCTTGATAAGACACGCATTTTGACATATGCATTAATGGTAAGCATATTTTATGTGCAATTTTGGTGAGTTATGATTATCTATAACTTCATGAAAATTCAAAAAAAAATGCTTTATGGTGAGTTTTGGATACATTTTCCTCTAAATCTCTTGCTAATTTTAACTTAGAGAAATCCTCATGGCGAGATAAGAATATACCCATTGAGATATTTGAACCATTAAACCATTGAACTTTTGAAATTATGATTCAACTTCGGGGTTCAATGATATGAAGTGAACCACATAGACCAACCAATAGTCATATGATCTTTCCAAACATTTTGAACTTTAATAGAACCATTTTACTTTTCGAACATTAAACTATTGAACTCTTTGAACTCTTTGAACCGTTGAACTCTTTGAACCAAAAAAGATTTCAAGTTTAACCAAAAGGTTCAAAGACATAAATAACATACAAAGGAACAATGCATTTTGAAAACCATTAAACCATTGAACTTTTGAAGGTTCAAGCGATAGGTTCAAGTGATGCATTAATTCAGACAAGGGAACTGAGTGAACAAGACTGTTTACAAAACATCAAATATTGAACTCTTTAAACTGTTAAACTCTTTGAATTCTGAAAAAGGATTCAAGTTCAACTGAGAGGTTCAAAGATATACTTGAAAAACACAAAAGGACAACCTGTTCACTTCAAGAAACTTTGAACTATTGAACTCTTGAACCATTGAAATTTTGAACCATTGAACTTTTGAAAATTGTTCAAGTTTGAAGGTTCAATTTTCTAAAAAAATTCACACACAAGACACGATAGGTGGGTGAACTTAATTTTATGGTGGAAGATATGAAGAATTGATTAAGGCAACTCAAAAACTAAGATTGGCTCTGACTGGGGACTACATTTTATGGCAAAATGCATAGAATTCAAAAGCTTTAGTTACATAAACCGAGAAACAAAAACAAAAGAGAAGGAAAAAGACAAACCAAAAATAGGAAAGGAAAACACAAAACACAACTAGAAAATAAAAGGTTATGTACAAAATAGGGGATACATATTTCACTGTCAGTATAATTTGAGATCCTATCATTATAGGATAGGGGTAAAATGATTCCATCTAGATATTCCAACTTGAAAGAATTAGGACCAAGTACCTGATGAATTTTGAAAGGTCCTTTCCAAAGAGAATCAAATTTACCATGTGCTCCTTTAGGTTCTCTTCTCCTATCCCATAGTAATATTTCATCTCCTTCCATGAATTTTTTGGGTCTAGTTTTTTGGTCAAAAATATTTTTAACTCTGGCTTGATGAGTAGTAATACGATCAACTAATTCATTCCTCTCTTCCTCAATCTTAGTTAAATACATAGCTCTTTTTTATAAAGAGTCCTGAAAGTATTGATCTTTGATAACATTCTGTAATCTAGCTGCAGATAATTCCAAAGGTAATGATAGATGTGTTCCTATTCCATAAACTAGTTCAAATGGTGCCATTCCAATTGCTCTTTTTGGAGTTACCCTGTCGGCCCAAAGTGCTTCGTATAGTCTCTTATACCAATCTCTTGGGTTATCACTCACAAATTTCTTCATGATGGATATCAAATTTTTATTACTAGACTCTGCCTATCCATTCCCTTGAGGATAATAATCAAATGAGTGAGAAAGATAAATATTATGTTTATAACAAAATGAAGTAAGTTCTATTGAAGAAAAACTGGTAGCGTTATCTGCCATAACCTTCTGAGGAACACCAAAACATACTAGTATATTTTCTTTGAGAAAATCGCATACTACTTCTGAAGTAGTTCTATTTGTAGGGATCATTTCAACCCATTTTGTAAAATAATCAGTTGTCAAAATGTGTGTATGACCAGTACTTGATGAAGGTGAAAGAGGACCAATGAAGTCTAATAAACCCCACTGTTTGAAAGGTTCTTCAATAATGATAGGTCTTAGAGTTAAATCTACAAGTTGTGGTCTTCCTGAGAATAATTTGCATTTTTCATAGTTAGCTACCCATTTATATGCATCTTTGAACATGCCTGGCCAAAAATAACAATTTTTGAGAATTTTGAAGGCTGTGATTGATGAAGAAAAATGTCCACCATAGGCTTCATTATGAAAAACTTCCAATAGTTTGCATTGTTTTTCTTTGTCTACACATCTCAAAAAGGTTCCATTTAATCCCTTTTTCTATAGGATGTCACCCCATATTACATATTTAAATTATTTTAACTTTAGATTCCTTTTCTCCTTCAAGGATAGATGACTGGGACATTCTCCATAAGTAATATAATGTGCCATGTTTAGGAACCAAGGATCTTGTAAGCTTACCAATAGGACAGTTGGGAGTTCTTCTTCATCTTTATTTCTAGCTATCAATTTGCACAAACTTTGACCTCTAACTAATTTGGTTGGCTTAATCTCCAGATCATACTCTTGAATTTTAGCAACCCATGTTGCTCTATTGTTCATCTCAACCTCTTACTAAGTTAGATGCTTTTCACAGCTGAACTAGGAACAAATACAAATGAATGAGAATGAAGTATATAGTATCTGAATTGCTTAATAGCCTTCACTACAACAGAAGCTTGTTTCTCAGCTAAAGAATATTTAAGTTCATGCTTCTTGAGAGGAACACTCATAAAGGCTATTGGGGCTTCTACATTTACTTCATTTCTCTATAATAAGATACCAGACATGGTATGTTCAAAAGCATAGCAGTAAATAACAAAATATTTTTAGAAATCAGGATTTACCAAAGTAGGTGTTTGTGCAATTGCTTCCTTGATATCTTCAAATGCTTTTCTAGCAGCCTCATTCCATTTTAATGCTTTTTTTTAACTCATCATTCCCACAATATGTTTTGTAAGCTTAGTAAAGTCAGGAATGAATCTTCTAAGAAAATTTATCTAACCAAAGAAAGACTTAACCCTAGTCTTATTAGAAGGAAGACTTAACTGTTGTATTGCTCTAACTCTTTCTGGATCAATCTTAATTCCATCTTTTAAGACTAGGTGTCCCAATAACTTCCCTTTTGTAACATAGAAAATTGATTTCTTAGGATTAAGAGATATCACATGACTGCGGCATCTTTGTAAAATAGTCTCTAGATCTTTCAGATGATCCTCTCTTTTTCTAGAGAAAATAGTCAAATTATCAAGATAAATGACAATAATCCTATCTTTCAAATCTTTAAAGGATGACTCCATTGCTCGTTGGAAAGTTACGCCAACATTAATCAAACCAAAAGGTATACGGTTATAAGCAAAAGTTCCTCAAGGCGTGGTGAAAGCAGTTTTATGTTGGTCAGTTGTTGCTACACTTATCTAGTTATAACTTGAGAACCCATCTAACATGGACATCGTTTCTGATCTAGAAACAGTTTACAAGATGTGATCCATTGTGGGTAAGAGATAATTATCTTTTAAGTTGGTTTGGTTTAGGTTCTTGAAATCAACACAAATTCTTATTTCTCCTTTATTTTTGCATACTGGAACAATATTCACCACCCAGGTGGAGTGATGAATTGGATAAATAATCCTGGCCTTTAACATCTTATCAATCTCTTTAAATATAGCCTTAGCAACTTTTGGGTTGTAATTTCTCAGCTTCTATCTGAATGGAATTGCATCTTCTTTCAAAAGAATATGATGTTAAAACTACCCACATATAAAATCTTTGAGGTCATCATAGCACCAAGCAAAGACATCCTTATATTTAAATTAATTAATTCATTTTTCTCCTCTGGTGAACAACACTTACCAATGGAGATCCATTTAGGGTTAGTGTCACTTCCAATGTTGATTTTCCCATAATCCTCTATCTTATTAACATCCTGGACAAGTTTTCCTTTAGTATATTCATCATGTCTAGTGAACAAATGTTTTAGAGAGACTAGTCCTTTGGGAATTTTATTTCCTTTTATTTGAATTACATCATCTTTTGGATTAATCTCTAAATTAAGAGTGAATTCTTTGCATTCTATTTCTAAACCTTCAAAATAGGTCCCTAGGAACATATTAGCATTCTCCAAAAAAAATTGACCTATTTATTATTCTCAAACACCTGCCGATTCTCAGCATTATTTGGAACATTAGGGCGATAGATTAATTCTATTCTATATGAATCTTTTTCAAAATCAGGATGTGAGAGAAGAAGAGAAGATAATGCTGTGAGAGAATCAGCTCGAGTGTTTTGGTCCCTAGGAATTGCCTCGATAGAAAAGGCATCAAAACATTCTATCTCATCCCAAACTCTATTTTTGTAATGTTTTAATCTATCATTTTTAACTGAAAAAATATTTCTCACTTGTTTGACAATTAATTCAGCATCTCCTTTTACCTTGAGTATTTTTATACCTTTTCCTTTAGCTTCATTTAACCCAAGTAATAAAGCTTCATATTTTGCAGCATTATTAGTATTCTTAAACTCTAGCTTGAAAGAGTATGGAAAAGTTTCACCTTTAGGTGAGATCAATACAACTCCTACTCTTGAACCACTGGTAGCACAACTGCCATCAAATTCCATGGTCCATAGATCATCTGTATGAACAGATTTTGGGGTATATTCTTCCTTTGAATCTTCAGAGGAGAGAAAATAATTACCAAATTCATAGTCTTCAAATAGAATTTGAGACTTAGGATCATTAGAAGGATATATTATAAACTTGTGTTTAGATTCAAGTTCCAGTTTAACTTTCTGCTTTCCCACTAGAATTATAGCTTCTGACCAATCCAATTTAATCTACCCTCCTAAATCTTTGCAAAAAGTTATACTCAATAACATTCCATAACTAGTGGGAATATTTGCTACCAAGATAGTCAACTTCATCTTTTTATCAGGGTAGGCTACAAGAGCAACTTGTGCATCTTTAATTTGTCTGAGCAAAGAGATTTATTTGCCATCCATGGGGTAACATCTACCAAATGTTTTTTTAAGGGTTAATCTTAAGGCTTTGGCTATAGAATAAGGCATTATATTATCAGAAGAACCTAAGTTTATGATGCAATTGTTGAGTTTGTGACCATTTATGAATAAGGAAATATAAAATGGATTGGGTTTCATATCAATCAAATAAGGAGTATCATCAGATGAATGAAGGGTCATTCTAGAAGTATTAGTGAGTGATTCAAATGGAGAATTAAATAATTGGGCAATGGGAGACTCAGTATTAACATTTAACTAACTTTTAGATTCAACTTGTGTATGAGCATTTTTAACATATTTGACCAATTTATCAAGTTCTTTGGGTTTCAGCCTAAGGTATTCAACAGGGGATATCTGAATTTTTGCAGACTTACAAAAATCTAAAATATCAAAAGAAATTTCACAATCATTTCTTTGTAACAATTTATTTTCTTGTGTCTTAGCATCAAAATTTTTAGTAAAAGGTTCCTTACCTTTAATAGACACTTCTTGAGTATTAGAAAATCTCAAATTCTTTTGAATTCTAGTAAGTATAGCACATGAAGGATCTTCAAAATTAACCAATATTTCACCTCCTCTTTCTAAATCTAAATCATATTCAATGAAGTGTATCTCAGAGTCACCAGGTCTCTCATAGCTCCTTTCTTCTTTAGTAATTTCCCCTAAAATATCTTGAGTAGCAGTCATTTGATTAAATCTAAGCATCTCAGGGCAAGAATTTTTGTCATGATCAGTAGTCAAATGAAAATTACACATGTTATTTCTTCTAGGAGGAGCTTCAATAGCCAATCTTGGTTGTGTTGATCCAAGTGGTAATGTCTTACCAGCATTTGTTTGTTGATTTCTCCTACCAATATCTTGATATGGCTGTTGGAATGAAGTACTAGCTTTTGGTAATTATCTTTTAAGAACAATCATATAATTGACTAATCTTTGGACTATAGGATCTGTAGAGGATGAATGATTAGCATTAGGTACCTAAACTTCTTTCTTCCATTTTTTGGCCATAATAAGATCATCCTCTAATTCAACTGCCACTGATTGTGTATCTGTTAAATTGACAATTATACTTCTTCTAAGATGAAAACTTATGTCAAGAGGCATAGAATTAATAAAGAAACATTTTTGGTTCTTAGCAGTTGGTCTTTTGGTGATAGGAATCTTATACACAATTCTATTGAACTTGGCTATAAATTCCCTCATAGGTTCATGTATCTCCTTCTTGAGCTGAGTCAATTGAGCAAGAAGGGAATGTTCATCTTTTGCACTTTTGAACCTATTTTCAAACACATTTTTCATATCATTCCAACTTGTAATTAAGGAATCAGTTAGGTGATAAAGCCATTGTGCTACAATATTAGTTAGAGTTTGTAAAAAGAACCTTATGGCTACATCTTGATGTTGCATGCCTAACACACCACATGCCACTGCAAAGGCACTCAGATGTTCTTCTGGTGATTGTCTTCCATCTCCTCTAAATTTGGGTAAATTTTCCCTTACATTTTTAGGCAAAGGATTCAAGTTGGCCCCTAGATTTAGAGGACCTATGGTTGCACGCCAAGGTTGGGCCATTGGAAGAAAACTAATGGAAGAAGGAAAGATAGTACCGAAAAGGGTTAAGGCTTGACAAACAGAAGATGTAGAGGGTTTTGGAGGGCTAGGAGGTCTACTTCTAGCTTTTCTAACATGGGTAGAAATATAAGGAAAATTCAAGTTTTGTAATGTTTGAAAAGTAGAATATTCAATGTCTTCTCTTCTCAAAGACCTGGTATATCTTTTAGAATCTAGCTTATGATACAATAATTATTAACTTTGATGATGCTCTTAATCTTTTTGCACTTAAGGGAGTTTAGTTCCTTGCTACATTTTTTGCTTGTCTTCTTCTTTGCCTGAGCAATAGCAATCTTATATTATCAGCCAATTCTTCTTCCTTTTCTAATATTTTACTTGCCAATCTATAATCATCAATGTTTCGATGAGAATGCCAAGCAAGAGTATTTAACTAGCTAATTATATCTTCCTGTTCGTCTTGAAAACCAAGATTAGGTTATAAAACAAGAACTATATTTTCATGAGGAAGCACCATTATTGCCTCATATTAAGGTGACCAAATCAATTTCATTTCCCTAGCAGAGTCGTCAAAAATTTGTTGGCTAACAAATTTGTCCTTATTTTGACTCCATACCCTTCCCAAGAAAAAATAAGTTAAACAACAAATGGGTGAACTATCAAGATTAGTTACCCTTTGAATTAAGGTACAAATCCCTTTAAGATTTACAATGAATTTAAATGTTTAGATACACTTTTAACCAGAAAGTGTTTTAAAGGCAGACTAACATCCATACATCATTATGTGAAAAATGCAAAATTATATAACAGTAATAGGTAATAGAATACATAGATTCTATTTTCAAAAATGATTAAATAGATAAACATATATATGTTGAACCAATGGATGATAAAATACACATAATATATTGTCTAATAGAAAAATAATTACTGTATGAAGGAAGATTTCACACAGAAAACCCACTTTCAAATACTCAAACTGACAGATTTAAGTACTCAATAATTAATTCCCATTTCCATTCACATATTAAAATATTTTAGACAAACATTACATATATGTATAAAAATAGTGGTTCAAATTCCCCAAAATTCTTGATTTCCCCCCTTGCTTATCCTTATAACCAAGAATATATATTGTTTCCTTAACTCAACTACCATTTAAACTAAACCAGAGTTAAAGTCACTCTGACCCACACGAGATTTAGTTTTTACATATTCAATAAAAATCAAGTTCTGAACAGAAAAGTAACTGAATTAATTGGATAAAAGAGACAATGTAAATAAAGTTATTATTGAAGCGATGGGTTAGGATCTCTAGATTTTCTCTGTTCAGTTGGGTAAACACATTGAGCTTTCCACTCCTAAAATACTGTAATGAATTCTTGAATTTTAGAAAGATTGGGAATGCTGACGTGTTTTATCCTTGCTTTCCAAATGTTTTCCTCCCTCCAAATTTTTCCCATATTTTTTGTGTGCTCCTAGATTATGTTGATATAGTGACAAAGAAGTGATTCTACCCTCAAAATATGAGAGAAGTTTTTAGTTGATAGGACATCACTTTATTTAATGAAGATAATCTTTTCTTTAAAAGATTGAATCACAGCATTGATATCTTTCTCTAGTTTTCCATTATCTTTTATATAATTAATATCAATGATCTGAAGATCATGTTGTAATAACTGAATAAATTTAGTTATTTCTTTGTTCATTCTTGTAATTTCCAAACGTCCTTGTCTAGATACTGAATTTCTCCATTCAACATTTTTCTTACTTGTATACAATGTATCTTCATCTAGTCCTGTCAAGTTCTTTTCAAAAAAAAACTTTGATATTCCATATTTTTGTACTTCATCAATCTAATTCATTACGCTCATCCATTTTCCTTCTTCCTTTATCCATAAAGCATTCTGAGTCTTCAAATCTTTAACAGTAATTGTAGTCAGATTATATACATCATTCAATTTATGAATGTATTATGTGCCTTTAAGGATGATGCCGTCCAACCAACCATCAAATACCCTGGTAATCATTTTCCCTTGTATATCTAATCTAGCATCCTTTGATTGATAGGAGATTTTAGCTCAAAATATATAGGCATTTGAGAAATTGGTTGAGGATATGGATTGTGAATGGCATCAATATATTCTACCATTGAACACAGTTTGTTTTAACTCTCTTTTGTCCTTTTCATCTTTCCAATTTCTACTAACTATCCTTTTAGTAGACACCTCTAGATGATGTACATCAATAGCACATGATTTAGTTCTAAGGTCTACCTTTTCAACTATAAAATCTTGAATAGTAGGATCCTGAACTTCTTCATTGGTCTTTGGTCAAGTAATTTCTGCATTCTAGTTCCCTGTGTTTGGGTCAACATCTACCCTGGATGTCATTTTTAGCTTTTTGGATTTAGGGGCTTTCCCTAAACACTTGCTCACCATGTCTTCCAATAGTATAAAAAATGGAACTACTTCCCTTTTATGACTAATTGAACTTTCTAGCCAATTAGGTGTAGAAACTGAGGCTTCTCTATCAGGATTTGGTTGATCAGAAGGTAAAGTTGAAACAATCATCAACTTGATAGAATCAAAAGGAATTACTATTTATTAACCTATACTAACTTATTCTACCATTGCTGAATTAGAGTCTTTATCACCTTTGACTTCTTTTGAATCCTCTTCAAAATTCAAATCCATAATCACTGTCTTAGAAATTTGCTTCTTCTTCTTGCTTTGAGTCCTTGACCTGGTGACATGAGGAGGTAGGGTATTTATAAGAGTCTTCTCAGATTCTTTGATGATAGGGTCCCTTCCAATTTTTCACTTGGAAGTATGTTAAATTTATTTTAAATCACTATTTATTCAAACAATCAAATATCTTATATCACCTGTGATGTTCTCCTCTGTATCGCCAAATATGCTTGTTTGCTGAATTTAAATTGTCTTATCTCGATGCAGATATTTAACCAAATCAAATGATTAAATTGGAATGATATGTGCTAAACATGCTTGATAAGACATGCATTCTGATGTATGCATTAATGGCAAGTATATTTTATGCATGATTTTGGTGAGTGATGATTATCTGTAACTTCATGAAAATTCAAAATTTTATGCTTTATGGTGAGTTTTGGATACATTTTCCTCTAAATATCCCACTAATTTTGACTTAGATAAATCCTTAGGGTGAGATAAGAATATAGCCATTGAGATATTTGAACCATTGAAATTTTGAAAATTGTTGTTCAACTTCAGGTTTCAATGATATGAAGTGAACCACATAGACCAATGAATAGTCATATGATCTTTCCAAACACTTTAAACTTTGATAGAACTATTTTACTTTTCAAACATTGAACTGTTGAACTCTTTGAACTCTTTGAACCGTTGAACTCTTTTAAACATTGAACTCTTTGAACCAAAAAAGGGTTCAAGTTCAATTGAAAGGTTCAAAGACATAAATAACATACAAAGGAACAATGCATTTCGAAAACCATTAAACCATTGAAATTTTGAAGGTTCAAGCAATGCATTAATTCAGACAAGGGAACTGAGCGAACAAGACTATTTACAAAACATCAAATATTGAACTCTTTAAATCATTAAACTCTTTGAACTCTAAAAAAAGATTCAAGTTCAACTGAGAGGTTCAAAGATATACTTGAAAAACACAAAAGGACAAACAGTTCACTTCGAGAAACTTTGAACTATTAAACTCTTGAACCATTGAACTTTTGAACCATTAAACTTTTGAAAAAAATTCAAGTTCAAAGGTTCAATTTTCTTAGAAATTTCACACACAAGACACAATAGGTGGGTGAACTTAATTTTATGGCAGAAGCTACAAAGAATTGATTAAGGCAACTCAAAAACTAAGAAGATTACACTAAAAATTTTCATTCTCTATCTACAAGATTAGGCATCTAAGAAATTGAAAAACATAAGACTCTCAAATATCATGGTGGACTATAATGGTACATATGGGGGGAAACATAAATATTTAATTTAGAAACCCTTGGTGAGGCATACAAGTTCATAGTAAAGAGTGAGTAGAAGTATGGAAGAAAGAATATGAAGAGTCAACCTTTGAAATGGAAAAGTGACAAGGAAGGTCAAACATGAGGCCAAAATTAGAAGTAAAAGGAGTTTCAAGATAAGAAACCCCACAAGGAGAAGATTGGAAAATGGTGTGATTACCAAAAAACTAGAACTCACTCTAAAGAAGAATGTCAAGCCATCAAGTCATTACTTTCTAAGTCACAATACTTGACATCTACTACTCTATCTCATACACAACCTACAGTCAAAGAGGATGAAGATGAGATTATATATGTTGAGCCTGATACCATCATTGATTCAACACAAACCCATGAGGAAAGGCTAGATGACAAGGAAATGTTGTTCCACTCCAAATTATGGGTAAAAGATAAGCCTCTACATTTCATTCTTGATAGTGGGAGTCAAAAGAATTTAATCTTTTCTAAAGTTGTGAAAAGTCTAAATCTATTCATGAAGCCTCACCCAAAGCCATACAGTATTATATGGTTGAGCCTAGGGAAAGACCTTTATGTCACCCATCAATGTCTTCTTTCATATGTAATAAAACCTTTCAGTGCCCCAACACCCTTCAAGGTTTAGGTGAATTTTGATATCCTTACATTTGAAGGTAAAATCAATGTTGATGTAGTATAAAATTGGTTGGATCAATTGTCTTCCTACTTTCCTATAAAAAAAATTCATCGATGGAGAAAAGATCACTTTTTCTCTTTTCAAAGCATCATTGCCCATGACAAATTGATGGGAAGTGTACAAAAAGAGGTTTAATATAAATGACATTGGCCTTGAAGTGGAAGCTATCTGGGATGATTTTGTGGAAGCGCTAAAGGAAGAATACTATCCCATTGTAGCATATGATGATCTGTACATATAGTGGTGACAACTTTGACAAGGTAAGGACCAATCTGTTCAAGATTGCACTGACATTTTTCATTCTCTATCTACAAGATTGGGCATCCAAGAAAGTGATAAATATAAGATTCTCAAATATCATGGTGGACTATAATGGTACATACAGGGGAAAATGGAACTCTTCAATTTGGAAACCCTCGGTGAGGCATACAAGTTCATAGTGAAGATTGAGTAGAAGAATGGAAGAAATAATAGGAAGAGTCAGCCTTCAAAATGGAAAAGTCACAAGGAAGGTCAAACACAAGGCCAAAATTGGAAGCAAAAGGATTTTAAAGATAAGAAACCCCAAACGGGGAAGACTAGAAAATGGTGTGATTACCAAAAAATTAGAACTCATTCCAAAGAAGAATCTTGAGCCATCAAGTCACTACTTTTTGAGTCACAATACTCGACATCTATTGTTCTATCTCATACACAACCTATAGTCTAAGAGGATGAAGAAGAGATTGTAGATGTTGAGCTCAGTACCATCATTACTTCATCACAGACCTGTGAGGAAAGGCTAGATGACAAAGAAAGGTTGTTTCACTCCAAATTATGGGTAAAAGGTAAGCCTCTACATTTCATTCTTGATAGTGTGAGTCAAAATAATTTAATCTCTACTAAAGTTGTGAAAAGTCTAAATCTATCCATGAAGCCTTACTCAAAGCCATATAGTATTGGATGGTTGAGCCCAGGGAGAGACCTCTGTGTCACCCATCAATGTCTTCTTTCATATGTAATAAAACCTTTCCAAGATGAAGTCTTGTGTGATGTGGTCAATCTAGATATTTGTGATGTACTCCTTGGTCATCCATTCATGTATGATCAACATGGCATCTATTAATCATAAAATTGAAGAATCACCCTCACTCTTGGAACATGTTGTTATAGGGTACTAGAGGCACCACCTCCCACATTTGTCTCCCTGATTAGTGCCAAGCAATGTAAGAGACTAGTGAAGAAGACAAAGTAATTTATTTTCATGGTGGTCAAACCATAGAAATCCAAGAAGGCTGATGTTATAGTCTTGACTACACAATCAACACAATAATAGAAGTAGATGAAACAAATCATGGGAGAGTATGATGATTTATTTAAGTCACCCATGGGAGTTCCATTGTACTGCCAAGTAAAACATTCTATCAATTTGATCCTAGGATCACCTTGTCCTAATAGTCTTATGTATCATAGATCAGTTTTGGAGAATGATGAGATTAAAAGACAGATTCAAGAATTGATCCAAAAGGGTCACATCAGGCCAAGCTCTTCACCATGTGGCAGCCTGATTATCCTATCACAAAATAAACACGAAACATGGAGGCTTTACATTGACTATCGATCCCTAAATAAAATCAATTTTAAGAATCACTACCCCCTCCCTAGGATTGATAACCTGGTAGACCAACTCCATGGTGTAAAGTTCTTCACTAAAATTGATCTCAAATTTGGCTATCACCAAACTCTCATCGATCCTATCAATGTCTAGAAGACTACATTCAACTCTAAGGAGGGGATCTTAGAATGGTTGGTTATGCCTTTTGGCTTAACTAACACACTTAAAACCTTCATGAGGATGATGGATGACATCATGTGACCCTTCACCAACTCATTCATGGTTGTTTACCTAGATGACATACTCATCTATAGCATAACATGGGAGGAACATCTGCAACATGTTTGTGAGGTAATTCAAACTCTTTAGGAGCACAATTTATATGAAAATATTGATAAATACACATTCAAGATGAAAATAACTTAGTACCTAGGATACATTTTGAATGAGGAAGGGGTCCATGTTGATCTAGAGAAGATTCAGGTTATTTGAGAATGGCTTACACCAAGGACCCTCACAAAACTTCATAGCTTCTTAGGTCTTTAAAATTTATATCATAGGTTTGTTCTTGGATTCTCACATGTTTCTTGGTAAATAACCCAAGTGACTAAAGGAGGAGATAAAGCTATATTTTAGTGGGGTGAAATACAATAAAGGGCATTTGAGAATTTGAAGAACAAACTTTCCCCATCCCTTGTTCTTGCCTTACCAAATTTTCATCAACCTTTTAAGTTGATGATAGATGCATCTGAATATACCATGGGAGTTGCCATCATGGAACATGGCCGTCTTATTATATATCATAGTGAAACTTTCACTGAAGTAGTCAGGAGATACCTGACATGTGACAAGCAGCTCTATGCCATTATGCAAGCCTACAAATAATGAAAACACTACATCTTGGGAAAAGAGATGGTCATCCACACTGACCATAGACCATTAGAATATATCTAGATGTAGAGTAAATTTTAAAATGAGAGGCACCAAAAGTGGGCCACATATCTATAGTAATTCCATCTAATAATCAAACACAAAAAGGGAAGCTCAAATACGATCACAAATTTTTTGAGCCACCCACTAATTATTGCACTCACAATAGTTTTTGACCTATGTGGACATGAGACTACCACTTGGGGTGATCTATATGAATCAGATCCTACCTTTTTAATACATATTAGATGCTTCAAGAAGATAAACATGTTTCTATTTTCTATTTGCAAGATAATGTCCTATGTTATATGGGGCACATCTATGTTCCAGCTATAGACCAATAGAAGATGATATGGGAAGCACATTTTAGTAGGATAGTTGGACACTTTGGTGTAGAAAAGACATTGGTAGTTCTTCAAAAACACTTATACTAGACCCATATGTGAAAGGATGTGGAAAGGTACCTAAAATATTGCACCCTATGTGAAATATCCAATCTAACAAATAAGAAGCAAGGATTATACACACCATTGCTATAACCAACCAGGCCTTGGGAATCTATCTCAATGGATTTTCTCTCAGGTTTGCCCACTTCAAAACATGGCAAGGACTGTATTTTTGTTGTAGTTGATCATTTTTCAAAAATGGCTATCATGATTTCTTGTAATAAAAATATATCTACTGAAGAAACTACTCAACTATATTTTAGTCATGTATGGCTCTATTTTGGTCTTCCCAAGTCCATTTTCTTAGATCAAAATAGCAGGTTCCTGAGCATCTTCGGGTCCACTCTATGGAAGATGATGGATACCAAGTTGATGAATTCCATAGCCTTCCATCCACATACTAATGGTCAGATAGAAGTGGTGAAACACTTGATTGTTCACATGATTCAGATATATCACTCCAAACATCCATGCACATGGGATGAGGGGCTTCTTTTCATACAACATGGATACAATCAGGCCCTGCATAGCTTGACTAAGCATATTTGATTCCAAGTATGCTTCAGGTTCTAACCCATGACATCAATTGATATAGCCATTCCATTCTCCACTATAGAATACACACCTCATGGGAGATCTGAGGTAGTAAAATCAACAAAGTTCATTGACTAAATGTAACACATCTAGTAGCAAATTCATGACATCTTGGAGAAGATGAATCATAAGTATAAGTAATGCCATGAAAAACATAGGATTGCACACCATTTTTTTGTGGGTGAAAAGGTTTGGTTGTGTCTTCAAAATAAATGACTTGCAGGCCCACATAAAAAAATTTGGCCTCTGCAATATGGTCCCTATACCATCACTAAAAAAGTTGGAGAAAATGCTTTTGAGTTGAACCTACCAGCCTACCTTGGTCTACATCCAATATTCAACATGGAGCTCCTTAAACCACATCATCCACCTCTATTAGACACTTTAGTCATAGTATAACAACTAGATATTGATGAGCTTGATTTGTAGAGTATTTTTCTAGTGGAGGATAGATTGTGGACACCTAGATGAAGATAACAAGAGGATGTTATATTCTGCTTTATCAAGTGGTCAAAAGGGGCTAGCTTAGCCACCAAGGTGAGTATCTCATAAAGAATAAAATTAAGACACAACTACCACATCTGATGAGGAATATTGACATAATGGGTACCATTACTTCTCAAAGAGGGAGGAATGATCTGGAAAACAAGTCAAGTGACAATTTAGGTGATGGTTTTGCCCCAATTGATGACAAAACTTTTGAAAGCCATAACTTTTACATCATAGCTCTGATTGACTCCCCATTTGAACCATTGGAAATATAAGAATGAGGAGAATGTGGTGAGATAACACTGAGCTTTTATTAGTGGTTTTTGACCCCCAAAAACCCAATGAAAGTTCCCTAAATTTTAATTTTAGTAGTGCAGTCTAAAAATAGTAATTTCTTGAATTTTGTATTATTTTAAATCATGGAAGTCAAACCACTTAATCTTCCTTGAGATTGGTAACCTTTCACATCCTCCTATTTTCAAAATGTTTATAAATGAATATGTAACCCAAAATAGAAATTAGACATCTCTTCCTAGAGATAAGAATATGGTTGTATTGCAATCTTGACTAATAAAACATCTCTTCTCAAAGAATTCATTATTACTATGTTATTTTCATGTTCTTCAAATATCTGTCAATCAAAACTTCTGAGTTTTGGATCATATGAGGACATCTTGTCTATAATTATGGATGGAATAGAATCCAAGCCCAATGAAGATCACAGCCATATTTTTAGAGTCCAACTCAGTAATAGATTATTGATAGAATAACTATTTAGAAGAGGTGTGGGCTAGTAACTTAAACAATTAATTATCTTGGTTATATCATATGTTGATTAGGATGAGCATATCCATATCAGTAGGAATAATAGAAACATTTTCCTTATCTTTTTACTTAGGGGAAACCATATTACCATTATAAACCATTTCATTTAAGGAATTTATACCAAAATGGACCATTAACCATTTTAGTTTGAACTACATTGACTTGAGGTCCTTTGGGGCTATGTAGGCAGTGCTCAATTTTTATTAAGTCCAGATCAATCACCCCATTCCCATGATCTCATCATTTTTTGAGTAAATTAAGCCATGTTCTCGCCATTTTATGAGCAACCTAAGCCAATGCTTTCACCTTTTTGTGATACCATTGTGTGCATTATTCATTTGAACAAGATTCATTCTTGTAATATTAACTTTTATTATGTGCTCATCATTTTTTGATATCTTTATCATATTCCTCTACATATTAATCATGTTTTCTTATTAGCATTTTATTTTATCCCATCTCTTGGGAGAACTTCATTGGGCCTAAAGTTCATGTTGGATCTTTCATCCATGGAACTATGTAGGCAATGCCCTCTTACCACGTGCATCTAGAGTTAGTTCAACTTGCCCCTTCCTTTTCCTATTTTTCCTCCATTTTTGTTCATTTTGTTTCATTATCTCCTATAGAATAGGGGTAGTTTTTCTCTTGTTTATGTGTTGTTATTTCCCCGTAACCTAGGGGAAAATTTGTGCCCACTATTGGTATGTTGTTATACTTATGTCATTATCACTTAGCACATAATGCCTCTATGACACATGCACAAATAATTTATTTTCTATCTAAACTAACATTGTGATTAACCATTATTTGTGTTTGTTTGATTTTGTGTGCTTAGAATAATTTTCTTACTACATATTTTCTTTGCTTTGAGTTTGTTTTGATTGTTTTGTTCATTGTCTCTTTATTTATTTTTATTGATTTTTTGTTGTGCTTTGACGTCTCATCATTTATTTTTATTGGTATTTCATTGTGATTTGACATCTCACCATTTATTTTTATTGGTGTTTCATTGTGCTTTGATGTCTCACCATTTATTTTTATTGGTGTTTCGTTGTGCTTTGATGTCTCACCATTTATTTTTATTAGTGTTTCATTATTCTTTGACATCTCACCATTTTTTTAAAATTATTATTTTATTGTGTTTTTTTAGTATCTTGTTGTGTTTATTTTTGTTTATTTCTTAGTGATTTACTATGTTTATTGTTGTTTTATTATTTGTTTCTTGGTGTTTTATTGTGTTCTTATTTTTTTTATTCATGTTTTGTTGTGTGTTTCTTCTTATATTTTATGTTACTATTTTATCTTTTGTATATTTTACATATTTATTTATTTATTTATTTATTTTTTTGTTTGTTTGTTTGTTTGTTTGTTTTTAGTGTTGTGTTGGAATACATTTTGTAAACATTTTGAATCTGGACTTACCTTGGGCTTCACTTGTTTACATTTGTATTTAAAGTGTTTTTATTATTTTTTCTATATCAGGTACACTTTGTTCATGCATGGGTCTTGATTATTTATATCTTGAATTTGAGTTAGTTACATTTTTATATCTTATCTTCTTTTTTATCTTTTTATTTATCTTGATTTTTATTTAAACATGAATAGTTGCAAATTTGGTCTTGATAGTGTTTATCATTATATTTAGTTGTAAATATTCAAATTTGAACTAGTCAACTTCAAACAAAATACAATGTTATTATAAGTTATTCATACTTATGATGCATATTTTCATTTTTCTAAAGTAAAAACTAAGTGCTCCAAAGTCTAAAAATTAATGTGGCACTAAACAACATCTATGAAAGCACTATCCTACATATATGATACCTAAACAAGATATCATAAACATAATTGAACATTGATCCATCTTTCTTTTACTCTTCATTCCATTTTATCCCACTTTTGGGAGAACTACATTGCCCTAAGATCCATCTAGACTATATAAGTAGCGCTTGGATATATGACATGTATTGAGTTAGCTCAGCCACAATTATTATTCTAATCATCTTTATTCATCACTTTGTGCATCTTTGTATGCCTAGTTTTTGTGTGGCTTCTTTAGTCATTAGACTATCACATATATGTTTGCACCCACTCATATTTAATATGTGTAATAGGTTATATCCTTGAGATATGTTTACCAATTTTCCCTACTGGGGCATAATATTTAGACCAATCATTGATCCAATCAACCCTACTAAGGCAAATTAATTATCAATGGTTAAATCAGCCCTCTTGGGGAAAAATCAATTTATCAACTGATAAAATTTTCCCTATTGGAGCACATTATTAATTCATTGACCTCCTTTCTCTAGATTAATACTCTCATTTTTTTTCTAATTCCATGCTATGTATCTTTTGCCCTCATTTTGGTAATTTAAAGTATGCAACTTTTTTCATAATTGATCATTACCTAAACCCATAAACTTTTTCCTCTTTTGGGTATGTCAAAGTGTGTCACTTCTATTTTGGAATGCATTCTTACCACTTCCCCCCACCTTAGGGCCCATTATATTCTATTCTATTTTTATCATTGGGAATCAACATGTGAAAGTATTAGTTAATATGAATTTGATCTCATCCATGGGTTAATTTCATTCTTCCTCTCTTTTTTTAGAGTTCATCCCTATCTTTCATCCTTGCATACCCTCTCGGGGGGCATCATGGGTCACTAATTATTTTTTCAATCATTACCCTCTAGCTTCTTATTTTCATTCTTTGAAAAATCATTCCTTTGTTTAGTGTCTCACCACGCCTTCTCAAATAGGGAGAAAATGTATACATCTAATTCCTATCACTATTATGCTGAAATTGTCAATCAAAATGATATTTCATGACAATGCACAATCTAGACCAAAATAATTAAAATGCTTTAAAGTTTTTGATATTATCACATACATGTGTTGAGTCATACTAATATATCCTTGAATGGGGAAATACATTTTATGTGATTATTATATTTTATTAAATCATTTTGAGTTAAATTGTGACCACATAAAATGATGCCCTAGACCACTAAATTATTCTAATTTGGTAGCACACATCATGTGCACGTGTTATTTCGCATCCATAATACTCTAACTAGGGTATTATCCCATTTATAACTAACACCTTCTTCTAATTATACTCCAATAAAATTATAATTAAATAAAAATGAAATTTCCAACTAGGTTAATTAAATGAACAATAGATTTCTAAAGAATTACAAAAAACTAAGCAAATTCACTTAAGCAAATTAAACCGAATCAAGAGCTTAAGTAAAAATTCCATGAAAGTTGTTGAATATCTATTTACTAGAAATTTATTATTCAATTTTGTATCATTCCATGACATCATGAATAGGGTGGTATCCATAAGCCATTAATGGGATAAATATCATAATTAAGCCCTCCTATGCCTCATCAATGCCCCATTATTCCAAATATTAATGATAATATTTATTGTTTATCTCTCTAAGATTGAACCAGTTCATGTCCACACATATTGATCTCAAGATGAATAGTCATGGATGATCTTAAACATTCTTAAAAATCTATAAATAAGTGATCAAAATCCATCAATTTTGAGCTTGAATTATGTAAACTTATTATGCATAAATACTTTCAAACAAGTTTTAATTGAGTGATGTTATTATGAAAGAATATTACTAGAGAAATCTTTACTCATTCACCCAATTAGGCCAAATTGAAGAACCAATGTGATTGGTGAACTAAGAGATGGCATAGGTTCATACTACACCTCATTTACAAAGACATGGAGCACCAAATCTAGGGAAAAACATGCTTATTGACCTTTTTTTAAGGAGGGACGCCACTTTGAAGGTACTGCATCATCTTACTTTTCTAATTAACTTCTTCAATATAGTAGCACCACCCCTTGAGGAAGTAGGCTTAACATGTTAGTTATTCATCCTTATTTAGATATTTATTGACTAATACATGAGCTAACTTATTTATTAATCCTATTTTACACCATGTGTATCCCTATAGACCATACCATGGAACTTCATACATGTAGCATCCCTACCCCACACTAATAGTGCTTTGTTATCCTCCATGAGATTATAAGTATCAAATTGTAAATGTTGACTACGAAACCACAAAAAGGGAATGCAACTTATGCAGTACTTTATTGAAAATAAGAGATCCTAAAATAAATAAATGGTATACACCTTTTTGGTATAAATAAGAAATACTTGGGAAAAAAAATACAGTTGCAACTAAATACCATTAGAATGCCAAGAATAAATTAGCCATCCAAACATTTCAAGTGACATGTGTCAATGGGATGGATACTATAAATAATAAAGGGACCATCCCCATCAACATGAAGCTTCCTAGAGTGGTACGTGAACTTGGATTCATATATTAAGACTTGCATTCCAGGATTAAAAGTCTTATTATTGAGGTGTTTATCATGCCATGCCTTCTATTTTTATTTCTCTATGTCTTGACTCTAATGTGCAAGAAAAATAACTTCATCTAGTTACAACAAGGCATCAAGGTGACCTTTCAATGATGTTTCATCATCCAGTCATCCAATGTGCACAATGCAAAGAGAAAGAATAATAAACTCTATTGGAATAACTATCTCATTACTAAACACATGATTAAATGGTGCACTTTTATTAAGGCACTTGTAGGTGGTCTAATAAGCCTAAAGTAATATATACACCTGGTCATTCCATTCAGTGTATCCAATATTTCATAGTACCATTAGTCTGGGGATGATATGGTGTGAACTTATGATGATCAATCATGAATTTGGCCAATATGACATGAATAGTCTCATTAAGTAATCAAGGTCCAGGGTCACTATAAAAACTTAATAGATAACCAAACCTGGTAATAATATGATCCTAGATGAATCACATCGTAGTATTAGTTATACAATCTCATTTCAATGTAGTTTAACCTAACAAGTGAGATAGTCAGTAGCGGTGATAACATATCATGAACTAGTATGTCATCTTTCTAGGTTGATGGGGCTAAGAAATTCAAAGGCCCACTTTTAAAAATTTTTACATGATATAATAGGATGAAGTGTAATTACATCCTATTGATTGGGATTTTTCATGTGTTGGTAAATGTCACACTGGCATACATAAAGCTTAGCATCCTTAAAAATTATAGGCCACCATAAACTAGATAATAGAACATTTCATGTGATAGATTATCCTACCTAATGTCCCTAGAAACACCTTCATGTACCTCATATAATACCTCATCACACTCATATTTCATGATGTAATGTCAAAATACCTCATCTTATCCAAGCTTATAAAGGTCTCCCTTGATGAGCTAGAATGGAAGAGCATGAATGGCAAGCTATTTCTTAGTTGTAGTGCTTAAATGAGTTAGAGATGATCCATTAGTAAAAAAGGTTGATATATCTTCTAACTCTTCAAGAATTCACAAGACATGAAACAAATACATGTCAAGCAGCTCATCTTCAATGGTGCATGCCAGTTCACCAGATTTAATTCAAGAGATATGGTCAAGATCGTGATTGGTCATATCAGGATTAACCATGATAGAGAACTAGAAATTTTAAAATAACATTATCTATCAAAAAATACAACCATGCAAAATTAGTTTATTGATCAAATACTCTAATGCCTCATGGTCCATGAAGAAAAAAAGGGGTTGCCAATAAATACTATCAAAACTTTTTAAGATCATAGACCATGGATAATTCCCCATGCTCTATAGTGGTATAGTTCCTTTCAGTCAGATTAAAATTTCTAATTTAAAAGTATATAGGGTTATCTAGATTACTTTAACTAGGATAAGCAAGTATTGCACTAATTACCATGCCAAAAGCATTGACATGGACATAGAATAGTTTAGTCTAGTCAGGGAAATAGAAAATTGGTGCAATGATAAGCTTATACTTTTTAAGGCAATAAAATATTGTTGGTATGAGTGGGTCCAAATAAAATGTACATTATCTTTCAATATCTACTATAGAGGCTTTGTATTCCTTGAATATCCATGAATGAATTTCCTATAGTATCTAGTGTGACCGAAGAAGGAGCAAACCTATCTTTGGGTAAGTAGTGTTAGTAGGTGGAGGATGATGATACTATTGGTGGGGTCCACTAGAATTCCATCTCAGTGAATAATATGACCAAGGTGAATGTCAAACAAAGCATAAAAAATATATTTTTTCAAGTTGAGATAAATTTGAAGTGTTTTACATCATTCAAACATGAGCCTTAGATTAGAATAATGGTCTTTACCAAGCCGTATATTGTCTTGCCATCTGGGTAAACATAAAGGAACTTATGGATAAAGTCCTTGAAATTTTTAATAGTAATCCTAGAGAACATAGCAGGGATATTATTTAATATGAATGACATGAAATTATATAAAAAATACCCCCACTTAATGGGAAGTGTAGTCTTAGGCTTATCCTCCTCTACAATTTAGACTTGATGGTACTGAGAGAAAACATCTATGAAGGTGTAAATTTTACATCTAATAATGCCTTTGAGGATCTCTTCAATAAATGGTGTTGAGAAAGGATCAATAATACAAGCAACATTAAGTAACCTATAATCCACATAAAATCCTTTTGTGTTCATCCTTTTAAATGTTTATCATCATAGGACTTACCAACTTAGACTCGTCAATAGGAATAATGATTCTTGCATGTAACAGACTATCAATCTCATCTTTAACACATGTACACAAATTATGATTCATTCAATAAGGTCATTTCCTAACTGGGTGATCACCTTTGACTAGTTTGATATGGATTTTACCCAAAGAAGAGTGAACACATTTCATCTCACTATAGTTTCTAGGGAAACATCATGATACTCTTTCAGTAGCTCAAACACTTTTGAGATTTTAGTATTAGACTAGTAATTCCCCATGGTATCCATATTTGGTGTGTCCTCTATGCCAGTATTGCATTGTATGGTCTAAAGTGGATCCAAATATGGGTGTTGTGTATCTAGAATTGTGTCATGAATATTTAAATTACCATATTCTATGTGTATAGCTAAATGATTGATTAATGGGTTAGGCAGATCAGATCCTTCACCTTCATCAACTTGAAACACAACTTTTTTCTTACCTTTATGGATTTCTTCTCAAATTACATGATTGATTATAGGTTCAGGTGTAGATGAAGATGCTTGCTTAATAAGCTCATTAAAAATGGTCAATCTTCCTCTGTCATGCCAAGTATGTTTCAAATTTGGTCTTTAATGGGACTTGGGTCATTGATGGTTGCTTGACACATTTCTTGAAGTGTAAGGTTTAAATCCATCCTCAGTGATGAATAGGATAATTCCAAAACCATATTATCCTTAAGTAAGTGCCAAGAATGTGTATCTAGATGACACTCCTCATGGAGATACCACACTCTAGTCGAAGTGCATAGAGTACCATAGAATGCATGACCTAAAGATATTCTGGCAAGAAAGTTTCATCAACTACCCACATTGCCTCACGTGCCTCAAAGTGAGGTTCTGGTGCTTGAATACCACTATAACTAATATTCTCACATACATGGTTATCATGATAAAAGCTATGATGTAATTTAGAATGTACATGGTTGATCCAAAAATTAGAAGTTATAGTTGATAAATATCTCAATAGCATATAAATAACACAGTAACAATGAATTCTCTGAGAAGAGATGTAGTATTACTCAAGATCACAATACAAATATATGCTTTATCTCTGGGAAGAGATGTTTGTCTTCACATTTCGGGTTACCTCTTCATTTATACACATTTTGAAAGCATGGGGAGGATGTGGAAGGTTACCAATATTGAGTGAGATTAAGTGGTTTGACTTCCAAGATTTAAAACAATATAGAATTTGAGGAATTACTATTTTTAGAAACTTACTATTTTTAGACTGCACTATTAAAATTGAAATTTGAGGCACTTCCATTGGTTTTTCGGGGGTCAAACTTCATTAATCAAAGATTTTATGCCATTTCATGACATTCTCCTCATTCTTATCTTTCCAATGGTTCAAACGGTGAGTCAATTGGAGCTATCAGTGTGGATGACCATTTCTTTCCCCAAGATGTAGTGTTTCCATTATTTGTAGGCTTGCACAATGGCATAAAGCTCCTTATCATATGTTGGATATTTCTTGACTGTATCAGTGAAATTTTCACTGTGATATGCAACATGATGCCCATGTTGCATGATGACAGCTCCCATGGCATATTCAGATGCATCTATCATCAACTCAAAAGGTTGATGCAAATTTGGCAAGGCAAGAACAGGGGCTTAGCAGAGTCTTTTCTTCAAATTCTCAAATGCCCATTGTTATAATTCACCCCACTAAAATGTAGCTTTAGCTCCTCCTTTAGTTACTTGGGTTAGTGACCAAGCAACATGTGAAAATCCAAGAACAAACTTGTGATAAAATTTTGCAAGACCCAAAAAACTGTGAAGCATTGTGAGGGTCCTTGATGTGGGTCATTCTCAAATAACCCAATTTTTTTCTAGATCAACATGGACCCCTTCCTCATTCACAACGTACCCAAGGTACTAAATTTTTTTCATCCCAAATGTGAAGTTGTCAAGATTTGCATACAAATTGTGCTCCTAAAGAGTTTGAAACACCTTACAAACATGTTGCAAATGTTCTTCCCATGTTCTACTATAGATGAGTATGTCATCTAAGTAGAAAACCACAAATGAGTTGGTGAAGGGTTTTAGGATGTCATCCATCATCCTCATGAAGGTTTCAAGTGCGTTAGTTAAGCCAAAATCCATAACCAACCATTCAAAGAGCCCTTCCTTAGATTTGAATGCAGTCTTCCAGACATCAGTGGGATCGATGGGAATTTGGTGATAACCAAATTTGAGATCAATTTTGGTGAATAACGTCACACCATGGAGCTGGTCAACAGGTCCTTAATCCTAGGGAGAGGATAGCGATTCTTCACAAAGATTTTATTCATGGCTCGGTAGTCAATGCAAAGCCTCCATGTTCCATCTTTCTTCGGTGCCAACACAATTGGGCTACCACAAGGTGAATAGCTTGGCCTGATGTGACCCTTTTGGATCAATTCTTATATATATCTTTTTATCTCATCATTCTCTAAAACTGATCTGCAATACATAGGACTATTAGGCAAAGGTGATCCTGGGATCAAATCGATAAAATGTTTTACCTGGAAATGCAGTGGAACTCCTATGGGTGACTTGAATAAGTCATCATATTCTCCTGTGATTTGTCTTATCTACTTCTATTGTTGTGTTTATTGTGTAGTTAGGACTGCAATATCGACCTTCTTGGATTTTTGTGGCTTGACCACCATGAGAACAAATTACTTTATTTTCTCCATCAATCTCTTGCATTACTTAGCACTGATCAGGGAGACAGATGTAGGAGGTGTTACCTCTGGTACCCTATAATGCCATGTTCCAAGAGTGAGGGTAATCCTTTGAGTTCATGATTCATAGATGCCATATCGCTCATACATGAATGGTTGACCAAGGAGTACATCACAAACATCTAGATTGACCACATTACACAAGATTTCATCTTGGAATGGTTTTATATCATATGAAAGAAGACACTGATGGGTGACATGGAGGTCTCTCCCTGGGCTCAACCATCCAATATTTTAGGGCTTTGGATGAGGCTTCATGGATAGATTTAGACTTTTCACAACTTTAGCAAAGATTAAATTCTTTTGACTCCTAATATCAAGAATGAAATGCATAGGCTTACCTTTTACCCATAATTTGGAGTGGAAAAATCTTTCCTTGTCATCTGGTCTTTCCTCACGGGTCTATGATGAAGTGACAATGGTGTCAATCTCAACATCTACAATTTCTTCTTCATCCTCTTTGACTGTGGGTTGTGTATGAAGTAGAGTAGTAGATGTCGAGTATTGTGACTCAGAAAGCAATGACTTGATGGCTTGACATTCTTCTTTGGAGTGAGTTCTAGTTTTATGGTAATCACACCATTTTCCAGCCTTCCCTTTCTAGGATTTCTTATCCTAAAACTCCTTTTTCTTCCAATTTTGGCCTCGTGTTTGACCTTCCTTGTCACTTTTCCATTTTGAGGGTTGAATCTTCGTATTCTTTCTGCCATGCTTCTGTTCAATCTTCACAATGAATTTGTATGTCTCACCGAGGGTTTCCAAATTAAAGAGTTCCATTTCCCCTCGTATGTACCATTGTAGTCCACCATGATATTTGAGATTCTTATGTTTCTCACTTTCTTGAATGCCTAATCTTACAGACAAAGTATGAAAAGTGTCTATGTAATCTTGAATAGATTGGTCCTTACCTTGGCGAAGTTGTTACCACTGTATGTATAGATCATCATATGCTTCGATGGGATAGTATTCTTCTTTCACCGCTTCCACAAAATCATCCTAGGTAGGTTCCACCTCAAGGCCAATGTCATCTATACTAAACCTCTTTTTGTACACTTCCCACCAGTTTTTCACAGGCAATGTTGATTTCAAAAGAGCAAAAGTAATCTTTTCTCCATCAGTGAACTTATTTATAGAGAAGTAGGAAGATAGTTGATCCAACCAATTTTCTACTGCATCAACATTGATTTTCCTTCAAATGTAGGAATATCAAATTTTACCTGGACCTTGAAGGGTGTTGGGGCACTGAAAGGATGTTCCCTGGATGAGGAGCTAGGAAGTGGAGCCGCGGAGCCAAGATTTTCCATCAAAAGTGTTTGAAGAATTTAGGCAAATTGTTGTAGCATCTGTGCTTTTTACCATTGGAGGGCTTCATTCATCATTTCCTTGAAATGATCATATGTCTTAGTGTCATTTGCCATTTGAAGTTGTTTGGAGCGAATAGGTGGAAAATTTGGAAGCTCTATTATTTTCCACCCAAGCTTCTTGTATCTTGACCTCGTCCTCGAGATCATACACTCTCAAGACAAACCACTCTGATACCATTGATCCAAAACTTAGAAGTTCTGGTTGATAAATATCTCAATAGCATAGAAATAACATAGTAACAATGAATTCTCTGAGAAGCGATGTAGTATTACTCAAGATCACAATACAAATATATGCTTATCTTTGGGAAGAGATGTTTGTCTTCACATTTTGGGTTACCTCTTCATTTATACACATTATGAAAGCATGGGGAGGATGTGGAAGGTCACCGATCTAGAGTTTTATTAAGTGGTTTGACTTCCAAGGTTTAAAACAATACAAAATTTGAGGAATTACTATTTTTAGAAACTTACTATTTTTAGACTGCACTATTAAAATTGAAATTTGAGTCACTTCCATTGGGTTTTTTGAGGTAAAACTTCATTGATCAGAGCTCAATGTCATTTAAAAACATTCTCCTCATTCTTATCTTTCCAATGGTTCAAACAGTGATTCAATTGGAGCTACGGTGCAAAAGTTATGGCTCCCAGAAGTTCCGTCATCAATTGGGGTGGAACTGTCACCTAAATTGTTGCCTGGATCAATGGTCCCAATTAAGTAGATTCTCATGATGAGTTTACAACCACCTTATATTTTTTCCATCAATAATTTGAACAAATGATCACATGCAACCAACATCAGAATCATTTAAGGCTTCTAGATATTGGACAAATTCTTGGACTTATATTTGCCTATGGAACTATGGAGCTTCATTTAGCCTTTTGAGTGGTGTAAACATGATTGGTCCATGCATGAATTTTATAGTTATGATATTAATAAATCTATGGTACTTGTGATACTTGTGTCAAGTATCTTCATGACTACTGATAACACCACATACTCTCTTAGTAGGGTTATAGTCACCTTGCACCCAGTAATCATAGGCATTAATTATAGTATCAGAGAGGGATTTTGTATCTATCTATCATAAGATGCCATTATGGGTAGGATCATGGCATTCACTATTGTAAGTTATGATATTATATATATGATTAATATCCTCATCATCATTAATAGGTTCAATGTATGGGGGCCTATGAGTATGGTCCAATAGAATGATGATGCATTGGTTAGTATTTTTGAAGCTAATATACACTTTCTTGAATCTTGAATTAGCATTATTGTCATAACACCATGGATGATCCAATAAGAATATGAATTCATCAACCTTGGCCAACTCTAAAAATTTAAAGTCTATTTTGAACATAACATAAAGTATATCCATAGTGGCATCTTTAAGGACATCGATTGGAAAATCATAGGTCTTGTTGGCCATGAACAATACATGGGGTGAAGGTTATAAATCCAGGCTAGCCATATTTCACCAAGCATCCTTTTTAAGGACATTGACTTTAGCACCAATGTCGACTAAGATTTCCTGGATTACCCATCCATAGATGGTGGCATTCACTGATATTTATTTGTCCTCTTGTGAGCTAGGGGAATGGGAGTATCTTGTCATCAAGCATGTTTTAATTGAAAATATTCAATAAGCCTTAGCATTTGATGCTAAAGATAGTTATGTAATAGTGGTATAATATCCTCATCCAATAAGTGATTTTAGAGCTCTTAGATGTCATCATGCATTGCATCATAATAATCTATGGCCTTTTATATATCAACACATTGAGTGGCATCATGGTCCTTAATAAATTGGATTTACCCTTGTAATTACCTTACCAAATTCATAGTATCCTAAAGCAACTCTTTATGTTGTTGATCATTAGGATACCTATTTGTATGAGGCTCTTTGCATTATACCTTCTCAATGGGTAGAGTGGATGTAGACTAGGACTATCCACCATAGTGCATTATAATATTAACTTTTTGGGTTGTCAAAATGATAAGGCATGGTCTCTAGTGTTATTTATAAATGAGTATCATGATTTCACCCTTCTCATTTCATTCATTTTTAATGGCCATGTAAAAATTAGGACATTCCTCTAAATAATGCTTGTTTATATAGAAAGCACATGTAATATAGACTAGGTAGTCTCACTAGTAGTGATCAAGGGAACCACACTTATAGAATGTTCATGGTGGAAAGTGTCCACCTTCACATCCTTGACCTCAATCTCACCCATTATATCCATCATTCTCTTGGTTATTTTAAATAGAGTATTGATGCACACCATGTTCATGCCTCATGAATATCATTAATGAGACGGTAGTCATTGGTGTCATGTGTATATGCATCACATATCTTAAAATAAATTGACACCTTTAATTGAGTGGCATGTTATAATAGAGGATAAGATTGAACATCATTCTCTTCTTGGAAAATTTCACATGACTACTTTAGTATCATGCATATGTTCTTACTGAGATAATTATTTCTATTATGGCCTTTGGACTCACGATCAAAACACCATAGGCCTTTGTGAGTTTCATGAGCACTGTGTGTAGTCATTTTTTCTAATTGAGATTCCATTGTATTAATTTGAGCCTCCATAAAAGTTTTGATTCTTATATTAATACTTCTAATAGCTTAAACACAAAGTGCAACTTCTAAGGCCTCATGTAAGCTGGTAAAAGTTCTCTGAGATAATGTTCATTGAAAGGGGATTAATAGACCTCCCATGAACCATTGAGCCTACTGAGAAGCATTAATCTCAAATAAAAGATTGTAAATAAGAGTCTTTAATCATACATCATACTCATGCATGTTCGTATTTAGTTCTTATTTTATATCTTTTAGTGTAGCAATACTTTATTGCTCAAACTCTAGAATATCAAATTTTTAGAGGAATGCTACCTTGACCTGGTCATAATCAACCATAGACTATTGAGGATCATATTTTTGGTACCATTTATGTGCTTGTTCTAAGAGTTTGGTTGCAAATTGAGTGGCTTTTCATTCAAAGGAGGTTATGTCACTCACTCTCTAGATAAGTTCACACTTGTGAACATGTTTGATGGCATTCTCCAACCTTGATATTCTATCAAATGAAGTGTCATTTCATAGTTCACAGTGGGTGGTTGAGGTGATTGTAATGGTAGATGTTGAGAACTTCTAAGTCCTCTTATTCCTTTGGGGTAAGTCCACCACTTCCTCTTACACCTCCTCTTAGTACACCAGATGAACCACCACCTAGTCCACCTCTAATACCTCTAGCAATAGTAGAAACACCTAAGACATTGGGCACTAAGGTAGATTGGGTTGTTATATTTAGGATAATACTTTGCCCACTACTTATGTTGGGTTTACCAAGTATACTAAGTTGGGCCATGAAATTATCTTGTAAAGGAAAAGAAAGAGTTAATCCTCCAATGTCTAAAATTTTCTTACTAAGGTTTTGCTTATAGAATCAATCTCTGACTCTATGTTGTTTGTATCCCAATTATGTATAATTAATTCATCTATCTCAAAATCATGAACTCACACTATGGTTAGGAAATCAATTCAATTTAACTTAGGTTCTTCAGTCTCCACTTCCTAGCTAGTTTCTCTTGCATATACTAGAGCTAGCATTGGTAGTGATATGAACATTGGAGACTTCTCTTTGTGTATTGGTAATATGATTTTCATTGATGTCAAAAGGGAGATAGCATTATGGATGTCATTAATGTTAGATGATCAATCATGATTGATGGAGAGAAGAGCATGTTTTACAATTACATTGTATAAGTTGTAATATTGTCATAAAAAGTTGTCATGCTTTTACATAGACCATTTCTAGAGGCTTATATAGGAAATAGATAGAATATTTGTTATGGATTTTTCAAGTACATCTCATATGTATTGTTCATAGGTTTAGATGAAGAGAAATGATCCTAAAAATGATTTATTTTATCTCTCATCCATTACTAGGGTTTCTCAATAAAACCCTATGGGTTTTAGTCATGGAGTTCATAGGCATTTATAACTTTATGTAAATAGGTGAGAACTGGTTTCTTAAGTTATAACTTAATCCTTCCTCATTGTTGTGTAACTAGCCCCTTTGACCTAGTGATTACCAGTTTGGAATAGTGATCAAATACTTTAATATTTACTAAGTCCTTAACTTAATATTTATCTAAGTTTGATCAATGGTGAGTGATTAATCACATGATGAAGATCCAATGATGTGTAGAAAAATCAATAAGTCAAATAACCTAATAATGAATGCATTGATGACATGTGTCATGATCATGGAGCTTGAGTAGTAGATCTATGGTACAATTTTAAGTTAAATAACTAATGATCAACACAAAGGTTCCAAGTGTCTCAATAGTGAGAACTGACAGTAAATTGCAAAAGGCATGCAAGGATGCCAATTGTCACAAGTGTGACGACTAAAAATGTGTAGAAGGTATGCGAGAGAGACAAGTATCACAAGCATGGGTACTGATAGCAATGTACAAAAGGAACATGAGGGTGCCAAGTGTCACAAGCATGGGGATTGATAGTAAACTACTCAAAAGGCACGTGAGAGTGCTAAGTGTCCTAATCTTGAGAGATTGAGATAAAGATCAATGGTTGCAACTTAAAGTTGAAGTGTTAAAGTTCAAAATATTGTAAGGATCTAATAGATAATGTGATCTTTATCTAATAGTTACATTTTAAAGTTGAGAAAATTGAATGAGGATCATCGAATAATGGTGTAAAACTTAATATCAATGGTTAGTATTTAAGGATGTGTTCATATCAATGGTCAAGTGATGGAACACTCAAGTAAGATGCATTTTATGACACAAATAATTATATATATTTTTATAATCGATCCAAGTTGAATAAAATGGCATGTGCATCAAAACTAGACCCTAATATATGATAAATATAGTAAAAGACAGATAATTATGGTGATGGTGTGTGATTTGAAGAAGCAGGAAACCTATCATTAAATAAATATGAATTGAGTCCAAGAATGGAGCATTCTGTGTTAACAACCAAGTGTGAACACAAAAAATATGTGAGACCTAGATCTAATGCATGTGTGTGTGTGTGTGTGTGTGTGTGTGTGTGTGTGTGTGTGTGTGTGTGTGTGTGTGTGTGTGTGTGTGTGTGTGTGTGTGTGTGTGTGTGTGTGTGTGTGTGTGTGTGTGTGTGTGTGTGTTTGTGTGTGATCTAGGATACACACTAATAATGATAATGAAGTCGAATTGAGAGTGAAATAGGGGTAGCAAGAAATAGAGGAAGCAAGATGTAGAGCAGAGCATGAGAGTTATAGAATAGGTCTATAACATAGAATTGGATTCATTTTTGAATCAAATTTATAATATGGAGTTGTAGTTCCATAATAGATATGATTGGTAGGTGACATCAAAAGAGTTGATTTGGTGCTCAATTAGGGTGTAGGTTCTTCCTTAGAGTAAGTGCTCTTAAATCAAGGGATTGGTGTCTATTTAGGGTCAGTGCATTTAAACATTATAACCAGTGAGTTTTTGATTGTGAGGCTAGATTATAATAGTAGATTCTAGTAGCTATTCTCATCATGGTTTTTCCTATACTAGGTTTTCCATGTACACTGAGTGTTGTGTCTATTTGTGTGTGTGTGTGAAATTTGCATTAAAATTATTAAAGGAATAATTTTGATCAATATACTAATTCACCTCCCCCCTCTTATTAGATATTTGTGTTCCAACAATTGGTATCAGAGACCTAGTTCCTTAGAAGAATATTAATCAGTTCAGGTAGATCTTTGATGGTAAACACAAATGGCCAGTCAAGAAGGCTCTTCCTCAAATAAATCACCTCTCTTTGATGGATCAAATTACACATTTTGGAGAATTAAAATGGAAGCATATTTATCTTCATTAAGGTTTCATGTATGGATGTTTGTTCTAAATGGATTTAGAATTCCTACTACAACTCCTACTGAATAGGTTGCTAAGAAAGCATATAAGAGCAATGTCAAGGCAAAGAATGTTATCCTTTTTGTATTATATGACTTAGATTTTATTAAAGTAATGCATTGTCAAACTACACATGATGTCTGGAACAAGTTGAAGATCATCTATGAAGGTGATAATAAGGTAAATCAAGCCAAGATATAAACATACAAAGGCAAGTTTGAAAGTCTTAAAATGAATGAAGAAGAGAAAATTGTAGAATACTTCCTTAGAGTAGATGAAATATTCAATTCAATCAAAGGCATTAGAGAAGAGATGAAATATTCAGTCATTGTCAAAAAGGTCCTAAGATCTATACCATCTAGGTATTATTCTAAAATCTCTATAATAGAGGAAGCAAGAGATATAGATAATCTCATTGTAGCTGAGTTGCATGGAACCTTCACAGCCTATGAGATGATAATGGGAAAAGTAGATACCTTCAAGAGAGAAGCTACATTAAAAGCATCCAAACAAGTAAAAGTAAAATCACCTACATTTAGATCTAAGGAGACTGATGAAGAAGAAGCCAAGTTTTTCATAAAATTAAGAAGAGGGTCTAGAAAATATAAAGGTAAGTTACTCTTTAAAATCTCTAACTATGGTAAGTTAGGATATTTTGTTGCTAAATTCCCTTATAATAAAAAATATAATTTTGAGCAAGAAGAGGATAGTAAAAATATGAAACCTCACTACTTCAAGATGAATAAATTCTTTAAAAATAATAAGGGCATGTACACAAGAGAAGATAGTGATTCATTAGATGATAGTAATAGTTTAGATGATGGCTATGATTGTGCCTTTGTGGCTAATGGAAATGAACTCATATTCATGATATTAGAATCAACTTTTATAGATCATAAAAAAATAAGTTGAGGACTCAGATGAAGAAGAGGAAGAAGTGGATCTAGAGGGTGAACCCATTTGTGTTCTAGATGAAATTAAAAAACTAAGAAAAGAGAACTCAAAGTAGAAGAAGTAGGCACAAAAGAGATTGAAAAAGTATCCAAAATTCTTAAAAAATCTGATCAGATGGTAGTTATCCTAAAGACACAAGTTGAAGAGGCTAAAATAATAAAAGGTGTATTCAAATTTTAACTACAATATAAATATAATGAATGCAAGAAGTTAGAAGCAAAAATAGTGGATTTGAGAAAAAAAACTTGAAAAATCTAAATAAAAAATAGATAAAGGTCTGAAGCTGAAAAGAGGTTCGTTCATAAATTCTTGATGAATTGATCAATTCTCAAAATCCATCAAAAGAGAAATCTGGTCTTGGTTTTAAAAAAGGGAAAATTCCCATAAGCAGTACATCTGTAAATTTAGATGATAACTTCAAAGTAGAAGGAGAATAAAGAACAAAGCAAGAAAAATCTTACATGAATGCTTCTAGAGATACAAAGACAAATAGAATCACTGTTGATGTGAAGAAAGCTAAAGGAGAAAACAAGCCTAAAGAAAATAAGAAGAATAATGAGTCAATATCTGTAAACTCAAGGAAGATGTAGAACATAAAGGTATCTGATGTAGATGGTTACATAAGGGTGAGAGATTTGAAGAAGCTAGAGTTAAGAAGACCTCATCCTACATAAATAAATGATATGACCAGGTATTCCTCAATTTTCTATGGTTATTTTTAAACATGTAATTAGTTTGGTCATTAGGATAGTGATTGTAGAGTTATACCTAAAAGGTAAAAAAAAAAATTGTGAGCATAAATTCATTTGCACCCTTGTTAGATACAAATGTAATATGACATAACTGCAATAATTTTGGTCACATAGCTAAACAATGTAGAATAAACTTTGTAAGACCAAAAATACAAAGTGAAAAAAAATCATGCCTCCCAGTGTGAAAAGAGGTTCACAAGTCTCTAAAAAGGGGGGAAATAATCCAAACAAGACATTTAAAGATGTGTGGAAAGTGAAAGATCATAAAGTTGCATAATCTATGATTGGTCAAACTGCACTTCATGTCAAAGAATAAAATTTGTGGGTAATAGATAGTGGTTGCTCAAAACACATGACTAATGAAAAGATAAAGTTCATCAAACTAAATAAATGTAAGGAATGATCTATTATCTTGGGAGATAATATTTTATTAAATATCCATGGTAAAGGAACCTTGAATATAGATGGAAAACTACCTATACACGATGTCCTTTATGTTGAAGGATTGAGACACAATCTGTTAAGTGTCAGTGAAATGTGTGACAATGGATATCGGGTCACATTTAATGTAAAAAGCTATAAGATAAGGAGATATAGAATATTAGTTGCATAAAGGAAAATAAATGAAAGAAATATTTATAATCTAAGTGAATTGAATGGTAATAACTACCTAATAGGAAAGATTGATGAGAGTTGGTTATGGCATAGAAGAACGGGTTATGTCAACTTTGATAACCTATTAAAAGTGAGCTCAAATAAGTGTTAGAGAGTTTTAAATTATGTTATAGTGATTTCATGGAGGTTTCCAAGTGATTTGATGAAGTTCATTGATTGTCTAAGTGACAATGACAAAATATGCAATGTGTTTGTCCTAGTATTCTTGAAGTATGATTAGTTAATCTTCAGTTTTAGCATGGTTAGAGATGTTCAAGGATGAGTATGGTGACTCTATGATGTGAAAGAGGTACCTAATATGTTTTATATGCTTAAGTACTTATGTGCATAAGTTGAATTCATTTGTAGTCCATAGTTTTCATCTAGACATTTTGGGACCAATAGCAAAAAATTTGAGTAGGCAGTTTGATGATGTCACCATTACCACGTATGGATGAGTCAAGGGGATTTCATCATATGGTTGTGATAAAATTATTCCCTATTTTATTTTCATTAAATTTTATATCATTCACCTAAGTGCATCAAAATATATTCAAGTGTAAATTTGGGCTCCCAAGTAGTTTGATAGTGTTTTCCCATACTTAGCCAAATCTGCATGAGGCAAGAAAGAGTCGAGTAAGAAATTTGGTGATGGAATATCTAACATGTGTGGATGTTTTATGAGAATTAAATATTAAATGTTTATTTAATTGTTTCTTACTTTATTTTCACTAAATTTTAGATCATGAACTAAAGCACGTCAAAAGATATGCAAGTGCAAAGTTGGCCTTCCAGGGAATTCTTGACATTGTTGGCTCTATGGTAGAAAAATTTAAGTGAGCATATTAATGGAATTATATCTTTCACATTCAAAGGTTTTATGATTATTTTTATACATGGTTGGATTCTCCTTTTGCACAAGTTAAAGTTTGAGAAAAATAAACTAAGAAAATCGATCCAAGATGTCAATAAGAATTTATATATTTCCAAGTTTTCAATTTTTAACACTAAGCAAAGATAAATATTGAGCTTCTTCCAAGGATCAATGGTTTGTGGGAGTTTGTACATCTAGATTTATGATGCATAATAAGTCAAATGGGTCAAAGTGTTTGATGCTTAAACTAAGTAAATATTGAGTTATAAAATTATAAATGGAGTGTGTTCATTCCAATATGTCTGGAATTAGTGATATGAGGACAAGTGTTTGATGTTTAATATCAAGCAGAGATAAAGATTGAGCTACGTATAGGGGATAGATAGAGAGCATTAAGTCAAATAATCAAGATGAAGATCCAACAATGAGCGCCAAAGGAAAATTTTGAGTTCATTAAAATAATATATATGTTGTGTGATTTATCTAAGTAGTGAGGACATAAGATGAAATAATAGTGTTCAAAGTTTAACTGTGACCATTTGCATTTGAAAATTTGAATTTAACAAAGAAAAAAGTAGTACTCTATATTTTGGTTATATCTTTTGATCTATGCAGAATTTGTTCAAGGTGTAAAAGTAAAAAATTTAGAAGACTCCAAGGTGAATATAGAAATATATATTTTAAGATATGAAAGTTTGTATATACATATTTATGAAGGTTCAAATTTAACTGTGTGTTCATGTGTATTTTAAAAGTAACCCAAGAAGATTGTTCGAGCTTATTTTGATATTGTTTTGATATCTCTTAATGAATTAGATATTTTTGAGTGTTTTATACTCCATGAGGATGATTTATGTGAATTATTAATGTTTTATCATTCATATATAGTATGAACAAATCTTAATAAGTTGATTGTATATTTGTTCATGATGTTCTTGTGCACCTGATCAATGTGTGAGTTATTTGAGCATACATAAGAGTGAGAAAAGTTGATTATGATCATTTGAAGATGTTTAAGGGGAAATATGAAGTGGACCTATTAAATTTAATTTATTATTTTATTTTATTTTTTTAATTTGATAAAGTGTGAAATAGGTAAATAGGTCTCCATGAGACTTATAAGAGCTACAAGGGCCTAATTGAAAGGTGTAGTTGCTTAAGGGTGACCCATATATGCTATAGCCAACATATTAATATTTTATTGAGATGTGTCTTTATATGATATGTGCCTTAATTTTTAATGCATTCCTAATGGTTGACCAAGATTTTAATAATCATAATAGCTCTATAAATGGTGAAACCAAATGTGTTAGTTTCTAGACTTGTGAGAGACTTGTGACTAGAATGTGAATTTGAGAGCATAGTGTTGTGAAGTGAAGTAAAGGGTGGGTTCCCAATGGATGAGTTAAATATTAGAATAGATTGAGGACTATTTTTATGACCTACATATCATAATTATGTTATCAAAATAGTGCTCTTTCAGATTGAGTGTGAGCAAAGGTGAAGAGTGATAATCAGAGGTCCATCATCAGGTGTTGAAAACATCAATTTAAATGTGGATGTGTTCATAGGTATTATTGTGGTTACTCAACATATAAGGGGGTTATTTCCTTCTTATAAGGTGAAATTTGATAAAGTTATAGTTTTTTTTGTAGCTAAATTAGATAGGTGTGGTATCATCTTGTGGGATTATAGTCTCACTAAATAATGTATCATAGTTCCTTGATCAGTTATAACTGGTCTAAATTGGTTCTTTCTTTTTAGGATAGTAATCCAATTATAGGTTCCTAGTGGTTTTTTTCCCTCAAGAGGGTTTCTCACATAGGTCATGTGTTATGTGATTGATCTTGTATTGTCTCTCTTACTCATTGTTATGAATGGTGTGTATGCTTCATGAATGTTTGTGGTAATTGATTAAGTGTTTATAAGGATTGAAATTAAAGTTAGATTATTTGGGCTCACTGATTCACCCCCACTTTCAATGATTTTACCTCTAATAATTATCATCAGAGCAAGTTATTCAGTAAAGGCTTAATAAGTTGAAGTTGATCCAAGGTATAATATAAATAGTCATCAAGAAGGTTTCTTTACTAAACAAGCACCGATGTTTAATGGATCCAATTATTATTTTTGGAGTACAAGGATGAGGACATATATTATGTCCCTAGGGTTTGAGGTATGGAAATATATGATGGATGGTTGTGTTTTGCCTACTACACCTCCATCTAGTCTTGCAAATAAGAAGTTATTTAAGAATAATTCAAAGGCAATAAATGCAATCACATGTGGGCTTATAGAGATTGAGTTCATCAAAGTAATGTATCATAAATATACTAAAGAGATATGGGATAAAATGCAGATCATTTATGAATGAGATTCAAAGGTTAAGCTTGCTAATTTTTAGACTCATAGAAGGTAATTTGAAAGTCTCAAGATGAAGGGAAAATATTCTAATCATTTCTATAGAGATTTGATGAGATTGTGAACATCATCAGAGGTCTTGAAGATGCTACTATATTCCAAAAGGTATTAAGGTCTCTATACCTCAAGTTTGATCCAAAAGTATCTACTATAAAATAAATTCATGATCTTACTTAGTTGAAGATGGATAAATTTCATAGCACCCTTATTGCCTATGAGATGAGAGTAAATGATGATATACCACTAAAGAAGGAAGCAGTATTCAAGATAGAGATGAAGCCTAAGAAGAAGTTACAAGGTAAGAAACCTAAAGATGATGACATATCTAACATTGATGAGGATGAACTAATTGATTTAATTACTAGGAAATTGAACACAAGATCAAGGAAGTATAAGGGTAAACTACCCTTTAAATGTTTCAACTATGGAGAGATAGGACATTTTACTCATAAGTACCCTCGTAAGCATAAAAAGAATGGTGATGAATGGAATGGTTAAGGCCAAGATAGATACAAGAAGAAAGGATTCAGAAAGTATAACAACAATAAGAAGTCCTTCAAGAATAAGAAGAGTCTCTACACCAAAGAAGAATGAAACTCATCATATGAGAGTGAAGATGATGGTGTTGCTAAAGATGAAGCTCTATTCATGGCTAAGGAAGGAAGTTGCTCACATCATAAGGAGTCTACTTGGAGTGATTTAGATGATGAAGAAGATGAGGTGGACTATGAGATTGTATTGAAAAATTATCTTGAAGAACTAAAGATTTAAAATAAGATCAATAAGAATATGAAGTCTCAACTCAAGGACTATGAGGAGCAATTCAATGTGTTTGAAGAAAGAATGAATGAAGACACCAAGGATCATGAAGATATAGTCAAGCATCTCATTTGTCAATTGGAATTCCTATCTACAATCCTCAAATCTAAAGAAGATTAATGTTCAAGGTATGTTTCTAAAAATGAGTCTTTGAAATATGATTTAAAGAATACATCTAGTAAGGTGAATACATTTATGACATTTGAAAAGATCTCATGTGATCTAGACATATTCTGAGTGGTAAAAAACATGCTAGTAATAGAACTAGTCTTGGATATGAAGAATAATAAGAAAATGTAACTCAAGAAAAAATTAAGACTAATGTAAACCAGGACAATCATACTTTGAATAAAAATTATCAGATAAGGAATGAAGATGTTGGCAAAATGAAGACAAATTATATTAGACATCCAAATGCCATGAGGTATGTAAGTTTCAATGGTTATTGATTTGCATGTAATCAATTTGGGCATAAAGCTAAAGAATGCAAGAGACTAGTTATAAATGAGTTTAAATGGAACTATGATGGGGGTCATCAGCCAAAAGGTATGAATAGAGTTACGTACTTTAACTATCTTATTGTGTCACACTTTGCAAACCATTATCCACATAAGGTTAGATAAGGTGAATCTTATTTAAAAATAAGAGGTTGTTTCATTTGTTATGACATAGGACACATTTAAAATTCCTATCCAAATAAGGTAAGGCAAGATATTTTTCTTGAAAAAGGCATAGTATGCTTCAAGTGTCAACAGAGAGGTCACATTGCTAGATTCTGCAAACAAAGGCCATCAAGTCAAAATGATTTCAATCAAACTCCTAGAGTGTAATTAAGAAGTCAAGTTAACACATGTAATCCAAAGGTGACAAGTGTGAGTCATGATGATCTGTAGGTCTAAGTAATCTATTTTCTATGATGGAAAAAGCTACAAAAGTTAAAAAGTGCCAAGAGGTCTCATTTTCTGCTCATGTTGAGAATGAAGAGATCAAGCTCAAGGAAAAGACCAAGATATTTTTTAAGGCTAATTCTAAGGTGTGTATGGATCCAAGTGAACATTATTTTGTTATTGATAATGAATCATGTTAAGAACACTAATTGTTTGTGCTTAGTGATGAGGTTCCAAACTATAAAGTGGATTCTTCAAAAGAAAAGGTACATCATGAATCTTTATTGTCTCCATGTATTATCAATTTAATTTTAGAAGATAAGGATAATGTTATGGTGGTTGATCATGTTGCTTTGCTTAAGCCTTATAAGAAGAAGAATAACTATAAGTAGTAGATGACCAAGGAGGAGAAGGAATATGAGGAGTTATGGGAAACTTTGAGTTTCACATTATTCTAAGACATTATTAAGTAGCATGTCCATGTCTATGCTTCTTAGGAGACATATTTTCTTGTGGAGAAGAAATTTTTTGTTCTCAAGATGATAATGATAATTAGAGAAGGTCTTTGGTTAAGGGGGAACAACAAGATCATGAGCTTGTTCCAAAGATTTGTGAAGGAGTTATAATACAAGATCAAAATGGGTATTTCAAGATGGATCAATGATTTTGATTTAATTTCAAGAATTATTTGGTGCTTATAAATGTCTATGCACTTATTTTTAATGTTCTCCAAGTTTTTTTGTGGTCCAAAGGTATGTTGAAGGCAAATTGAAGATTTTTTAGTGCTCTCAGGTATCTCAATTTTCGGCTTAAAGGCAAGAAGGTCTAAAATGGGTTATAGGAAGTCTAGGATCCTAAAGGTTTGAAGGCTTAAATATTGGTCCAAAATTATGTGATGGGTGTCTCTAGGTGTGCAAGAATTTTTATAAGTGTGCATTGACTAGAATGAGATTTGTTGACCTTGTTTATTTTTAGTTTCTAGGGTTTTGGGCTATGATAGAAAAGTGGTCTACCTTATCATTTGATATCTAAGGATTATTAATTTATTTAATGGGAAAAATGTATTTTCAAAACAAGATTCACAGAGATCTTAATGTTTGTGGTTTTCAATATATTCATGTTTTTGTCAAGATGGAGACCTAATTGGCTAGTAGGTTTGTGAGCAAAAAATGTTTCAAAGGATGATCTAGGTGATGAAAATTGGTTTTCTTCAGGGGGTATATGAGAGTGATCTAGATATGAATTTTTAGTTCTTGAAGATGTGTCTACTAAAAATTATGGGCCCTATAGGTTCGAGGTAGGGCTACAAGGAGACTAGATAGGTCTAATTTAAATAAGAGTGATTTTTGCTCAATTTCTCCAAAAGATAAAGTTATGTATGTTTCAAGATGATTTTTCAAGTCTTTTTAGTACATTATTCCTATTTTTTGAGTGGCATGAAATTATATTGGTGGTCTCTAAGGTGACTTGAGAGAAGAGGCTAGTAAGCCTATGTGGTGATTCTTAATGGTATGTGGAGATCTAAAGATGCTCAGAAGGTGAAATTGCTCAAAGTTCTTAGGAGGAGTCCCTCTCAGATGTTTCTAGATGTGTTCCATCATATTTTTATGGTTTTGTGTGTTATTTCTTCATTATTTTTATTTTTTGGTTGAGGAAGAGTATTGGCATGGAGCAAGAGGAAGTTGTCAATGCAAGAAGAGGTAGACTCAAGGTAAGGGGGAGTTTGTATAATATTTATAATTTAGTCCTCTCCTATTGGTTGTCTTTTCAACTCCTTGGGATTATATTTTTCCCACTTTTTCATTGTGTTACAATGGGAGAAAGTTCATGTTGTGAGAGTGCTTAAAGAGAGAAAGAAGATGAGTTGTATATTGCTATATGATGGATTATTGACATCAATGACAAAGGGGGAGATTTTTGGAGAGTTGTAGATTATTTTATAGTGATGTTATGGATTTTTCCAAGTGAGTGGATGAATTTCCTTTATTTTATAAGTGATAATTACAAAGTGTGCAATGTGCTTGTTTTAGTATGCTTGAAGTATGATTAGTTTATCTTCAGTTTTAGCATGGTTAGAGATATTCAAGGATGAGTATGGTGATTTGAGGATGTGAAATAGGTACTTAATATGTTTTATATGCTTTTATTGATGGTGTGAATAAGTTTAATTCATATGGTAGTCTATAGTTTTCATCTAGACATTTTGGGTCCAATAGCAAAAAATCTAAGTAGGCAGTTTGATGATGTCACCATTACCATGTATGCATGAGTCAGGGGGAGTTGGTCATATGGTTATGATCACATTACTCCCTATTTTTTTTGAGATAAATTTTATATCATGTGTTAATGTTCATCAATATATATGAAAGTGCAAATTTGGGCTCCCAGGCAGTTTGACAGTGTTTTCCCATACTTAGCCAAATCCACATGAGGTAAGAAAGATCTGAGTAAGAAGTTTGGTGATGACATATCTCACACATGTAGATGTTTTAGGATAATTTTATCATGTGGTTTTGTTTATTTTTATTCCTAGTTTATTTATTTTTTAATTTTAGATCATGTGTCAAAGTGCGTTAAAATATATGCATGTGCAAAGTTGGCCTTCCAAACAATTCTTAACATTATTGGCTCTACCGTAGAAAAATTTGAGTGAATAGATTAATGGAATTATATCTTACACATGTAAAGGTTTTAGGAGTAGTTTGATACATGGTCATATTATCCTATTTGAGGATATAATATGGTATAAATTTTAGAATATGCGAGTGAGTGAGGTAAAAGATATGACTGTGCAAAGTTGGCCTTCCACCTAGATTGTAATGGTTCCATACTTAGTCATTTTTACACAAGTTAAAGTTTGAGAAACACTGATGGAGTACACTTATCCACGATGTCAGGAAGAAGTGATATGGTACCAAATTTTAAATGTTTAATGTTGAGTAGAGATAAATATTGAGCTTCTTTCAAGGATCAACGAATTGTAGGAGTTCATACATCTAGATCTATAGTGCGTAGTAAGTCAAATGGGTCAAAGTGCTCGATGCTTAAATTGAGTAAAGATCAAGTTCATTAAAAAGGGATAAATATATCATGTTCATTCCAATATTTATATAAGTATCAATATGAGGACAAGTTTTTTATTTGTAACATCAATTAGAGATAAAGATCGAGCTATGTACAGGATATCGACAGAGTGCATTAAGTCAAATAATCAGGATGAAGTTCTAAAGATGAGCACTAAAAGATAAAGATTGAGTTAGTTAAAATTAAAAATATATGGTTTTTTATTGATATAATTAGTGATGACATGAGATGTGATCATAGTGTTCAAATTTTAACTATGATTGTTTGCATTTGAATATTTGAATTTAAAAAAGGAAAAACTAGTGCTTTGTATTTTGGCTATATCTTTCGAACTATGTAGAATTTGCTCATGATGTAAAAAGTGAACTTGTAGAGGAATCCAAGGTTCATCTATAAATATATGTTTTAATATATTAAATTTTTTATATACATAGTTATGAAGGTTCAAATTTTACTATGTGTTCATGTGTATTCTATAAATAACCCGAGAAGATTGTTCGAGGTTGTTTTGATATTGTTTCGATATTTCTTGATGAATTGGCTATTGGAGAATGTTTTAGACTCCATTAAGATAATTTTTTTGATTTATTAAGGTATTATCATTTGTATATAGTATAAAAAAATATTAAGAAGTTGATTGTGTATTTGTTCATAATGTTCCTATGCACGAGGTCAGTGTTTGAGTTGTTTGAGCATATGTACGAGTAAGAAACATTGACTATGATAATTTCAATATGTTTAAGGGGACATATGGAGTGGACCTATGAAATTTAAATTAGTCATGTGTTATTTTTTAGATTAATGAAGTGCTAAATGGATGAATAGGTCTCCATGAGACCTATAAGAGCTACAAGGGCCTAATTGAAAGGTATAGTTGCTTAAGGGTGACCCATAGATGTTATGACCAACCTATGGGATTGTATTAAGATATGTATTCATGTGATATATGTCTTAAGGGTTAATTCATGCTTAATGGCTAACCAAGATGTTGATAATCATGATAGCTCTATAAATAGTGAAACCAACTGTGTTCATTTCTAGACTTGTGAGAGACTTATGAGTGAAATGTACATTTGAGAGCATAGTGTTATGAAGTGAAGGAAAGTTTGGGTGCCCAGTGGATGAATTGAAGAGTAGAAAAAATTGAGGACTATTTGTATGACCTGTAGGTCATAATTATGTTAGTAGAATAGTGATCTTATAGATTGAGTGTGAATGAAGGTCAAGAGTGATAATCAGAGGTCCATCATCAGGTATTGAAGAGATCAGTTCAAAGGTGAATGAGTTCATAAGTTTTTTTGTGGTTGATAAACATCTAATGGTGTTGATTACTCTTTGCAAGGTGAAATTTTATAAAGGTCTAGTTGTTGTTACAGCTCAATTAGATAGGTGTGGTATCACCTTATGGTATTGTAATCTCACTAAATAATGGATTGTAGTTCCTTGATTAGTTAAAATTGGTCTAGATTAGTTCTTGTTTTTATATGATAGTAGTCCAATTGTAGGTTACAATGGGTTTTATCCCCCAAGAGGATTTCCCATATATTACATGTTTTATGTGATTGATCTTGCATTGTCTCTCTTGCTCATTGTTATAAATGATGTGTATGCTTCATGAATGCTCGTGGTAACTAATTAAGTGTTTGTAAGGATTGAAATTGAAGTTGGATTATTTAGGCTCATTGATTCACCCCCCACTTAATGATTGTACCTCTAATAATAAGTGTGTTAGACATATTCTTATGATAAATAAACCTATAGACACTACTTGTAAGGAATGTCAGCAAGGCAAGAAAATAAGGGTCAGATTTCAAATAAAGGAGTATGCAACTATAAATCCTTTAGATTTATTTCATACTAATCTTTGTTGTATTACTAAGACAAAAGGAGAAAGATGCTTCATGTTGATAATAGATGTTTACTTAATAATGGCATGGGTAACCTTTTTAAAGGACAAGTTTTAGGCATTTGAAAGATTCAAGATCTTTAGGGCTATGGTAGAAAATGAGATTGGATGAAAAATAAAATGCTTAAGATCTGATAGAGTTAGTGAATTCACCTAAAATGATTTCATAGGATATTATGAGAAGCATGGAATTAAAATACATTCCTCTATAGTAAGACTCCATGATAAAATGGAGTTGTTGAAAGAAATAACAAAATAGCTAAGGAGATACCCAAAACAATGATAAAAGAGGCCAAGTTACCTGATCGGTACTGGAGAGAAGTAGTACAAATAGTAGTATATATCATGGATAGAGTTCAATTGAGGGTAAATAGTTATAAAACCCCCTATGGATTATGGTATGGAAAACCTACCTCTGTTATGTATTTCAGAGTGTTTGGCAACAAATGCTCCATCAAGAGAAAAGAAGATAATTTGTGAAGATTTGAATCAAGATGTGATGAAAGAATATTTCTTGGTTATTCTATACATATCAAATCCTACATATGTTACAACAAAAGGATATATAAGATTGTAGAGAGTATCAATGTCAAGGTTTATGAAGGCTTGAAACATAACCTGACAGAGACATATGTGAATAAGAATCAGAGTCTGAAGAGGAAGTAGCTAACGAAGAGCCTGAGGAATTAAATGAAAATCCACTTGCAATATTTGTTCAAAAGGATCATCCTATAGAGATGATCATTAGAAATAAAAATGAAGGATTTTATACAAGGAGAAGAGTTGTAATTAATAAGGAGCAACTAAGTTTTGCTCTAATATCTAAAATTGAACCTAAGAATTATTTTGAATCTAGAAAGGATGAAAATTGGGTAAAATCTAGGAAGAAGAACTAAGCCAAATTAAAAAGAACAAAACTTGGGAATTAGTTTCAATACCTTCAAATAAGAATGTAATAGGTATAAAGTAGTCTTTAGAAACAAACTCAATGAGGATGTTATTGTCATAATAAATAAGCCATGATTGGTGTGCAAAGGATATGCACAAGCTGAAGGCATAGATTTTGAAGAAACATTTTCTCCATTTGTTAGATTGGAAGCCATAAGAATGTTTCTAACATTATCTATTTATAATAAATTCAAATTATATCAAATGGATGTTAAGTCTAATTTCTTGAATGGGTACCTAGAAGAAGTCTACATGGAACAACTTGAAGGTTTTTAGTTTTCAAAAAAAGAAGATTATGTTTGCAGACTAAAGAAAGATTTATGTGGTCTAAAATAGGCACCTAGAGAATGTTATTTGTATACACCCTAAATTGGTTAAGCAACCAAACATATCATGTCTTTTCACAATCCTTTTCATAAGAGACTCTGACTAGAGAATATGAGCCTTATTCACATTAGCCATGTCTTAGTTTTACTTATCTTGGTCTTATTTTTTGCTTGAGTCACCTTTTTGTCCATAACCAATCATTCATAACCTTTTAATTATTCATTCCACCTCACCCAGGTAGTGTTTCTCATGTCAATCCTAATCCCCCAAGTCTCGAGCCAATAGGATAAGAGCGCTAAGATTGGATTATAGCATTGGACCCTAGGGTGTCCTAATTTTGACACTCTTATCCTTTTTCATTTTGAGTCCCAACGGTCATTTCTCTTCACCCAAAAGGTCCTAAACCCTTCTTAACCCCTTAATTTTTGTTTATCTTTTGAATGTCAACTAATGAGAATATAGCTCCTAAATTAAAAACAAAGAGTCTCCTATATAAATGACTTCACAAGGCATTTTATATCTAGCACTTATTATTTTGGCACAGTAAATAATAAAAATCAATCAATAGTATAGCTCAACATTATACATCACAAATGTATTTGTATGCTTGATCAAAGAAGGGCTTATATGAAATTTCATTTTTGCATCTAGTATTTGTGTTGATTATGCATGTTCCCTAAGGGATAACTATATTTGATCTGAGACCCTAGCTTGAGGGTTAATATAGGCAATGATCAAGATAGCAGGGCTTCTAGATTATACGATCATACTTTCCCTAACCCAATTTTTCCCCTTTTTTGATTTTGATGTGTTTATTATTTTGTGTGTATAGATAGACCTTGGGTTTGAAGATTAAAATAGCTCTACAACAAGCTTTGTTGACATTCAACATCTAAAATTTCATAGGTGGGCTCACAAAGGAATAACACAAAGAACTCAAAAAAATTAGGTCTTTGTGAGTAGTTTGGACAACATAAATATAAGAGAACAACAACACTAGAACCCAAACTTTCTTATTTTTTATGGTCCTATCCTTTCACTGAACAAAATCTAGATCTAGGTTTTTGACATCTTCCTAGTCTTGCATAGCAGTTTTCAGCCTTGGAAACAGTCATCTTAGTCTATTTTTCTAGATAAGTAACTTATTTTCCCTATATAATTAATTTAATAAAATTGATATAAATCTATATTTTAATATATTTGATTATATTTTATCCCTTAATCCAAACCCTTTATTGTTTAGGAACTAAACCTTAGTTTTTTAAAAATAATAAAACATTTGGTGAACCTAACTTACTTCAAACAAATTACAAACCCTAAGTACCCTTAGGGTTTTTCCTTCATATTTTTGTGTAAAAATTCAATTTCAAATTTATAATATTTGTAAAAAAAAAATTAAATTTATTTTTATTCAAATTTATTTTAGAATTTAAATTATTGTAATAATTTTTCAAAAATTCTAAAATCCCAACCCAAAACCCTAGATTTCCAAACTAGGTCCTCAAACCCCAAGCCTTCTTCCCTTGCAATTTTTAGATAAAAATTTTGAACTTTTTGCAAATTATTTGGAGTGTCAAAAATATTTTCAAAATCTCTATGTTAGTAGTTATTCTTGCAAAAATTCAATTTTAAATTTCTAATTTTTAAATAAATTTTTGTGCATTTATTCTTATTCAAATTTATTTTAGAATTTAACTTATTGTAATAATTTTTAAATATTCTAAAACCCCAACCCAAAACCCTAGATTTCCAAACTAGGTCCTCAAACCCTAAGCCTTCCTCCCTTACAATTTTTAGATAAAATTTCTGGAATTTTTGCAAATTGTTTGGAGTGTCAAAAATAATTGCAAAATCTCTATGTTTGTAGTTATTTTTGCATTTATTTGCTTAATAGTAATTTTCCATATTCTTTTTGGTGAAATAAATAAAATGGCTACTAAGGCACTTCTTCCCTCTCATCCCATAGATCAATTTCTAAATTTTTCTCATAATTATGACAATGAATGGATAAATTTACAAAATTACACATTAGCTAAAAATGTGAAAAATGATTTCACTTACAATGAATATAATTACTATTTTTTTAAGGAGGAATATGATGATACATATGAAAGTGATAGTGAAGAAAAAGTAGATGTATCTTATTCTCTCAAACCTATCTCTTTTCTCCCCTCTTCTAAAGAAAATAATTTTGATAAATGGGAAAGGTACTTTCCACCTCATTCTCCTATGCACAGTGCACCAAATGAACAAACTAGTCATGTATTTTCAAGTGAATCTATTATTGGTGACAACTTAATTCCATTTTAACCTAATCTCTCTCTCTCTTTCTACTTTATGTTTAAATTATAAAAATATAAACACAATAAGATCAAATTACCAATGCATAGTTAAAATGATCCATCTCATGTTCTTAACTCTACTTTGTCATCTCAAAAAATTGCAAAATAATGTTTAAATGATAACTCTTTTACTCTTAATTCTCATATTGAAAATGAAAATAAGGCATATGCTCCATTCAAGGATAACATAGATGCACATAATATTCCAATTTCACATGATAATTTATTGCATATTAGAAAAGAATTAACATCTTCTCTTACCCATCTCCCTAGTGATGATGGAAATGAATATGAAAATAAGAGTGAATATAAACAAAACTCTAATTTTGATAATTCATGGAATAATGATGACTATCATGCACATAGTGAAGAAGAAAATGCATCTCATGCTTCTAACTCTTCTCTCACTCCTTCTCTCAAACATAATTCATTACAAAATGTTACTTCTACTTCTATACATGACTCTATTTCAAATGATGAACATGTCAATAATAACATCACATCCTCTACTCAATTAAAATGTGATTCACTAAATAATAAAGATACCAATGAATCTCCCAAGCCACCCCTACTACAATAGCACCTATTTCTCACTCTTCACCTAAAGAGAATGGTATCCCACATCCATCTATTAAGTTCTAAGTTACCATTCCTCCAAAGGTTCAAGTGGGCATACCCCCTCTCTATGATCCAATTGCTAAATGTAGCATTCCCATGGTTAAAATAAATGATCAAATTCAACGATTAAATTAACCACTTAAAAATACTAATATACCATCTCAGGATATTATTTATTTAATGCATGCAATTGGTGAGTTAAAACACCAAGTACATATCCTTACCTTGGAAAACAAGGCTTATAAATCTTGGATGGATGCCAATGACTTACATGATAACCCTCTTCTGAAAACATTTGTCAAAACTTCATTGCCTAATCATTTCTAGATCTCATCATTGACTCAATTTGATGGAATTGGAGATCCATTCATACACCTTCAAGCCTTTTAAAAGGCTTTGCCATCTCATGTGAGTCCTTTAATTCTACTTAAGTTGTTCTAGCAGATACTAGTGGGTAATGTACAAAATTGGTTTTTTCATCTAGTTCTTGTTGGTTCCTTGCATACATATGATGATTTAGAGGATGCATTTCTTAGATATTACATAGAAAACATGGTCCCTTATGTTACATATAAGAAACTTGCCACATTGCACTAAATACTTCAGATTTAGTGATTATATCTTATGATTCAAGACTCACATGTTAAGATTGATCTATAAACCAACAAATTTTGAGGTTTAACATATATTTATTAAGGGGCTTATCCAACCCCTCCTAGAGCACATATTATATCAAATAGAGTCCTCTTTCAAGCACTTAAGTTATACAATTATAGCCTTGGAGATTAAATTAGGATTGATTGAGTCAGATTCAATTGATCAGATTACTCTAGATTTCACAACATTACCTCCATCTATATATCCTATCACTTAGCATCCACATGTCTAAAACAAGATAGGAGACTGTAGCCAAAAAAGTAATCAGTTAAGAATAGAAAACTAGTTTCTAGAGCACCACCTACAGTATGCACTATAGATAATAGTAGTAAGGTACCACTATAGTTTGATTCAAAGTTGGATAGCCCATATGTCATATTATCAGCACTAATAGATAGGAGGTTAATCACATTGCCTTCTACTCATCGACAAGATCCACATCTCTTGCATAGATATCCACATCAACCCTTCTGTAACTATCATCATATTTTTTGACATAGAGATAATGATTTTTATAGACTCAGGGATTGCATTAATAGATGTGTTGATAATGGCATCATAGCATTCACACAAGGGGCATCAATATCTCCTCCATCATGGATTTCCATACCTCATTCCTTCATGACTGAGTCATCCTAAGACATTCCTTCATAGGAATTATCAATTACTCATCATGAGAGTAATGTGGTTGCTAGGATAGAGCCTCATAGGAGATCTCCTATCCCACTTACTCATAGGGTTTGGATACCAGTACAGTAATACTAGCCTACATATAGCAATGTAGTCTGAGGAGTATATAGTTTATTTTCATATACATATCTAGCACAGTCATAGGCACTATAGTAGAGTACTATTCCAAATAGATATTCACTATAACTAAGTTTTCATTTCCTATCTCATGTAGCAACCCTTTATGATTAATATTAGATGAACCCACATCATAGAGTATTGCTCCATATAGATATTCACCATAGTTAAGTTTTTAGGGACCTATTTCATGTAGCAACTTGTTATGATTGAGATTAGATGAGCCCTCATCATAGATTATATTTCTATCTTGATCTATCACTAATTCATATGCATCATAATAGAGGCCATAAGGTGTTATTTCATGTAACAATCCACTACGATTGCAAATAGATAAGCCTATTTCATAGCACATAGTTTTAGTTGCACATCCATTGAGATTACATCTTACAGAGTCTCCAAATACAACTACATTTAGTACACCATAGATATTATTAGATACAGGGCATGTTCCTATATAACATGAGCAATATGGGCATTTATTCAATTTTTGATCAGGGTTTAGATAGTGATACAACATGCATTAATACTAGTATCAGTTCATAGATTTATTTAGTGGGCAATGATGGAGCCAAAGGACTAGCTATCCTTTGTATTCTTGAGCCACCTACTCAAAGGGATTGGACACACAGTCCAAATATCAATTAATACATGCATGATCATATAACTTCACTTAGTAGGTGACAATGGAGACAAAGGGCCATCCTTTATATTCTTGAGGCACTCTCAGAGAATTGAGCATAAATTAATATGCACATAGTGATATCTTACATCCCCATCTACTAAAAACTAACATTCCTAGTTCTAAATAACCATCCCTATCCAAACCATATTATCCAAATCCTAACATTACCAATATCCCATTTTACCAATCATAAACTAAATCACTTTACCAAATCAATTTAAAAATTACAAAACAACAAAGTTTTTTACTCACACATGATTCAAAATGAAAACTAATATCACAATTAAACATATCAACAAAAATTAAATCACATCCCAAATACCATTTTACCAAACATATCTGTTAGCAAGATATTTTATAGGTAGTCAAAATTATCTAAGAAATCATGGGATTAAATCCCCTTCATTAAACGGTGAAGCTCCCATGAATTTATGTCTATCTGTTTCTAATTACTTATAGCTTACAGTTATTCATAGAGTATACAAATTATGTGCAAGTTATTCTAATTGGGGGTATTACTTTATTCATTTTGTTCATGAGCCATAAAAAAGGGATTTTGTAGCAAGTAAGTAGTTGTTCTAAGAATTTGAATGGAGTTTGAAATAGTTAAGAGAGTAAATAAATGACTATAATACTTGAGATAGAAGAGAAATAAGATAAATGCACTTCATAATAAATAGTTTTGTAGAGTTTATTTTATACGTGCAAATAGATAAACATATAATTGTGATAATATTTTTAGAAAATGATCAAGAAAGCAATGAATTCAATTTAGATTAATAGATAACACAAAGTTTACCATTTTATCCTCATAGAATACACAGAATGATTCCCTCAGACACAAAGTTCTCCAAAAAACCAATTTCTTTCTTATTTACTTTCAGCAAAATTCATACAAAAATGTCCAGATATCTAAACACAAAGTTTTAGATTGCTTAAAATTTATCATACAATGGTTATAATTTCTTACTTGTAAAAATTATCATCCTTCAGCATATAGGCCTGTACTTATATTTATATTGTGTTGTGCTAAAACTAGAAATCATTGAGTGGCATCCTCCTCAAAATTCTTGTGTGCAGCATGTAATGGCTAGTGACATGTAGCACTTCTAGGTCTTGTTGTTTGGATTGAATACAAATGCTTTTCATGTATCACAAAGTTCACTAAAGTGATTTACTTTTTAAAAGACAACTTCAAGTAATGGTTTTTAAACTAAGTTACTTGAGTTTTACAATTTTATAAAGTAATATACCTATAGCAAGTAGCTCTACTAAATGTCTTTACTTAAAACTAATTTCTTTTAACAAAGTTACTTTACAAATAGAATGAAAGAAAATAGGAAGAAGGAAAACAAAATTGCTTGGAAAGAAGGACAACAATAATTAATCCACTTCATGGACTTCAGATCTACATTTTTCTCTATACTTGATGTGTTGAGACATCATCAACTATATTATTACATCGTCAAATTTAGCTAATGATTATCTTTCTATCTTGAATCTTAGCATTTCCTTTTCTAATCTTCTATTATGAGCATTTATCCTTTTGATTATTGGCTCAAGTCTTTTTATTTCCTGTTGATATTTGATTAACTCCTTAATAGACTTGGTTGTGAAAGGAGTTGTAGCTTTGTTCATAAATTGTTTGAATTGCTCATATAGCTACTCAGATGTCCTTATAACATTATCAAACTAGATACTGGTAATACCAAAAAGATAATCCTCCATATTTATCTTTACATCATGTGCTTCCTCTTCTAAAATATTCATTTCTTCACACATTGATTGTAGAATACACATACAAAAATATAGTAGGTACTCTTCTTGCTTGATCTTCTTTACGGATCCATCAGGAGTAATCTTTTCTTCAATCAGAATTTTCTCTTTCAAATTACCTATTATTTGTATACTTTTTTGTTGTAACTCAAAAATAACATTTTCAAGCTCAATCTCTTTCATCATTGTCTTAACTTCTGCCAATTTCTTAAAAATATTAGCATGGGCATTTGGTACACTAGGGAAGAGATTCTAAGCAATTTTATACATCTTATCTATCCACTTGTCAATAGCCTTTGCTTTGTCTCTAGTCTCTTCCACTTCTATAATTACTTTTTAAGTAACTACAACATCTAAAAGTAATGATTGTTGAGGAGCAGACCTTGCCACCTTGGCAATTATTCACTTAATTTGGCATTTTGCTCCTTTAACTTGGCCTTGGTTGCCTTTTCTTCATCTAGCTTCTTAAATAGTTTGAGTATCTTATTTTAATCCCTTAGTGGTAACTTATTTGAGAGGTATCTTTGAAATTATTAATTCACTCTTAGTGACTTCTCTTTTGCTTATCCCCTATGGTGGAACTTCTATCTCTACAAACTTTTGTCTTGAAGATTCAATTATAAATTTTGAAGTTACTTTTGCCTTTTATTCTTAGCTTTGAAAAGGCTCCACTAGAATCTATTGCATACACTAGATACAAGGTCATCTTGAAATCAAAAGTCTAAATTACATTCTTTAACTAATGATCCATAATGTCACTTATCGTTCTTTCCCATTCTATCATTGTATAATTTCTAGTGACATCAATAGTTATAATGTAGGCATACATCCAAGTAAGAAACACTTGGCATTATTCTCACCATTGATCCTGCATAGTAGTTGAGTAATATCATCCACTTCTTGAACAAAGTTTGATCTTACTATTTGTTTTCTAAATATTGATGCTTATTTTACTTTATTCAAATAACTCGTGTTCATTATCTTGATGAATTCTATTATGTTTGTCTCCCATTGTCTGTTAGCCTTTTCCATAGATATATCAATTACTTTTGAAGATGTTAGAATATTTAGTCAATTGTTAAGATATTGAACATCTAATATTATGACTATGTTACCAACATCATCTCTTACAATCCTAGTTAGAGAATCATAGTAATTAGCACATGTTAAGACAAACATTGAAAGTTGAGCTAAGCTTGGGAAAGCTACAAATTATAGAATCTCATTGTTTGTCATGGCTTGCATGAATGGAGTCTTTATTATGGATTTTGATATCTCTAAAAATTCAGTCACAGACACATGCCCCATATCAATATCACTTATCTTAGTTAGCTTAGAAGTGATGCTTGATTCAATTAGATATCCCTTATATTCATATTTCATCTTGGGCTCTTAGGATTTAACTCTCTTAGCTTTTTCTTTGCCTTTCCTACTTTGTTCTAAAATCTCCTCAAGTGCCAACTCTAGGACTTCTTTAATTTGTGTTTGCTTATACTTATAATTTAGCTATTTCCTCTTCTGATCTTCTTGATCCTTTTGATTTAGACATTGGCTCTAGCTACTTTTGAAGAACTTGATAAGTTCTTTTCAAACACTTAGTAATTACTCTAACTAGTTTAGAAAGGTTGAGAAAAGTCAGCTTGTTGTTCTTATAGTAATTCCAAGAAATATTTTAGGTTATAATTAGTATAAAAGTCTTTGAAATCCTCAATTAACTCATATTTAATCAATAGGATCTTACAACCCAAGGTAGGTCAAAAGGAACATATAGAGACAACTTTGGGTTTTTCATAGCTTGACATTAGGCTTGTATCATCAAGTTGATTGGATAAGAAAACCTGAGTAAGTAACTACAAGAAAAGAATCTAGGTAGTTATTAAGTAGTATTATATGGGTTTGTCTAAGATTAAGACTTCAGGTTTGACAAGGAAATTAACTGGTTAAGAAAACCCAAAGTAAGTAGAGAGTAATCACAAGTCTAATCAAGGAAGTTCTTTGAGGGTCAAGGTTTCCAAGTGCAGTAACTTGAGGATGGGAACCTAAGTAAGCAATAGGCACTAAGAAACCTAGGTGAGCAATGAGTAATCAAAAACCTGATTTGGTAAGGCATTTGGGGGTTGGGTTCCTTAAGGTAAGTAACTAAGGATTGAGAACCTGAGTAAGAAATGAACATTGGGAAACTTGGATGGCAGATGTTAGGTTTAGTTAATAGGGTTTTTTATAGGAGGTTTGATTTTTTAAGGATTTTGAAAGTGATTGACAAGCTAGATAATTATGATCACAAACACAGGGTTTACAAAACATAATCATGCTTGAAAACAAAAGGCAGAACTAAATGAAATAAGTCGTGATAGTAAAAATAACCATGGTGGTAGAAATAAAATAACAAATAGAAAAATAGATAAAATTTTAAATCAAAGATATAAAAACCACAAGGAAAAGATCTACCTACCTCAAGCATAAATGGGTCAAAATAGATTTGCTCTAAAATGCTTTAAATGCTCAAATCATGTAGCTCGGGGTTTGGAGGTGCAATAGATTGATCAAACAACTTAGATGCCAGGTGGAAAATGAGGTGGATTTTCCTAATTTTTATATATGATAGTGCATTAATGATGAATTAGGGACATGTGGGAAAGAGACACGTAAGCCCTTGGATTTTGGTCAGGTTTTTTAGGCTACTTTTCTTGATTTTGGTATTTGAATTTAAGTGCTTTCATACACCCAAGTTGGTCTAGGTCAATGAGTATTTTGGGTTTGTAAACCTTCACTACTTTTACTTGTGGCCTTATACAAGTAAAGCAACTCTAAACACTTGATTTATTTTGGGTAGTGTTATATGGGTTTTTTATATTACTTTTCTTTGCTTTAGCATTGAATTAAAGATGTTTGATAACTCCAATTTAAACTAGGTGGTGTAATTCAAGTTTACGGGATAACTCTACTTAATTTTAAATAAGTAAAGTAGTTTAGAGAACCTGATTTGCATTGAGAGGAGCCATAACACTTTAGCTTCTTTGATCTTTTGAGCAAAATGAGTAAATGGGTTTTTAAGTGATGGCTTTGGGCAAATATTTTCAACCCTCTAGAATAATTTTAAGCAATTGGAGAAAGAAAACAATCAGACATAATAAATACTAAAGACTAAGGCTTTATTCAGATGACTGGGTTAACAAGGACAATTGACTCACATAAGATAAAATGCAAAATTTTAAATAGGGGTATTCACAAAAAAATTGGTGTGAAATTTAGGGGACATCATTATGCAAACTCAACATCAATGTCAAATAAACTATTTTTAATCAACCATTTTCAATAAATATACAAATGCACTCCAAATTCCATAACATAATATGCATGAGTCATCGTCAAACCAGTATCCATATATATATATAAAATTTTTGCAAAATATAGACACCATATCAAGTACAATCAGTCATGAGTGGGCATCATGACCTCACTCTCAGTCTTACTCTCCCCACCAGTACTAATCCCATAATCTAGCCTATCACTTGACGGCCCCATACCTCCTCAAGCTATTTCATGCCTCTTGAGATGACTCTTTCACTCTAGTAGTTAACCATGCTCCTCATGCAAGTCCATATATCACCTTTGAAGGTCTTTATACTCATCTATGATCCTCATGCTAATAGACCCAAAATTAGGTAGAGGCATCCTATGCCTATCTAGCTTAGCTCTCAGCTTGTCTTTCTCTCTTACTACCCTAACATATGTAGTTATCACTATAGAAGCCATATCAAATAAATGGGAATGGATACTAGCCATGACCATTGCTCACTCTATCAATGCCTCCTTCATTACATCATCAGGTACATGATGTGTGAGCTCTTGAAGTGTTGACTTAATTATGGTCTCCCAGTAATCATCATATCCACTTCCTACCCCAACCTGTGTTTCATATTGAGCACGCCGCACTTCACCTGTACACAAAATTATGACATTATGTTAGCTATATAATTTGAAATTAATTAAAATTCATAAACTTATACACAATTCAAATGTAATCACTACTTACCTTCCATCATCTGGATTGACTCAAGATCCTCATACCTGGGAGCATCCCCTACCTCAATAAGATACAATGGAACCCATTGATGTCTTACCTATTACATAGTATAAATGTTTGTACATCCAACATCATCCACATCTAGAATGTCTATAGCCACATCCCTCACATCTAAAGGCAATGGTGCAAACTCAGCCTCAGTAGGTATCGCATGAACTCCTACCCTTGTAGATGCTCATGTACTCCTCACCCATATCCACACTATTTAGGGCACATCCTATCATACCCCAAACTATCTATTCATTTACTCATACTAAAAAGTGCTCATATAATCCAACCTAGTGGTCATGTATCCAATAGTTGACCTTCATATAGCTCAACTACACTCCATCCTCTACCCACCCAGGAAATCCTTTATATGGCCTCCATATGATGTCACTAGCCACTAATCTATCTAGCACCCACCTATAATGATCCATCCTAAGGGATCAAATAGCCAATGTACTCATCCACCACTCTCCAAATGGTTATGGAGGTGCCTACTTTTCCATCGATAATCTAATCAGACATATAATTGCTATGTGCTCATAGGCCCAATAATGCAATAAGGTCACTATGCTCAATCCACCACTAAATGACTCCTGTGTAAACTTTTAAAGATACTTATATAGGTGGGCTAGCATAGTACTCCCCCATGAGAATATAGTACCATATATATCCACACTATGCACAATCTTATGTATTCTGTATGAAATAAACATCACTCCCATCCATAACAACAAATGATGCCAATGAAATAGCCAACCACTTCCACAAGTTTATAACACTAGACTACATAATAACTAACAATACTGCATCATTGTCACTCCCTCTCCAATGTATATCTGAGGGTATACCATCAAAATAAAAGGATGCACAATCAATGGCATCAGTACCCATATCAACCTATACTATCACTTGCCACCCACTAATCAATAAATGCAAAATGTGATACACATCCTCCAGAGTCATAGTCATCTCCCCTGTAAGAAGCCAAAAAGTGCATGTGTCTTCATTCCACCTCTCACATAAGATGGTAATTAGATATTGATCCCATTGCACTATGCCTAGGTCATAAACATGACCTAACCCTACCCTATCTATGATAGTTCACTCATTAGTAAACAATGGTAACAGCCTCAATGTCTCCATCACCTGGCCCTTTTAGAACTCTCTCATCCATAACTAACCTTATAAAACATTAGAAATAACATATATATCAATCAACAATTCCAAATCAAATTCTAAAATAGAACAACAATTAATAATAAAGTAGCATCATTGAAAAATTAAGCCTCCAAGATAGTAGTGTTGGATATAGGACAGTAGTGTTGGATAGGAGTGTTGAAATCTAGACAGGATCATTAGATGCAAGATAGAAGCATTGGAACTAGAAATAAATATTAGGCTACTTTAAATAGCTTTAAAACATCAAAACATGCCTAAAAATAGATAAAATATTAAGCATTTGGGTTAATTATTAGGGTCACATCACCACCAGCCTGAGCCTCAATTGCCAACTACTCGAATCGGGTCATGGTAGGTGCTTGTCTCCTTGGCATTTCTCTCACTCTAAAGCTCAATATCTCAACCTATTCAATGCACAAATGAATCAAGAATCAATCCAATTTCCTATATTAACCAACTCTTTCAATCAAAACAAAATACCATTTTGGCAATAACTCAAACCCTGTAACTTTGTTTTTCAAACCATTTTCTTCCACACAATCATGATAATGATACCTTTGACATAACTCAAACTTCACTCTCTTAATACCTCATATGCCTACTATGGCATGAACATCTATATGTTTATATTATACTTAGACACACACCTTGGTCATCACCAATCAAAACTTATTCCACTTTCAATAACTCAATCCAATCAATCAAACAACCTCTCAATCCTTTCATAACATACCAACCTTATTTCTATTATTACAACACTAGCAATCACTTTTGGCTTGATCTCCTCTATCACATATTTTGTCCCTCTCTCCAAAAGGGGGGCATCATTCTTACTTTTCCTATTTCTACACCTACCTAGCATACCCACCCACTCTCATAGGTGGATACACCATGGTTATTACACATCTAGAAATTAGATTATCATATTCATCTTAGATTGGTCAATATATATAGTGATTCAGATTATATGGGTCACTCAGCATTACTCAGGAGATTCAAAGGGATATACCTTTAGTTTACAGATGCACAGACTATTTAGATATAGTGGTTCAGATCATATAGATCCATAATGATTTTAGCTTATAGGTACATAGACTATTCAAATATAGTGGTTCAAATTATATGGATTCATAGTGATTTTGATATAGATATAGACTTAGATACCATATTTAGGGTCATGTACATTACCACACATCTCACACATACAAGCTTTATATAGCATGACATAGTTATAGAATTAGATAGTAGACTACAAGTATAGTGTAGATCATAGTGTTTTGGTCTCCAGTTTTGCATATGAGGCATGGAAATATATGTCATTTCAGATTTGGTTATATAGATTACTAGATTATATAGATGCATCACTCACATATCAAATTTGGGGGCATGGTACAGATGTTCATGTTCTTCATCATTCAATACTATATAGATGGAATGGTAAGGTAATCCTCTTCTTACACATTAACCAAAGTTTTAGATTACACCAAATTATACCCAATTTGTCACTAGGTTAGACTGTACAAGTATCTGCAACAGTTATTCCATTGCATTACCTAGACCTAGACTACACAAGTTTGTATGAAACAAAGGATAGACATTGGTTTTGGGCCTTCAATTATTTCTTAGTTCCAATTCAGATATTCAGAGTGGGGGCATGATGTGTTTTTCTCTTCATAGCATATAAATTTTATAAATACATCTAGATTACATGAGTTTATGTGGGATAGAGGATAGACATTGGTTTTGGGCCTCCAAGATTTCTCATCTTTAGTCAAATTTATCATAGTGAGAAAACATTTCCCTCCTTTTCCATGATACATGGATTCTAAATTTATATTTAGTATAGGGGGTATCCATTTTAGGGATTCCTTCTTTCTCTAGGCACTATTCAGCTCTCCATCCACTTCCCTGGCTAAGAAGTGAGTTGGACTTTTACCACATATTTATTTCCACGTAGGTAAGTTCAAGTACGCATGTTCTTTTTCTTTCTTTTACTCTAGTACTCTATTTCATTGCATCACTAGATAAAAGTGGGGCAAATGTATACACCCTAAATTGGTCAAGCAACCACACATATCATGTCTTTTCATAGTCTTTTTCATAAGAGACTTCGACTGGAGAATATGAGCCTTGTTCACATTAGCCATTTCTTGGTTTTACTTATCTTGGTCTTATTTCTTACTTAAGTCACCTTTTTATCCATAATTAGTCAACTAAAACCTTTTGATTAGTCATTCCACCTCATCTAGGGTGGTTTTTATGTCAATCCTAATCCCCCAGGTCTTAAACCTATAGGATAGGAGCGTTGAGATTGGACTATAGCACTAGACCCTAAGGTGTCCCAATTTTAGCACTCCTATCCTTTTGCATTTTGAGTCCCAATGGTCATTTCTCTTTTCTCAAGAGGTCTTAAACCCTGTTTAGCCCCTCCCTTAAGTTTTTTTTATCTTTTCAATGTTAGCTAATGTGAATAAATCTCCCAAATTCAAAAAAAAGAGTCTCCTATTGTAGACACCAGAATTGTGTCTAACCCTTGTCGTCCTCCCCTTAACCCCTGTCGACCATTTTCCCATAAGCCTTGCCCCTGGCAGCATGTCAAAATGAGCAAAACGCTAAAATTAGCCTCTGTCCCCATTCTGAATCTACCGACGTCAGTCACTACTCGATCGACGTCGCCAACGTTGGTCACTTTTCGGCTGACATCGGCAGTCCTGCTAGCATCAATTAACCTTAAACTACGTTCGTTAATTCGTTTCTCAATCCATTATTCATTATTCAGTTGCCAATCAGTTTTGCAACCGATTATCAGACCTTCTGCATCAAAACACATTCTTTCATCCAAACACCGCGAGAAGCAATGATCAGCCAACCTTTTGCATCCAAACAATCAGCAAACTTGGGCATTCAGTCAATCTACAATCATCTCTCATATTCTCTTTCTCTGGTATAGGTATTTTGCTTCGGAGGTCTGCTACATCAAACTTTTGAAACACACAGACAACAGGATTTATGTTTCCTACTCTGTATTTAGCATGTAACAGGTAAGTGTCTCCTCTGTGCTTTTATTTTATTCTCTGGTTATTGTTTTTTAATATTACCACCCTGACTTAGATTATAGACCCGACTGGACTTCCTCCCGTATCACCTCTATCCACCATTTTCAGTCTGTAACTCTGCCTAGATTTCTGCTCAAACCCCCAAACAATACCTCTAACTCCCAAATTAGCTTCCTAATCCATAGACGAAGACTTCAGACCATTCTACAATCCTAAAACCCTGTCCAGACCCGACCAGACCCTATCCAAAAGCTGTTGCCCCGACCGATGCCGGTCATTACCCCTACCGATGCTGGCACTTTAACCGATGTCGACACCCTTCCTTGACTGATGCCAGCACAGAGACCAACACTGGTGACTGTGCAGAGCAATTTGCTGCATATTAGGTATGCATTTTGCTTTTTGTCTTTATTTCTTTTATTCTGTCTTTCACTATTTCTATTTCTATCAAATATTCTATTTTTAATCAGTGGGTTGATATCCCTTAAGGAAGTCTTTGTACTTCAGGGATCAAGCTTTTGCTTGACAGCCCACCATCTCCTTGTCTAACATTTTTCGTGTTTCAGTCTCTTTTTCTTTGCAAGTGTCATTCCTCCACAGCCAAAGAGGAGTACCTTCCAACGTTTGATTTTGGTGCACACGACTACATCCAGGTAACATCTAACCTTGACCATTTCTTTAAGTTTCTTATTCTCTCTTTGAATGTAGAAAGCGATATAATCGTATAGAAACATTCTAGCACGCCCGGTGGGACCCTAGGGCCTTCCTTGGGTTCTTTATTTCTTTCTTTTCATTTGGGTGCATTAGGTTTCTCCCTTTTCACCTCTTTCGTCTCTTCTAAATGACATCATAAGTAGGAATAAAAAGAACTTTTCTTTCTTTTCTTGCACTTCCAGACTGTCAAAAATCATATTCTTCAACCCTTTCTCAACTTGTTTTCATTCCAACTTCACATTTCGACTTGGGGCTTAAAACACTTTGCATTCATTTCTGTTTGCTTGCATTTCTTATACCACACCTAGTAATTAATAACCGCATCATGAATTAATCTAATCCACTTGATGTTACACGACCAAACCACTTGCACAAAACAAACATCTTAACTTACCTGAGACAAGGCCCGACTGGGATTTCATCACCCAGTGGATACCTTACCCGTCCTGGTGATCTTACTTGGATTTCATCACCAAGGGGAAAGCCCACTCCGTTCTCTGGCAGAGGATAATCTCTAGGGGAAGTATATTTTGGCTAAGTGAGACCAGCTTATCAGTGGACTCGTGAAGTGAGGGGAGCTTGCTCCTTAGCACCAGGCCAAGTACAGAACCTAACACAGACTTTTGAGCACCATAACTAACCCGAAACCATCCATAGACTACTTCTTCTAGGACCTGACTCAAAAGTCAATCTTCCTCTACACATATTCTAAGGCATAAGCCACTATAATCCTAATAATTTACTCCTAGGGTTTTTTTTAGGATCTGCTTGTGTTCTTCATCTTTTTTGTTCTTATCTGCTTGTTTGAGCTTGTGAGGACATTCTTTCTTGCCTTGAATGGTTCTGACTCGTAGCCAAGCCAAGGCTCTAGTCTATCACGTGAGGCATTACTCGCTTCTGTCTACTCCGTCCATAACCAGCCCTATAATGGAGTTCCACTCAGAGACTGAAAGAACTCCTACTAGACCATCCCCGACCCAGACTCCTATTGTCCCAGAAGGGGACCAAGATTTTGCATGATTCTTGGACCTCAATGTCAAAGCCTTGTAGCACTATGTCATGAATAGCCGAATGCAAGACTCCTTGGACAATCCAATGTATGGAATGTCGACCTCTCTTCTCGAGACAGCAGCCGTATCAACAGCGTCCATAATTCAACCTTTAGACACCCAGGCTATTGCCTCGACCAATGACCAGCCTTTGACCAACCATCCAAGTGTGGCCTCTCCCTCCATCATTGGGCCCACTTCCATCGGGGTTTTGGCCCCCTATCAACCTCAGCCCACTCAACCACTCTCTACCCCCTTTCAGAGTTTGGTCATCTCTATTCCACCTACCCTTGCTCCTATCAACACTAGGGTGATTACCTATCCATTGGCCCATGTTACCACTAACCAACCTCCCATGACAACATCAAACCTAGCCATGCCTTCTACCCAACCATCCTTAGTCTCCTCTTTTATCCCTACGACTAGTCATCCATACGTTGCGCCCTTACTAGTACAACTGACTACGTTGTATACCTCTTCCAGCCTCTTTCAAGCACCTTACAATCTAGGGGGCGCTCCACCCACCAATCCGTTAGTAGATATCATCAAAATGTTGATGGACAAGATGTCTATCTTAGAGACCTCTATTTTTGGCTCACGCAATACTCTCTCATACGAACAAATTTGTAATGAGCCCATTCATCCTTCTGTCCCGATCAGACCATATCCCAGCCAGTGGGAACTTCCTAAGTTTTCTCATTTTCAAAGCAAGGAAGACCCACAACAGCACTTACAGGCATTCAGACATGCCTATTACCTTATCGCCCACGACGATGCATTGCTTTTACACACGTTTCCTATGTCTCTCTCAGGTGCTGCACTTGATTGGTACAGCTCCCTTTCCATCCATTCTCTCTTCACGTTCACTCAGCTAGCCCAGCTCTTCCTTGATCATTTCTCTATCAACATCACCAAGAAGGTCTCAATCACAGACCTCTATTCTATCTGCCAATTTGAGGATGAATCCATTACTGATTTCATCGCTCGATGGAGGGGCCTCATCAATCAACTCTCCTTTTCCTTACCCCAACCCAAACTTATTGAAATTTTCTCCCAAGCCTATGCCAAACATATTTCTTCCACCTTAAGGGTTCAGACCTTCTGCACTTTTGACGAAGCCTTCACGATGGCCCACAAACTTGAGTTACGTGCCATCAAGGAGAATAAAGTCAAGTTGCAGAGCAAGAATCCCAACTCCAAGACCAATGACCCCTCTTTTAAGCCTTCCTCATCCAATCCTAAATCTAAAGCTTCATCAAACGCTATGGTCATTAGATCTTCCTCCTCTTCCCCTTCAACTAACCAACCTGAACCATCCACATCCCAAAGCATCACCTGCCAATTCTAGCATAGATACGTACAATGATAGTATACTCCACTCAGAGAATCATACGCGTTTGTGCTAGAAAAACTCATCAAATAGGGGGTCCTCAATCTCCCCCAGATCTAACCACCTCCACAATTTGATCCCTCACACGCCATCCCTATGTGGTATAGGGAAAATGACTTTTGTAACTACCAATGTGTTAAGGGCCATGACATAGGCAACTATAAAACCCTTAAAAACATAATCCAAGACATGCTTGAAAAGGGTGACCTCATCCTAGACAATCCCAATGCACCACCTAATCAGGGTATCGACATTTTTAAACAACCATTCCCCAATCATCCACCAACTTAGAACAATGTCCAGACCTTGATTGACAACACTCATGAACACAACATTCAAACAGTCAATACGATCTCGCCCTTCATTTCCAACCAACCTCAAGAGGTGAGTCCATCCATCAGTCCATCACATGTGGACGAATCTCTTTCTCCAGTTAGTTCTCTGTCAACCTCTCTCATCTTGGAGGGCGCCTCGACCTTACCAGCACCGCCAGTTTCACCATCCTCCTTCTTGCTGCCCATGGAGGACCCAACCTTTCCTACCCCATGACCACAAGTGGAAGGCACAATCGTCCCTGCCCTTTACCTGCTTGAGGAGCTTCATTCTCTGATTTCTTCTCCACCCAGGGAAGAACCTACCTCTCCTTCATCTCCAACCAAGGATGAACCTGTCATGACTTCATCATGCCTTAGGGCTGAGGCTACCACACCTTCGGTCCCACAACTGTCAACATCTTCTCAAGAACCCAAACCTCATCCAACATCTTCTCAACCATTTTCCCGATTAGTGGAGAAACTCAAACTTCTCCCTTCAAGAAAAGTGGAGCATCAGGGATTGTGGGAGCATCTCACAGCTCTTCAACATGCCTGTGCCCTCTCATCTCATGTTGTTAATCCTCCCATGGCAGAACCTCCCAAGACTCTCAACAAAAACCAGACTTCCACTTCTAGACTGTCTACACCTCAATCAACCACATCAAGACCGAAACCCTCATCTACCCCGTCTAAACCAATCAAGTCACTTGGCATTTGCCCTGTCTCCAACCTCACTCATCCACAAGTGAAGGTGGACTTAGACCAAACTTTGACCAATAGTAGTCTTCAAATCAAATCAAAGAAGACTACCAAACCACAAAGGCAAACTCCTTCTCCCCTGTCACCATTGCCCTCCATTCTGGGTCCTCATCCTTCAACCCTGACCAGAGTCCTTCCCACTCTGACCTCTAATCAAAACCAGTTGCCTCCTCTACTTCCTTTGCCTATTGCTAGCCTACCCTCTCCTAAAAGGGTGGTACCTCTCATGAAGAAAGTACCGTCTCCGCCTGTCGCTGCACCATCAACCCAGAAGGTGGTACGGAAGCCTCCTCCAACTCCGCCCAAGCAAAAGTCACTAGTATTGCACAAATTGATGAGCACTGACCCTTTAGTGGGCTCATACTCTTTGATCTTGCACCAAATTTTGTAGACTTCCAGCATAACTCTTCCACCCATCAGGTCTTTCCAACCCCTTGGGTCTAAGCCCTCCAGGTTTGACGACACAAAGATTTGCTTATACCATCGTACGCCAGGACACGATATCGAGACTTGCTGTGCCCTCAAGGCTATTATTCACTAATATCTAGAGAAAGACACTCTTCTCTTTTAGGACACTCTCGATCAACCCCTGACTCCTTCTCATAACCCTCCAACCTCTTCAAACCCATCAACATCTCATCAACAGGTTACAACCCCTTTATCTCCTTCACCTCCTATCTTTGAAATCAATGCCATTCACATAACCACTAGGTCACAAAAGGACAAGGTGAAAGAAAAAGCTGCCATTCCTTGGACCTACCCTTTCGTCAATCCACCTCAACTGCCCAAGCCTAAGATTTCTATCCTTGGCGTGCCTCAACCCTCTTCTTCTTCTTCTTTCGGACCAATTCATGACTCCATGTTGAAACAGCTTCAGCAGACACCCGTGAAGATGTCCCTCTATGACCTCATCCAAACCTTGCCTCAACATTTCCAAGCCCTCATCAGAGCCCTACAGGCACCAGAGGTCCAACCTGAGGACCCCCAACCACTCGCTGCCCTTGTCCACTCTTTAGCCCCTGTTGCCTCCATCACATTTAGCGATTCTGAGATTCCCACATCCAACACGGAAGATCAGGATGCCACCCTCTTCATCACTACCTATGTTGATCAGACATGCATTAAACACATTATGATTGATAGAGGTGCCAGCATCAACATTATCTCCACCCATGCCTTTGATCAGTTGGCTCTTCCCAAGAATTGCATCTCCAAAACTGACGCAATCTTGCACTCCTTTAATGACACCACTGCCACGACCATAGGCATAGTCATCCTTCACATCCGTGTTGGTCCACGCACAATCCCGAAGCTCTTCTATATCATCAAAGGAGAGTTTCAATACAACATGTTGCTGGGTAGACCCTGGATCTGCACCATGGCCTGTGTCCCCTCCACCCTGCACTGTTGTGTGAAATTTGAGCACGACGGGCAAGTCCACACCATTCCCATTGACCCTTCACCCTTCAAAACTTGTAATACCACCTATCGTCCAAATGACGTCCTCATTCTTATCAAGCCATCAATCCCAGCACCGCCTCCATCCGTGAAAGCTTCGACCAGTTCGCAACAGGTGGTCACCCTCACACCTCCCCTTCAAGCGATGACCACAAACCCCATGGAAGACATCTTCCAAAGACTTTCATTAGGGGAGTATCACTTGCTGACCTTAGACATGTTCCAAACTCCGCAAGAGTATGGACGCCTTCATCACAGCCCTAGTTACAACCATCAAATCGGGATGATCGTGCCTTATGGTCCTCCTCACCTCCAAACCAACCTTGTTTATGGGGGCTCAATCAAGCTCCTACTGATGGCAATCCTCTTTCTTCACCCCAACCATTCACATCAGACTTCTCATTTCTTGGCAACCCTGGCTTTGTACACACTAACCTTTATAAGTGTGCATGGAAGGGTTTTGGTTTTGGATGCTATGAGCAGGGCTCCCATCAGCCTATTGAGCCGCTCAATGATGACAATGCCAAGAAATGGTATGGCCTGGGATATCATGACCCCACTCAATACCCTGCAGACCTTTTGCCCCATGCCAACCATTGACCAATCTTCTCCAGACTCGCCCATTCCTCCTCCTTCACCTATGGATTCGATGGTTTCCATCCCTTCTAACTTTTTCAATGCCTAAACACCATTCGCTTGGGAACCCCTGACCTATCAACCAGGTGGGGTACCCAGGTCTCTCCCCCTCATCTTCTCTCCATCTCATCCACACTAGGTGTTAGACATTCTTTCTACCACCAAATGGCTGGGGGGAGTTCGACTTTATACTACCTATCATGACCTCAACCATGACCTCAATCAATCATCAAACCAGCCCTCAACCAAGCAACCAAACCTTGACCAATCATCAACCTTAACCTCTTAATCATGACCAAACACCAATCTCGACCCGGCCCTCGATTAGTCTCGACAAATCAGTGACCACATCAACCAACTTCTTAATCATCATCAGCACGTGATCAATATAGATCGAAGTAAATGAGGCAAGTTTGCCCCTAATTGGCTCAGACCTTTCATTATCATGCACAAGTATGGATCAGAGACTTATCGTCTGTCCTCTCTTGATGGATGACCAGAACCTAAGCCTCTTAATGCGTTGCATCTGCGACCGTTCTATTGCTAGTCAAGTATTCATTCACTTGACATTTAACTTGAGCTCTTCCCTTGAGCAATCCCCATCCTCTTAGTCCTAATTCCTTTCATCCCTATTCCTCTTAACAATTCCTCTATAACCCTTTTATACAGTATGGATGCTTTGTCCCAATAAAAGGGAGCCCTTGACCTTCTATAATCTTGTCCATGACTCACATTTTTGTCAAAACAAATCAAGATGTCAAAATATCCACGGTCACCATATCAATATCAAATTCAAAAAAGTAGACTGCTCCCTCGAAGGACAATTGTACTATCATTGCTGTAATTAATAGACTACTCCCTCAAAGGACAGCTATTCAAAAGCCCTTATATTAAGCAAAATTCTAGACCACTCCCTCGAAGGATGGCTATGACTACTCTGGCAATAAACAACACTATCTTAGAAGCTTCCCGCATCAATCAGCTTCACAACTGACCACCAAGCAAATGACATCTCTATGCAGACTTCCTGCATTGATCAGTCTACATGCCAAAAAAAAAATGAATCATGGACTTGACTTATAGTTGTCTCAGGGCCTCCCCTAAAAAGGGGCAAAGTTATCTTTGCTCTTAAAATGGGTTACCCTATTTCCTCCTCCTATCACCTGCTCAAGGGACTTCAAGCTCACTTTAATGTCAAAGTGATTTGATTACCGTTCTAACACAACATCTGGTCAACGACGTCATGCATGAATGGGGCTCTTAGTTCTAATAACCCCTATCTATGCTGTCATTCTGGTCCTTGTCAATGAAAGAGCAATATGCTTTTCACTTCTTCTGCACTTTGGTCACATTCAACCTTCATCACTTGTCCATCCTAATCAACTCAACTCAACTCTCTTTTCAGGCCACTCCCATAGCCTATTCACACTAGTTTCTATGGATACCAATACACATGGAAACTATCGACCAGACGCAATTTATGTTAAGCATAAATCAATACTTGCTGAAGCATAAATAGACCTCAATTCATCTTTAGCATACATCCATCATGAATATGGAACATTGCTAGGGATGGAAGACCCCTCCACCAATGTTGCAGAATACACCATTTGGAAAAGGCTGTAACATATTTTTCTCCTCATCATTTCGACACATGACCAAACCAATCATCGACCAATTTTCTCAACTACTCTGAACTACATTGGTCTGAGGCCCTAAGACCTGGGCTATGTAGGCAGCACTCAGATGATACAACATCATCTGGGGTTAGCTCGACCACCCTCATTTGTTCATCTCTCTAATGGACAAACCTTCTTTCCTCATTTTGACCATGACCTTTCCCTCAACCAAGACCAATTCCATCCCTTTGACCCTTCCTCCCTTCTAGGGAGAACTACATTGGCCTAAGGCCCTTCCACCAGGGCTATGTAGGTAGCACTCAGATCACATAACGTCTTCTAAGGTTAGCTCGGCCACTTCCTTTCATCCATTCCTCCCCCTCAACCAATGACCATTGGAGATTATGCATATCTCCTCTGACTTTGACCACTTCCAAAGCAATGTTGCCTTGGTTGTTTTTGCCTGTATGCTACCTCATGACTGGTTAGCCAAATTATGCATAGACTATTTTTGGACCCTCACAAGTATAGGATTGCAAGCTGATTGATCCACACTACTTGTGACATTTTTGTGTTTTCTAGGAGCACTTCCTGAGCCTGGGATACCTAGAACACGACGACCATTTGGAGCTTCAACTTAGATTGAATAACCCAATCAGTAGACGACTAAATGCTGGGGCCTGGTTATTTCAATTTTGGCACTCCTTGACCCTCAACCTGCGACAATTTGACCTGACCATCTTGTGATGTGGTATGCACGTAATCACAACTTTTGCAGCGTTCACCCTCACCCCTTTTTTCACCCACTCTTTATCAAATCAGCACCCGATTCTCGATTCCCTTCCCTCGACTCCTGCTTTGAGGGGGAATACCTCATCCATAATCAGGGAAATCCACCTCCTATTTTTGTCTTGCAGTTCATTCGAACAACCAACAAGATGAAATTGACCTTATCCCACACCTGGGGCAACCACCTCCTATTTTTGTCTTGCAGTTCATCCAGAACAACTAATAAGACAAAAAGGGACAAATGTAGACACCGAAATTGTGTCTAACCCTTGTCATCCTCCCCTTAACCCCTGTCGACCATTTTCCCACAAGCCTTGCCCCTGGCAGCATGTCAAAATGAGCAGAAGGCTAAAATTAGCCTCTGTCCCCATTCTGAATCTACCGACGTCGGTCACTACTCGATCGACGTCACCAACGTCAATCACTTTTCAACTGACATTGGTAGTCCTGCTAGCATCAATTAACCTTAAACTGCATCCATTAATTCATTTCTCAATCTGTTATTCATTATTCAGTTGCCAATCAGTTTCGCAACTGATTATCAGACCTTCTGCATCAAAACACATTCTTTCATCCAAACACCACGAGAAGCAATGATCAAGAAACCTTTTGCATCCAAACGATCAGCAAACTTGGGCATTCAGTCAATCTATAATCATCTCTCATATTCTCTTTCTCTGGTATAGGTATTCTGCTTCAATCATCTCGTTGGAGGTCTGCTACATTGAACTTCTGCAACACACGGACAACAATAATTATGTTTCCTACTCTGTCTTCAGCGTGTAATAGGTAAGTGTCTCCTCTATGCTTTTATTTTATTCTCTAGTTATTGTTTTTTAATATTACCACCCTGACTTAGATTATAGACCCAACTGGACTTCCTCCCGTATCACCTCTATCCACCATTTTCAGTCTGTAACTCTGCCCAGATTTCTGCTCAAACCCCCAAACAATACCTCTGACTCCCAAATCGGCTTCCTAATCCATAGATGAAGACTTCAGACCATTCTACAATCCTAAAACCCTATCCAAATCCGACCAAACCCCATCCAAAAGCTGTTGCCCTGACCGACGCCGATCATTACCCCTATCGACGCCAGCACTTTAACCGACGTCGGCACCCTTCCTTGACCGACGCCGGCACAGAGACCAACACCGATGACTGTGTAGAGCAATTTGCTGCATATCAAGTACGCATTTTGCTTTTTGTCTTTATTTCTTTTATTCTGTCTTTCACTATTTCTATTTCTATCAAATATTCTATTTTTAATTAGTGGGTTGATATCCCTTAAGGAAGTCTTCGTACTTTAGGGATCAAGCTTTTGCTTGACAGCCCACCATCTCCTTGTCTAACATTTTTCATGTTTCAGTCTCTTTTTCTTTGCAGGTGTCATTCCTCCATAGCCAAAGAGGAGTACCTTCCAACGTCTGATTTTGGTGCGCATGACTACATCCAGGTAACATCTAACCTTGACCATTTCTTTAAGTTTTTTATTCTCTCTTTGAATGTAGAAAGCGATATAATCGTATAGAAACACCTATATAAAGGACTTCACAAGGCATTTTATATCTATCACTTACTACTTTAGCATAGTAAATAATAAAAATTAGTTAATAGTATAGCTTAGCATTCTACATCATGCATATATTTACATGCTTGATCAAGGAAGGGCCTATATGAAAGTTCATTCTTGCATCTATCATATGCATTGATTATGAATGTTCCCTAAGGGAGAACTACATTTGATCTGAGACCCTAGCTTGAGGGTTAATATAGGTAGTGATCAAGATAGCAGGAGTTTTAGATCATGTGATCATACTTCCCCTAACCCAATTTTTATCCCTTTTTATTTTGATGTGTTGTTATTTCATGTGTGTAGATAAACCTAAGGTTTGAATATTAAAACATCTATATAGTGAGCTCCATCAACATTCAACATCCAAAATTTCATGGGTAAGCTCATATAGGAACAACATAAAGAACCCAAAAAATTTAGGTCTTTGTGAGTAGTTTAGATAATAGCAATAGAAGAGGACAATATAATTGAACATAGAAGTGTCTTATTTTTGGTGATCTTATCCTTTCACCAAACAAAATCTAGATCCAGGTTTTTGACATCTTCCCAATCTTTCACAGTAGTTTTTAGCCTTTAAAATAGTCATATTAGTCTATTTTTATAGATAAGTTACTTTGTTTCCCTATGTAATTAATTTAATCAAATTGATATAAATCTATATTTTACTATATTTGATTAGATTTTATCCCTTAATCTAGACCCTTTATTTTTTAGGAACTAAACCTTAGTTTCCCAAAAATAATAAAATAGTATTAAAGATTAAACCAGTACCTATAATAACAAGGATTCAATAAAGGTTATGTAGATAGAAATATATACTTCAAATTAGAAGGTGAGCATATGTTAATTGTTATTGTATATGTATATGATATCATTTTTGGTGGTAGCAATAATGGAATGCACAAAGAATTTACTACTCAAATTTAAAATGAGTTTGAGATGTCTATGCTTGGAGAACTTTCTTTCTTCCTTGGTCTATAGATAACATAAACTGATGAAGGGATATGTATATCTCAAACCAAGTATGCTAAGGAAATGCTCAAGAAGTTTAGAATGGAAGAAAGCAAACTAGTGGTTACTCCCATCATAAATGGTTGTAAGTTGAGAAAAAAGTACAAGTCCCTTGATGCAAATCAAACTTTGTATAAATCAATAATAGGTAGCTTATTATACCTAACTGTATCAAGACTAGATATTATGCAAGCAATGTGCACGGTTTTAAGATTGTAAGATGATCCCAAAGAATCACATGTTGATGCAATGAAAATAATCTTTAGATATATCAATAGTATAATTTATTATGGCCTATGGTATCCTAAAGATGAATATTTCACTTTGATAGCTTATACATATGATAACTAGGTAATAAGTGTGGATGATAGAATAATCACTAGTGGTGATGCATTTTTCCTTGAAAATAAACTTGTTTCATGGCTGAGCAAAAATCAAGAGTCGGGTACTCTTTCTACATTAGAAGAAGAGTATGTTGTAACAATGGCATCATGTTTCACTCAAGTCTTGTGGATGAAAAAACACTCAAAGACATTAAATTATAATATAAATCACCTCTCTATTCTTTGTGACAATTCAAGTGTTATTAATATATCAAAGAATCCAGTGGTGTACTCTAGAACTAAGCACATATTAATCAAATATCACTTCTTAAGATAAAAGGTTGCAGATCAAGAGGTCATAATGGAATATGTGTCAACATAGGATCAAGTTGTAGAAATATTCATGAAACCTCTTCCCATTGAACAATTTGAGTTTTTGAGACAAAAATTGGGAGTGTTTGCTCCTAAAACACATCACTAGATCCTAATAATAGGATATGAGCCTAGGGGAAGGATCACAAAAACTTTGTTAATCCCTGAAAGAGGAGAGAAAAGGAAAATTAGGTATACATATTTTTTCAAATTTCTAATGTGTTGATGGTTTTATATTCTTGGACAAACTCTTTTATTTGATAAAGGGGGAGAAAATTTTAGAGAAACAGTGAGAAAGTTGGAGTCCCTTTACCATTGATGTGAAAAGGGGAGAAAAAGTGCAAATGCTCTCTATAAAGTCTTTATGTTTATCAAAGAAGGATAAAATCATGTGTCCAAGGTGTGTTTATGAAAATGTTCCATTACCAAAGGGGGATGAATTTTGGTATGAATAGCTTCAACTCACATTCATCAAAAGCCAATACAAGCATTGCAAGTATAGTCAATGCCAGAGAAGGAGCAAAGCATGTATTATAAGATCATAGCATTTATTTTGACATCAATGACAAAGGGGGAGATTGTTGGAAATATGATTGTCATTGATGTCAAAATGAAGATAGTTAACATTATGGATGTAATTGTTGTCATAGGATTAGGCAGGATTGATGGAGAGAAGAGCATGTTTTACAATTTCATAGTATAATTTGCAATAATGTCACAAAAAGTTGTCATGCTTTTACAAAGATCATTTTTGTATGTTTTCAGAGGAAATAGATATAAGATATATTATTATTTTTTCAAGTGCATCTCATATCTATGGTCTGCAGGTTCAGATGAAGAAAAATGAGCCCAAAAATGATTGATTTTAGCTCTAAGCCATTACTAGGGTTTCTCAGTAAAACCCTATGGGTTTTAGTCATGGCATTCATAGGCATTTCTATTTTTATGTTGACTATATATAGGTAATAACTGGTCACTTAAGTTATAACTTAAGCCTTCCTCATCATTGTGCAACATCCCCTTAGACCTAGTGATTATTGGCTTAGAATAGTGGTCAAAGACTTTAATATTTACTAAGTCCTTGACTTAATATTTATCCAAGTTTGATCAATGGTGAGCACTTAATCACATGATGAAGATCCAATGATGAGTATCAAATTCAATAAGTCAAATAACTTGAGAATGAATATGTTGATGGCATGTGTCATGATCACAGAGCTTGAGTAGTATATCTATGGTATGATTCAAAGTAAAATATTCAATAATCAACATCAAGGTGTCAAGTATCTCAATACTAATAATTGTTAGTAATTTATAAAAGGCACACAAATATTCCAAGTGCCACAAGTGTAAGGACTGATAATGTGCAGAAGGCATGTGAGAGTGCCAAGTGTCACAAGCATAGGAACTAACAGTACTGTGTAGAAGGCATGTGAGGGTGCCAAGTGTTACAAGTATAGGGATTGATAATAAAGTGCTCTAAAGGCATGCATTATTTCCAAGTGTCATAATCTTAGGATACTAACACAAAGATCAACATTTGTGACTTAAAGTTGAAGCGTTAAAGTTTAGAAGCTCACAAGGATATAATAGAGCACATGAGATTGATCTAATAGTTTCATTTTAAAGTTGAGAAAATTGAATGAGGATCATTAGATCATGGCATGAAACTTAAGATCAATGGTCAATATTTAAATATTTTTTCATCTCAATGGTCAAGTGATGGAACACTCAAGTAAGATGCATTTTATGATACAAAGAATGATATAGATTGTTGTAATTGATCCAAGTTGAATAAAATGGCATGTGTATCAAAACTAGAGCCTAATATATACTAAATATAGTAAAAGATAGAGAATTATGGTGGTGCTGTGTGATTTCAAGAAATAGGAAACCTATCATTAAAGAAATATGAACGGAGTCCAAGAATGGAGCATGATGTGTTAACGACCAAGTGTGAACACAGAGAAGATGTGAGACCTAGATCTAAAGTATGTATGTATGTATGTATGTATGTATGTATATATATATATATATATATATATCATCTAGGATACACACTAAAAAAATGAATGAAGTTAAATTAAGAGGAAAAGAGGGTCAGAAAGAAAGAGAGGAAGACAGATGCAGAGCAAAGCATGAACAGTTACAAAATAGGTCTGTAACATAGAAATGAATTCATTTTTGAATCAATTTCATAATCTAGAGTTATAGCTCCATAATAGATCTGATTGGTAGGTTTCATCAGAAGAGCTGAATTGGTGCTCAGTCAAGGAGTAGGTGTTTCTTTAGAGTGGGTGCTCTTAAATCAATGGATTGGTGTCTCCTTAGGGTCATTTCCCTTAAGCATTATAACTATTGATGTTTTTTATTAAAAAAAACTAACCAGTGTTTGATTAGACTCATGATGTATACCAAGAGATACATGTCTTATATAGAATCAGGTGCATGATAAGTCATAGGTACCTAATTTCATTGGTATTCTTGAGAGTTGTTCATCAGAGTTGCATTGATGTTGAGATTTGAAACCAAAGCATAATATGCTTGATTTAGCAAAATGAAATTAGGCATCATAAGTATGAGGAAATGATAATGTCATTGCATTTAAATTTTTCTAAGTTAGTTTAAATGTGAATACCTATAACTAAGGATAATGGTAAAAATAACCAAAATTAGAGTTACAGCTATTTACATTTAAACAAAAAATCAAAGACAAAGAAAAACAAAACATAAATGAACCTAAGTCAAAATCAAGATATGAACAATCATGACTTAAGTAGGAACAAGAATGTTTAAAAAACAAGAACAAGAACAACTTAATAACATGAGATCAAGATATGAATAATCAAGATCCATGTGTACCATCAAGATGTACTTGGAAAAGGAAACAAAGAAGACCAAATAGGAAAATAAAAGACCAAATAAACAAACAATAATCAAATAAACATGCACATAAAATAACATGTTTTTAAGTTTTTAGTGTTTTATGAATGTTTTTGGGATTTTCTAAGTATCTCAACTCAATTAAAAATTAAGAGACATAAAACGGTCCAGTTCATGAAATAGCGAGTGTATACCAACTTAAAATGCTCACAAGACATTAAGAGTGTATGAAAATGGGGGACTGAGTTGACCTCAACATGAATCAAGCATAACCTACATAGTCCCATTAGGATCTCAAGTCATAGTAATTCTACTAACACAAAAGGTGATGAAAAATTGACTAGGTCACAAACAAGTTCCTAAATAAAGGCAAATGATAATAATAATGACCAGGTGATGTAGTAATGCATGATAAAAAGGCATTGTAACTAATTTACCCATAGGTGGTTATAATTAGGAAACAACATCATAATTCTAATTTTACCAAAGGTAGTTATAATCAGGGGTATCAAATATAATATTGATTTTCCTATAGGCAGTTATAATCAGTGATACCAGATAAAATAATATATAAAAGACAACTTGCCAGATCAAATATCACACTACTTCATAGGTTTTCATTCAACATGGAATTCTAAAACTATTGAAACTAGATCAAAATCCCCTCATGAAACTTGTGGGAATAACTGAATGAATCAAGATCAAAAATAGAATAAGCAAGATGGCTAAAAACAAGCCTTGGTTAATACTAAAGACATGGTATAAGGAACATGATCAGAAGAAAATTGGCTATAGTGGTAAAAAATTTACCCCCAAGTGATAATTAGCTTAGTTTTCTTATAAAATAATGAGATTTTAGCTCAAGTTGCTCATGAATAGTGAGAGCGTTCAATCTTATAATGCTCACAAAATGGTGAGAACATTTAAACTTAATAATTGTTTGTAAAATGAAAAGAGCATGACTTGAGTTTCTCATAAAATGGTGAGAGTGTTCAAGCTTATATGATCACAATATGGTGGCAGCATGGCTAAGATGATTGACCTAACCTCAGTATAAATTTAGTGATGCCTACATAATCCTAAAGGACCTTAATTCAATGTAGTTCAAATAGCACATAATAAATAGGACACAAATTGTATAATGTGCCTAAAATAAAATTATCTGTAGGGTTTCCCCTAAGAGATAAGGCACATTAATGACAAATGGAAAATGGCAAAATAAAAATGGTTTTATTTCTCCCGTTTACATGGATATGCACATCTTAGTCAACATTTGAGACAACTAGAATGATCAGTCATAAAAATTGTTACCTAACACCTTGTCAGAAAAGTTGCTCTATTAAAAACATGTTGTAGATTTGGATCTCAATAATATGTTCATGATCTTCCTTGGTCATTGATTCTTCTTCCTTCAAATGTTGAACTAAGATATCTTTGTGGCCTTTGAAAAGGAAATTATAGCCAGTGATGGTAAATAATGTTAGACATAGGATAAATTATATAAATTGGTAATGAAAAGGTGAATGATAACGGAATGTATAATGATTGGGAAATAAATGAAGACCAAGATTTTTAGCACACATAATTTTTTTGATACTAGATTCAACATAATTTTATTTATGGTGGGGCCAAATATTTCTAAAGATGTTCTCGATATGACCACCAAATTTTTTTATTATTTGATCTTGAGAGTAACTACCATCTAATTATGTTATAAATTGGAGGCTATAATGATTTGATCTTAAATAATGTCTTCATCAAGTAGTGAATAACTATTGTGCTTAGCTATTGGTGAATCGATGAGGTTTTCACCAATGAATTTGTCTTGATCATCCCATAGTGCCCCTGAGAAGGTTTTATAAAGAGATGTTAATATTTGACTTTGATTGTCTTTTAGTACCTTCGAAAAGGTTTCACTAAAAGATGTTGAGTTTGATATTTGTTCATCACCTAGCACCTCTAAAAAGGTTTCACTAGGAGATTGTTCTTCTACATTAATATGGTTTTGGTCCCCCTGGTATTCTACAAATTGTATGTCACCATGGATGCAGTTTAACAAAGTGTGATTCTATCGATCTTAATTGATGCTTGTGGGAGGTGGAATGTCCGTATAATGGCTATGTTGGGTAGGGGTAATGGAATGATGAAAGGCATCTTAATCATCATAGAAGATACTAGGAGAAATAGTGTCGATGTTGAAGTAATCATCCCCAGAAACTATAGAAGAATCACAAATATATTCAAATTGATCTACAAGGCAATTATAACCAGTGTTGTAACAACCAAAACTATACTCTAATTCAAAAGCTAAGTGTAATTCAAGGGACTCTAAATCTGATGTCATTTTTTATAGTGATTCGCACATCAATCTCCTCATTCCCACAAATAAGAATACCCTTCTATTCTTATTCATTATTTAAGACTACATTTTCATACCTATCTCTATAGACTAACAACTCATCAAAGTATTTAACATCCTTTTGTTGCTTCAAATTTTTTATTGAGAGTATTTGTATGATCTCTTCATCTTTGTCAACAAAGCAAGGCAACTTGTTAAACAAGGATACTTTTATTTCCACATGCCTGAGCATATCATAGAGGAGGAGGGTCACCATATAAAATCAATGGGAGAAACTGAATTTAATCCATAGATTAGTCAAGGGCAAGCAAATATCATGACCAGGTAGTCATTTCATTGGGGATAAATGAGTTTTCAAGGAGCTATTATGATGCTACATTTGATATCACTTCAAAAAGATAACCTAAATATAATGTTGTTTCTTCATCTAATGTGGATGTTTCTATAATGATGTTCTATTGAATTTTAAATGTTTGACAAATAATGGCCTGTGATGGCATAATAGGCTCTATAAAATGTGATTCATCTAAGAAGGGTTCAACATAGACTAGGTCATCTAGGTGAAGCCCCTTGAAGAGGGGGAACTACTTGAGGGATGACTCAATATAATATTGTCTATCAAAAGGAGACTCCTCTATGAGTGGAAAAAGATCAAGAGATAACTCTACAGAGACTGGCTTGTCAAGGAGATGAGGATCTTTAAAAATAGGTAAAATATGAATAGGTAACTCATCATAGGTTGACTCATCAAAAATGGGTGTTTAAATAATGAAATCATGGTTTTGGTTAATTATTGGCTATAAAATATCAACTTTAAACACATTTTGGTCCTCATAAGATGGCTTTTGAAGAGGTAATGGTTGTTGTTGAGGCTTAAAGATCAACATAGAATTTCTAAACTGGGGAACAATTGGTTTAAGATAAATAATGGTTTGTGGTTCAATAATAGGATCTCCAAAATTTAGACTATTGAAGAAGGGATCAACAAAATATAGTTCATCAAATGGATATTCTTCAATAATAGGCTCACTAAATACTGGCAAAGGTCCTAGAATGGTAATAACTAGACACTACATAGTTTAGTTACTCTCACAAACTAAAGGAGGAGGTCATAAAATGATAACCTTAATGCATTTCGAAGCTTGATTGCTCACTCAAGCTAAAGGAGAATAGCCTAAAATGGTAACCTTCACACGTTGTAGAGCTTGATCACTCACACAAGTTGAAGGAGGATAAGCTGTAATGGTAACCTTCAAGCATGGCATGAAAATTTAAGGAAGATATTATAAAATGGTAACCTTTATGGGTGGACCACAAATCAAAGGAGGATATCCTAAAATTCTAACCTTTGAGTATGGTGCACAAATCCAAGGGGTAGGATGAGGATGATGCATAAAAATTAGCATAGATCAGCTTGGTTTTCAACAAATAGGCTCAAAGAGGGTGGCATCCCCAAATAAGATAGAGTGTTCATGTTCACCATAAAAATTCTCCACCTCACAACTAGGACCACAAGAGACCCCACTATGAGTGTACCTAAGTGTCATGTCTAAAGGTTATTCTTTACATTTTCCAAGATTTGGACTATGTTTTGAAAACATTTAAACAGGGTATGTGTTTTGATATTTTATAAATAAATGATAAGGTACCTAAGAGAATATAATAAAAAGGAGGTGGCATAATACCACAAAATTAGAAGAATGTGTTCAAAAAATTACTTAACCTTGGGTAGGGTTTAAATCATATAAATTAGAAGAGGGTATGATAACTCAAAGACCTAAGTGTGAACTAGTATATCAAATATAGGTCAAGATATTCATCAATACCATAAAAGATCATTCAACTTTGACAAGTTGATACTAGGAAATTATAATAAATCCCTTTGAATTAGGAAGCTGACAATGCAAACCAAGAAACTCAAGATGTGAAAACATGTAATAATTGCTAAGTATAAAACTAGAACCAAACGAGCAACACAATGCCACCACATGGTAATAGGAAGTAGAATAAAATGTGTTTTATAACTTAAAGTGTGAGTGGTACACTTGATGACCTAAGTTCACAATGACCAAATGATAATGAGTTTATAAATAACCCTTAATCCAAATAATAAATTGAACCCAAGTTACTCAATTCAAGTGCAAATGGTAAAACCAATTAACACGTTAACATAGTAACTTAGAAAGGTGCAATTTCAAATTTGAATTATCGATGAAATACTTAAAGATATTGGAAAGTGGTTTAGACTCAAATGGTTAGCATAACTTCACTAGTTACACAATACAAACTTAATGTTTAATATGAAAATTTAAACAAGGCAAAGATTGATTTAGATTTAACCAGCGTAACTCCTCCTTGTTCAAGAAATGGTAGACAATGTGTTTGGTTATGATGCTTATTTACAATTAAGTTTTGACTCAAATCAATGACCAAGAAATCAAAGACTAAATACAACTAATTAATCATCATAAGCCCTAAACTAACAAGGTTGCTTTGTATTGTTGAAATCCATCTCTATATGTATACTTGGGAGGAATTAAATTATTCATCCAAAATAAAATCATATTAATTGGTAGGTTATTTTACACCCCTTTCTCCCAAGAGATAATACAGCAACATCGACCTTCAAGCGCATCTTGTATAAAAAATACTCCATGGTAAGTGGGGTTATCTAAAACTTATAATTTATGACCATCTAGATGGCCCCAAGTATGGCTAACATAAGGGATGCAACATTTCAATTAGATCCATGTCAATCAGCTTATTATAAAAAGGTCTTATCCTTTTCATAGCCACTACATCCATCAATTGATCAATGTAGTGTGATGTCTTGATTGATCATAAATTTTGAGTTAACTTATCACTAATGGAGATGGTTTAACCAATGAAACCACCATCCAAGTGGGGTGATCCTAATTTATATACCCCCCCCATGGAGAGGGGTTAAAGTTAATGCCAAGAGATGAAGCCTTAGGTCAAATCTTCCCTAAAGAACTCATGAAGAGGTAATTATCTCCCCTCCACAATCCAAATGCATGAAATAAAATTATTTGAGTGAAAAGGTTTTAGAGGTTATTTTTAGATCACCCCAACCATATGGGTTTTGGGGAGATCTTAGACAACTTCCTTTTCATGCTTTAGACAAAGGCATAATCATAATGAAAGGTTGCTTTTGATCACCCAAATTCCCTATAGGGGATGAGGGGAGAGCATACACGTATGATTATTTTTGCTCAAACAATCTAAGAAGTAGGTGATAGATGATTTACATAAAATAACACACTTTTGAAAATCAATTAAATTGAATGTTCATTTTATTACACCAAATTGAAATGTTGAGTGAATTTCTTGGCCCCTTGGCCTTAGTTTGTAAAAACTTTGAAAAACATTCACAAAATAATCAAATAAACCATTTAAGTTCCTTTTAAATATTAAAAGGGAAGGTTTAATATTTAAACATGCAAGATATAGGTTCCTTTTAAACACCAAAAGGAAGGTTAATGACTTAATTATACTCAAATAAACCACTTTTCCTTGTAGTTTTTGCAATAAAAATTAGAGAGTCTCCTTTAGCTTTGAAGCATAATTAAGAATGAAACAAGAAAGTTTGGATTTATTGCTCTTGGGTTCTCTATTTTATACACACAGAGACTGATATCGGTCATTGTTGACTAATGCTAGTTGATGCAAGACTGAAGTTAGTCATAGAAATAATCATTTCCAATCAAAATCAATTGATAACGGTCACCTGTGAACTCTTAGGAAAAAAATATATGGTCAAAAATACTATTTATCTCAATGTTATGATAAAATCTATAAAAGTAAACTTTTGGATCAATAAATATGTTCAAACCAGAGACTTAAAAACTCAATTTGACATCTACAAACTTGAGAAAATATCTAAAATGGAAATTATTAGCCACATTTTTCCTTATAACCTAATCAATGTCAGCTAGCCTTGACTAATGCCAGTCACACAGAATTGACGTTGATCACTATGTGGCCTGTGTATGCATAAAAAATATTAAAAAACTAGAAAAACAAGCTAAAATTTGATGTTAAAGTACTTTTTAATGAATCTAACTAAAATTTAAGATTTCCAAGATGTCTTATTTTCTTGAAAGGGATGTGTGGTCCCACTGAGCATGCGAAGATGTAGATATGGATTACAAAGATGGTTAGATCAAGCATTAGTCAAGAAACCAAGAAAAATGCATTAATAACTAATAATCTAGGCCAACCTATTCAACAGGGTGTGAAAATGACAATAAAGATCAAATCAAATAAATCAAATACCATTTACCTTCCCATGAGAATCTCACCATCCAAATACAGTTCTAAGTGTGTTTTTCCCCTTGATTTAGTGCTCAAGTCTTCAACAATGGTGCAAGGCAAGCTCCTCCACCATCTCAATAACACCATGTATAATCTAGGCTCATGATATTAAATCAATATATGCCTATCAATGAAGATATGTTATTGAAAATAAATCATAATAATCAACATAAAGAAAGGTTGTAGAGAGAATCTTGCATTATAAATTTACACAATTTAAACTTAAAATGTGAGCGAGAGTCCTCATATTTATAAATTTTACAAATTGATTAGGATCAACATGACCATCCATCTCAAGGTTAAGATGTGTGGCCATGAATTAATCCAATTATGTAAATAAAATTCTTAAATATCCCCATAATGATTTGGGAGAAGGGGCATTAAAGAGGTAATGGAAGCCATAATCCTGATATTTGTTGCATTTATGGCTTATGGATGCCACCCCAAAAATAATCTCACTTAATGATGTAGTTAATAAGAATCAATTTCCAATAAATAAATATTTAATAACTTTCATGAAATTCTTACTTAAGCTCATAATTTGGTTTAATTTACCTAAGTAAGATTAATCAATTTTAATGTAATTCTTTAGAAATTCGTGCACTTCATTAATCAAATTGGTTAGAAAATCATATTATCAGGTTTTAATTTGACTCAAAAAAAATTATAAGGTGATTATAGTTACATATAGACCATTATCCCATTTAGGACATTATCGATACAAAATAACACATGCATGTGATGTGTACTTCCAAATTAGAAGAAAATAGTGATCCAAAACACCAAAATGCATTTTTGCCATTTTGACTCAAAATGATTTGATCAAAGTTAATAATCACATAAAATGCATTTCCATATTTAGGGATACATTAGCCTAAATTGGAACTTGTATACTATAAGCTCAAACCATTTAACATTTTTTTAGTGATTTTGGCCTAAATTGTGTGTTTTGACAAATTTCAAGTAAGATTGATAATTTCAACATAATGGTGTTAGGAATTAGATGTTTATAGCTTCTACATATAATAATTCACTGAGCTTCATCATATTTTTACTTCTACAACTCCCACTGACTGGATACCATACCAAACCTACAAGTCTTACAAGTACCCTTGCATTTTCCCACCAACCATGTTATTCGTGCAAGGAAGAGTTTAGCCTTCCATGGAAAATTTCTTAATTTTAAAGTCAACAAATAGTTTCTTCACCTATAGGAGAAATGCTTGAGATACCAACCACAAGGTTTTAAAAGAAATTATAACTTGGTTTCTTCTAGATAGGCATAAGTTGATACGGTGTACTCCAAGATGTAACTATCTAACACCCCTTGTCACCAAACATCAACAGCTCATGTCCACTATGCTTCCAAGTGTGTTAAATTCATTTGATTCACTAATGTCCAAGTTATTTTCCTTCCATGATTTCTTGAGTAGTCTTGAGCATAGGTTGTGATCAAATCATGTAAATAAATAATTACTTCCATAAATAAAGTCTCATATAAGGGATTATAGAGATTTTATTCAACCCACACATAGAAAAAACTCTTGGTTCAAGAAATGGTATTGTATGCACTAAATTATGCTCACCCTATTAATTTTACTAATTTTCGCTAATTTAGCCTAATTCTTATATGTCCTAGCCAAAATTACCAAATAATCCCCACCCCATACTTATAACCCATAAACCTTTACACCATTCTAAAAAGTAATTAATCTCCCAATTAAACCTCTAATAGAACCAATTACCTACTAACCAACTCCCTAAACCCACTTGAAATTTTAAAATTTGTCTTATTCACCTACCACCCTAATCACCCTACCAACCTAAATATTCCTACATCCTTATGAACCCTAAACCTCATTAATCCCTATCTAATCCCCCTCATTATCCTCTAAAGTTATTGAGAAACCTTTATAATTGGAGAAGCTCCTCTAAGTCTCTATGAGTCTCTAAACTAAAGACTTCTAAATAATTTAAAATTTCTTCAAAATTCCCTCCATTTTATTATAAAATGTCATGCTTAGGTAATGGCTAAGAATTATTGGAAATCATCTATCAAGCCATAAATATCTCATGTTACTACTCTCATTGCATCCATAATAGCCTTATTTCTCTCATCCAAGTCATTATCCCTTACACTCAAGCATTATAAGCCATTGTCAAGAGGTCTTAAAGCAAATTAGCATCCTAAATTTTGATATCAAATCATTCAAAAACAAGTCCTAGAATAGAGGCATGAAAAGGTAAAAAATATGGTAAGAATGTTTCATTTATTTTGATTTACTTCTTCTATCCATTCCTATTGGTGTCATTAAGTTTTAAGTTTTATTTCTAGTCTTCATAATATTGCTTGAACCTAAAATTTGGTGCACATTTTGGCAAAGTGAAAGGAGTAATGGTCTTTCAAAGAAAAACTATGTCATGGATAAATTTTGGTAGATTATGTTAGGGGATATGATTCCCCCTCAAGGGGATATGCAGGGAAGAATGAGATGGATAGCCATTCAAAAATAAGAAATGATGGGTGGGATGTGATGTATAAACAAGGGGATGGGATTCCAAATGTGGAATAAATGATGAAGAAGATAAAGTTGACTTGAGAAATAAGATACAAATTGATGATGCCCATGGCAAGGACACATTTAAAGGGAGTAAATATGATGGGTGTCATAGTTGTAGACACATCCCAAGGGGGAATCAATTTTACTATAATGATTATAGGATTAAAGGCCACCAAATTTAGATGTATCCCAAGAAAGGATGCATGCAAGGGAGAGATATAGGCCAAGATAAGATGATTATTTGATAAGATTATTGATGGGATTATCTCAAAGCTAAAGTTGGTCAATATGATGAGGGTGATGATAGATAAGAATTGAATGATGTGATCGAGTGACCAAAAGATAGGACTACATTATATCAAATCAATGAGCCATAATGTGATAAATAGTGATGATGCCCTAAACAAGGACACATGCAAGGGAGTGATAATTGATAAATTGACCAATTGATGATTGATGGAAGAAAGGATGGATTTTTTAATATTTCAGGCCCAATCAACAAGTATAGGTGATTAACAAAAAGATTAAGGAGATGATGACGGTGATTAATCAATAGATTGAATAGTTATAGCTTAAATATTTGACTGATGCAAGACTAAAGGATAATGAGAGAGATAGTGGCTAAGCTATCCTTAGGCACTAAAATATGACCAAGTGTTACCTACATAGTCTGGAAATACCTCAAGACAATGTAGTTCTGACTAGAGGATGATGATGAAGATGAGGATTAATGACTAGAGGATGATGTGAGTGATTTAAGGATGTGGCTTAGATGATGAGATGAGGATAAAAGATTGGATGTTAATCAGATAGGTAGAGAGGATTAGATTAGTAATGTAAATAAGGATGATTAGATAAATGATGAGGGTGTAGATGATCAATCCATCATAAATGCCATAAGTCTCATCATATTCTAAGTAATCTATTAAATATAGCACTTGATAGTATACCCCATGATATAGACATGACCAAGAGGATGTTGTGCCAAAGTGCATGTTCAAGTTACAAACTTTACATCCCAAACATAAGACAAATAGATATATGTAGGATAAAATATGTTGGGTGAATATTTTGTCGTCAACTAACTGATGACAAAATGGGTATATAAACCATAGCATAGGGAGATTTACACCACAAAAAGTGTGGGTTTACTAGATCTGGACGAGGTAAATCTCTCCTCTCAGCAAGGGGAGGTTCCCTATAAATATTTATGAACTGGATATATATATAATTAAGTAGAAAATAACACATGGGGTGGTATAATAGCATCTACCTCTCTTTTTTCAGAGGTAATGTATAAAGAACAAAAGAGGGAAATCCTAGTCCTTAGCTAACAACATTCCTCTTCTTTCAGGAATGGTGTTAGGTTGTGGAGCTAAAAGCTTCACTGATGTAGACATGGAGGAGGTTGCAGGAGAGTTGCAGAAGTGTCACGGAGACTGGCGTTTGGTCTGGCCAACCAACGTCGGCAGTATTGGACAAGAAGGCAACCGACGTCGGTCATGGATCGGTCAGCGTCGGTGACCCCTAGGCGGACGGGGACCGACGTTGGTCGCCTGTGTGGTTCGACTGTGAGCTAATTACGGGCAGTTAGCTAACGAACCAAGTGTTTGCATGAAGAGAGCTATTTTTAGACTGAGAGCTGCGGATCTAATTATTGTAATTAGATGTCTAATTATTGTTTGGATGAGATCTATATAATAGACTCATGGTTGTATTGGAAAAGTGTTCTAGTTTGAGTTGAGCAAAGTTTGCTCCTTCTGTGTGTGAAGTGAGTAAGGGTGTTCCTCCTAGTTCCCTATCAGTGCCAAGTTTGGTATTGGTTGGAGAATCATAAGGACTTGGTGAGGCAAGGACAAGGGTTCTTCAGGTGTGTAGGATCTTGGTCATAGTTGCATGGCCTATATAGGAGATCTACATGGTAAGTAAAATCATTGATCTGCAGGTGTATGTGTGTGCAAGGTCAAGGTTCACAGGTGAGCAGAACCGTGTTTGATTTGCAGGTGTGCAGGATCATATAGACAGCAACACAACAGGGAGCAGTATCAGGCAGGATCTACTTGGAGTACAGGTGTGTACTCAGATAGAGCAAAGAGGAAGGCAAGGGAGTTCCTTCCATAAGTATGGTCTGTTGAATTTCAGGTTGTTGCAGGTTCATGGGAGATCTACTTGAAGTACGTGGAGTACTTGTTTGAGTGTGTGGAGCACTTGTGGTGTGCATGGAGCACAGGAGGTGAACACCAACTCTGTATTTGAGTTGGGTGTTGGGACCTGAGAGGGAGAGCTTTGGGGAGAAGATTTACTGTTCACTTGAGGTGTGGGAAACCTCTGTAAGGTGGTGGAGAAGAAGTGGCATCTTCTTTATTGTATTCTTTTCTGTATAAAGTGTTAATACAATTTGTGTATTGTCTCTCATATCATGTGTTATTCTGAATTCTAGTTACTTGGTGAATCTGGTTAATTTCCGCATATTAAGTTGCTTGGTTTGGTAATCATATTGTGCTCTTTTGGTGGAGCAAGATCCTGGCAAGTGGTATCAGAGCCAGGTTGTTGGCTCATAGCTTGATACCACTGACAAGTGGTATCAGAGCTTTTGGTTGGGATACTAACAGATTGGTTTAGATCTGGGTAGTGTGTTTTGATTACAGGTCACTCTCAGGGGTTTCTGATTGAGTGGGAGCAGAGCAATGGCAGATGAAAGTAAGCTAAGAATGGAGGAGTTGAAAAGCACAGATGGTCACTCATGGTCCTAAGGAAAGAAAGAGCAGGTAAAAGATTATTGTTGGTTGGTAGCAGATCAGCATGAAGAGACTGAAGAAGCAGATGTAGCAGGTGTTGCTGCACAGGGTGCTCTAGGAGGTTTTTTGGATAAAGTTGAATCTTGGATAAAAGATTTGGTTGCCTCTTTCCATGCAGCCCTAGGTAGAGGAGCTGGTGAGCCTTGCCAAAGAATTGGCAAAGGGGAAGTGACACTGAAATTGCAGGCGGCCAACACACAGGTGTTGATGAAGGTCATGCAGGGCCCAGGTTTGGAGATATGGCTAATTTCTTCAGAAAGATTGGGTGATGAGAGATGCACAAGAACTCTCACAGTGGATGCACTTGAATTAGCTGGTGGTAAGAAAATAGGTACCCTTTATCTACTTGTTTATATTACTGATTCTTCTTTTGTTGCGGAGACGTGGCTTTGTAGGCTTGGTCACATGAGCAGGAAGGAGATGCATGTTCTTAAGCGGAAGACAGATATATTTGACAGGCTTAAGAACTGGAAAGCCTTGGTGTTCTTGGAGGAGATGGCAGACAGAATCTAGTGGATGTGGCTGGATACTTCTAAGCAGGGCAGTTTGGACATGGGTATTGATTCAAAGGAGCTCGCGGGTAAAAAGTCATCACTCACAGGCGAACACAGATACCGATGTCGATCAGGAGGAACCGACGTCAAACAGACAGGTGCCGATGTCGGTCATGTGCAGACTGAAGCTGGTGATGTCGGGTAGGGTAAGACCGACGTCGGTCACGGGACCGACGTCGGCAGTATGTAAGACCGATGTCGGTCATAGAACCGACATCGGCAGCAGGGACACTGCAGGGTCGGTAGTCAGGGACAGACGCATGGGAACCGACGTCGTTCAGATGCAGACTGTGGGGTGACTGAGGTCAGTCACTGTAATAGATTTTGAGTGGATAGCACGCTGTCAAGGAGTCTCAAACACCCATATGGAGGACTGAAGACGTAAGTAGGCCCTCAAATTCATTGTTCCTCTTCTTTATACATGTTGCTGATTGTAGAGCAGGAAGGATCCAGGAAACAGGTGTGAGCTTGGCATGGATGAGGATGTGATTCCTTGGAAGAGAACCAAACAGGTGTTTTTGGTAGGGTTGCCAGCTGGTATGAAAGCACAGAGACGAATGGATTCCTTAGTAGAAGAATAGAGAGAACGGATACGTGAGATGGAAGACCAGGTATATGGTCTTGTAGAGCTACAGGATAGTGGTACAGGTTTTGACAGGTGGAGGACGAAGCATGGCTTCAGTCAATGTCAAGGTAACTACTGTGGTTTTGTCTTACTAGGAGGATGATGAGTCATGACATCATTTTGTTGCTGTATGTGGATAGTATGCTAGCTAGCAGGGGTGTACATACAGGGTTTTGCTGAGCTAAGGGTAAGATTAGTTCAGTGGCATGTCAGGAGTTTGGAGCAGCGAAATTCTTTGACATGGGAGACATGGAGATCACAGGTTGATTTTGTCTCGAGTGGGAGCTGATGTGAATCAGGTGTTGGCGAGGTTCAGGATGCAGAGCCAGAGCACACTAAGGGCTGCACAGGTATAGTGTCCGAAATCACATGAGGTCTGGTATAGACCTGAGTATTCCCATGCAGTGGGAGTTGTCAGAGAGTTAGGAGCCAATTCGGGGAAGTGGGTTCTCAGGTACTTGAGAGGGACCGACAGCAGGGATTCATGTTATGCAGGGTCAGGACTTCACTACATGTGTTTGTAGGTTCGGATGTGGCAGGGTACTCGGATGACAGGTGGTACATCACAGGTTATGTGGTGGGTTGTCTTCAGGATTGATCTTGAAGAGGGATACAAACCAGGAAACAGATTAGATGGAGTACAGGTACAGGTATAGTGTAGCTGTTTATCTCCAAGTGGGAGATTGTTAGGTTGTGGAGCTAAAAGCTTCACTGATGCAGACATGGAGGAGGTTGCAGGAGAGTTGCATAAGTGTCACGGAGACTGGCGTTTGGTCTGGCCAACCGACGTCGACAGTATTGGACAAGAAGGCAACCGACGTCGGTCATGGATCGGCCGGCGTCGGTGACCCCCAGGTGGACGGGGACTGACGTCGGTCACCTGTGTGGTTCGACTGTGAGCTAATTACGGGTAGTTAGCTAACGAACCAAGTGTTTGCATGAAGAGAGCTATTTTTAGACTGAGAGCTGCGGATCTAATTATTGTAATTAGATGTCTAATTATTGTTTAGATGAGATCTATATAATAGACTCATGGTTGTATTGGAAAAGTGTTCTAGTTTAAGTTGAGCAAAGTTTGCTCCTTTTGTGTGTGAAGTGAGTAAGGGTGTTCCTCCTAGTTCCCTATTAGTGCCAAGTTTGGTACTGGTTGGAGAATCATAAGGACTTGGTGAGGCAAGGATAAGGGTTCTTCAGGTGTGTAGGATCTTGGTCACAGTTGCATGGCCTATATAGGAGATCTACATGGTAAGTAAGATCGTTGATCTGTAGGTGTATGTGTGTGCAAGGTCAAAGTTCACAGGTGAGTAGAATCGTGTTTGATTTGCAAGTGTGCAGGATCATATAGATAGCAACACAACAGGGAGCAGTATCAGGCAGGATCTACTTGGAGTACAGGTGTGTACTCAGATAGAGCAAAGAGGAAGGCAAGGGAGTTCCTTCCATAAGTATGGTCTGTTGAAATGCAGGTTATTGCAGGTTCATGGGAGATCTACTTGAAGTACGTGGAGTACTTGTTTGAGTGTGTGGAGCACTTGTGGTGTGCGTGGAGCATAGGAGGTGAACACCAACTCTGTATTTGAGTTGGGTGTTGGGACCTGAGAGGGAGAGCTTTGGGGAGAAGATTTACTGTTCACTTGAGGTGTGGGAAACCTCTATAAGGTGGTGGAGAAGAAGTGGCATCTTCTTTATTGTATTCTTTTCTATATAAAGTGTTAATATAATTTGTGTATTGTCTCTCATATCATGTGTTATTCTGAATTCTAGTTACTTGGTGAATCTGGTTAATTTCCGCATATTAAGTTGCTTGGTTTGGTAATCATATTGTGCTCTTTTGGTGGAGCAAGATCCTGACAAATGGTATCAAACAGGAAGCAAAAAATCACCTAAAGTAACAAAGTCAACAAGAACACTCACGTAAGCGCAAAGTCTTCCGTAGCCTCCTTCACCGATTCAGAACAAACGTAACTGTAGAATGAAATGAAGCACAAAGTCTTCGCCTGAAACTACAAAAGATAAAAGGATCACAAAGGTAAAAGTAGCACAAAGTCTCTCTTTTACCTTTTATAAATGCCCTTAGATAATATCAACATGCCCACTTTGCTTATTAAATCTGATAAACAAGATATTACCAAGAAAAAGGACATAAGAGTTGTTTCCTAAATAACAAAGATAATCTCAACACAAAGTCTGAAATAAACCTGTTTCTCATTCATTCAACAAAATTTGATTTACAAGTTTGAGCACAAAGTCTCAAAAAAGTGTTTCAATTTCAGCAGAGTTTTTGCTCTCAATTATCCAAGATCATTTACAAAAGAGGTCTCCACTACATATAGGGATAAATCCTCAAAATTTAGAAAATATTAAAATACAAAATATCTTAGTCAAAGATGACTCATCTTTAACTTTGAGATATTTTTTTGAAATTTTTACATGTAATTACATATTACAAAATTGCATGCACTTTTCACAAAACAAAAGTGCATAAGGAAAGAAGAAGAGAGAAGGGGAAAAAGTATAAGTTCTTGCTACCATATTTCTTTAGATGAGCATCGTACATAGAAATGAATGCCTAAATTCCTATGTTGTTTGGCGCAACCATGTTGTTGGAGATGACTCTATCTCTGATTAAGGCATCCTTCAATGTTGTGATGGCCTTAGCATGACCAGTTAACCTAGATTTTAGATTATCCAAAGTCAGCTAAGTATCCAGGATATTGTCCACCGAGGTCATTGAGAAGGCCTTTTCTTCAAAATCTCTCTGAATCATCCCTTTGAAACTCTAAACCATTTCTTCTACAGAGAGAAATTGATTATCCCTCAAAGTTAGGTTGCAGGGCAGTTCTTCCAGTTTATTGAGCAGGCTCGTTCGCTCTTCTCGCTAGCATCTCTGGAAGATTTGAGATCCTTAATTAAATCCTTGAGTACCTGGATCCTAAAGATCAGTAACTCCTTGATCTCAACGTAAGAATCTTTGCTGGAGATGACACCGATAGATATCAAGGTGCTCTTCTTCAAATCCTTCATCTCCCTCCATTTTCTAAGATCTTTTTCTGAACTATCAATCTCTTGAGAGATAAGGGATACCAGGTCATCTAATTTTGCCCTCACATTCCTCATCTTGTTTGTTTTTCCTACAACCTTTGCAAGCAAGGAAACTCCCTGAGTATGCATTTTTTCAATATAATCCTCCAGGACTTTCCCCTTTAAGTAAGTTTTCTCTGCCTTTTGAATGACAGGGTCATCTACAAATAAGGCCTCTAGAGTTTCCACTTTAGGGGGAAGAGTGAACCTCCTTATTACTGCCATCAGCTGCTCTATCTTGGCCTTATAATAATCTTTCATTTCCTTTTCTCAGTCAAATTTCTAGACCATGATGTCCATAGCAGACTAAAGATCACTTTTCGCACCTTCATGAGTAACTTTGCCAAGTTTAACATGAGAGATGGAATAGCTAATCATTTTGAAACCCTCAAGGGTTGCGTCCTATGGAGGCTTGGCAATTTCCAAAAAATTCTATCCTTTTTCCTCGACCAATTTTGAGAGGATCCTTAGCCTCTTAGGAGCCTTAGCTTTCACCAGCACTATTTTGCCGAAGTCAAAGTCATTTGGAGAGATGGATAACTTCTTTCTTTTGTGTGTGAATGCTGACATCTAAGGCGAGAGGGAAGTACCTACTATAGCCATAGTTCCCTTAGCTGGTGTTACTATGGTAGCCTCTACACTGCTAGTGGTGATAGTGGTCACAGTTGGAGTAGCAGGCAAAACTATACCAACTAATGATTCTGGATCTTGTGCAGAACTTTCCCCTAGATTGAAAGAGGGAGATGACAAACTTGGAATGGACCCAGAGGAGCAAGAAGTACCTACAAAAGTGCCCTGAGGATCGCCAAATATAACCCTGGAAGGAGAGGTGGCTCCAAAAGAGGGAACACTGATAGGAGAGAGAGGAGAAGGGGAAGCCACAGGAGACTAAGGTGGAGAAGGAGAGATGCTTTTGAGCGGTTTTGCTTTGCCCTGTGAAGGCAGAGGTTTAGTGCTTGGCTGTCCTGACGGTCGGTCATCTGTTTCCATTGGTTGAGCTGCATGTGCCTGAGGGCTTTATTTTTCAATTCTTTTAGCTGTCACTTCTGGCTCTTCAGTATTCTTTGGTTTTTTGGAAACAAATATGATTCTAGGCTTGTTAGGCCTAGAAGGGGAAGGAACATCACCTTTGTTCTTGGTCTTATTCTCTACCTTTTTCTTCATTTTTGCTTGGTACTCGGCCTCAGATCCCATGATGAATTCTTTCAGGATGATCCCTTTGGCTGCTAACCAATCATTGGTGTTAGCCAATATCAGTTCAAATCTTTTCCTCAGAGAAGTTAGTTCCTTTTAAGACTACTGAATTGGAGGAAGAGAGGAGCTAGCAACCTTTTCAGCCAGGTACCTGCTATTGATATTGTTCCCATCATCGACCAGATTGGTGGGGATCTGTGCAAGCCCCAGATATTCAATTTACTCTAGGGTCAGCCTGTAATAGTCCATCTTTCTAATTTCTTCAGCCATCCTCAGGTCTACCCAGATGTCCTTGATCATGGGATCATGGAATTGAGTCTTCTGCCTGATTTTGTCCTTGACTCCCCTGTAGTCAAATTTGTCTCTTCTCTTAAACTGTTTTAGGGTGACTATCTGCATCTCTATTTTCATGACTTTGGCTTTGGCTGCTATTGCAATAGAGTACCTACCAATTTCAATTAAAAATTTGAAGCCTAGCTTTTTCAGCTCCATTTGCCTGGTATGCACGACAACCAGTTGTCGGCAAAGCTCCATCAAAACTAATTTGTTAGAAGGGAATCTAGGGAGAATATAGGGGTAGCCTTGGAAAAAGCCAACTTGAAGATAGCTAAAGGTGGGAAACTGAAGGAACATACACCCGTAGTCATTGATGACTGTCCAAGCCTCATCTAATACTCTCTTTTGCTCAAGCTGAGGGTCGAAGAGGCATAGAAATATGGAAAAGAAGGCATCATTTACCCTTTTGAAATGATGGGTTGACCCTTGAAGTGTCAATTGGGGGTAATATGAGTACATTGGGGTTGTCTTTCTATCCCCTTCAGTTGTTAAACCCAAAAAAGTTTGCATTGTGGTAGCTATGTACACAAGGTACGAAGTCATATAAAACTTGGAAGAATTCTATACCTTGGTTAGTTGCTCATGGAGGGTGTTGCTAATTTGTTCACCCCAAAATATGACCTGCTGAACCTGGAGGATGATCTTAATGAATGGGTACATCCATTCATGCAACTGTGAATAAGATGGGAGGCCTCGCACTCTACTGAGAAGGGTGATCAAGTCACCAACTTCTTCAATGAAGTCACTCCTTGGGATGTTTCACGGCCACCTAGATAGACTAGACCTGGGTGCCTTCAGCCACCTTTTGTTCATGACTTTCTTTGCCCTCTCAGGGTCTTTGTCATATTCCTTCTGGACATCTACGAAGTCAATCTTGGTTACTTCAGTAGCTGGAGGGCACATGAAGACCTTGTTAATGAATTCAAGATCCAGCCCAATTATCACATTGTCGCTAGCATCTGAGACTGACCTTGTCTCTGTGTTGTATAAGCGGGCACATTGGAGGATGAACTTGATATGATGTGCTGCCACTGGGAAAGCGGCAACCAAGTGGATGTTGCTTTCGATGATCCTCTTTATTTCGGTGCTTGGGTTCATCGCCTTCATTCGAGCCATGAACTCGGCTATATCTACGTGGCCAATTTTGGTGTCTCGGATGTCATCGACATTGGAGGCGACCAAAGTGAGCAGGAAGATGCCCTAGTATTTGTACTTCATCATCTTTTCCTTCTTTGGAGATGCTTTCAACATTGGAACTAGTCTCGATTGAATGGGCATTTACAAGCAAGAGTTCTCTGATTGTACTGTAGTCATGATCACAAAATTAAGGGAGAGGGGATGAATTGGGGAAAACACATTTTAAGTGATCATGGTTAATGGAGGTTACTTAAAAAGGCCAAGTTAGAAAAAGGGGCAAAAAATGAGGAAGAAAGAGAAAGAAAGGGAAAGGACAAAAATCCTCCACAGTTAGAAAAATCTAGAGGAAGAATGCAAAGGCGGTAAAAATAACCACCCCTACAGGGGAAAAGACAGAATGCAAGGGTGGCAAAATTTGCCACCCATGCAGGATCAGCCTGCATAAGTGGTGAATTTTGCCACCCTTGCAGGTCAGGGGAAAAAGGTAGGGGTGGTGAAAATCACCACCCCTGCACTAGGGGGATGCATCGGTAGGGGTGACATATTTTATTGCCCCTGCATGTCCAGCAAAGAAGGTGTGTAGGCAGCAAAAATCACCACCCGTGCATGAATGGGTTAGCACAGATGGTGAAGATCACCACCCACGAAGATGAAGGGAGGGTCGAGATGCATAGGTGGCAAAAATCACCGCCCTTGCGGGCTTTCTAAAGAAAGCCGCGAGTAATGAGGAGGCACGGCAAAAATCACAGCCCTAAGAGGTTAAAGAGGAAAAACATGGGTAAGGCCGAGGAAAGGAAGAGAAACAACAATAAAAACACCTAAACAACAACAAAAACAAACTAACAAAGCTAATAGAGGAAAAATAAGCAAGGAAGGAAGGACAAGAAAAATAAATGCAAGACCTACCTAGAAAGTCATGTGTGCATAAGCTTAAATCCACCAAAACGTACTTCAACTCATCCGTTGGGTCATCCAAATGTAGAAAGTAGGAGGAGAGGAGGAAGAATGAAATGAAATGAGGCCCAAATTGGATTATATGGGGTGAAAAACAACCCCAACAACCTGTCTCATGTGGCAATAAATGCTGCACACAAAAACCAAGGCATGCCTGGGCAGTAAAATTTGTTGCCCTTGCATGTTTGGTTGAGTTTGGATGCAGGGGTGGAAAAATTTGTTGCCCTTGCTGGTCAAGATGCAAGGGTGGCAAAATTTTCTGCCCTTATAAGAAAAATGCAGGGGCAGCAAATATTTCTGCCCTTACATCTCAAGGGCAAATGCACTAGCAGAAAATTTTGCCGCTCGTGCACAAAAACAAGAGAAGAGAAACACTAACTCTAAAAGAGGCAGGCTTGGTCCCCTAGACACATCGAGACCGTAACGACCTTCACTTTTTAGGGAAGATGTGATTTATGATTATTGAAAGGTACAGTCAGACCGAGATGAAAATGAGAAGAACCCATCTCAAAAACAAACTTAGAGAGATGAAAGATGAAACGGACAAGTTTTGTAGGGGGTTGTTCCAAAAATGGGTTAAGTTGATTTTGGAAACAACAAAATACATGCAAATAAGATAAATAAAATAAAATAAGTAACACACACTAGTATCATGATTAGGATTAGGCTAAGATGTTGCCCCTAGTTGAAGATAGAAGGATGGAGGATGGAAGAAGGTATTTGAATCCTAATTTGGTCTTGAAATCAAATAAAAAGTGGTCAAAGAAGGGGATTTATGAAATTAATTACCAAGGACTACTAACATATAAGGCCCTATAAGATTATAATTTAGCAAAGAGACTAGGAGATGATGTGATCAAATACCTTTCACACTAGCAAAGAAGTGATTTGATGGGTGTTAGGATGAAGAGGCATTGATAAAGACAATGATGGGATTAAGTACCTGATATAGTATTAAAGAATGATTTGATGAGTGCTATATATGAAAAGTCTTTGATAAGAAAGGGATGGGTACTAGATTAAATTAATTGGTAAGGTGATGTGTGTTGATAATGCCTATGCCAAGGATGATATTGAGATGGAGAGATGGGTGTCCACTCCAATGTGGTTCCAAGACTAAATGTGGTATCCACATATGGGAATGGGACAATATGAGATGGATATCAAATGAAATATGGAGGACATGGATAGGGATGTGACTATGGTATTAGGTATAAGACAAGACATGATGGATGATTTTGGGTTTTTTCAAATTTTATGTTTTTTAGGGTTTTTGACATTTTTCAATTTTTATGGATTTTTGGGATATTTGTATACATTATATAAATTGGGTTACTATAAAGGGGAATACCAAGCCTAGAAACTGGGAGAAGTATGGAGGGATGATGGATGGGGTGATAAAGGATAAGGGGATGGGGACCAAAGAAGAAGGGAGTAGGGAGGACCAATGATCACATCACAAAGGAACAAGATGGTTATTTATCTGAGTGTCCATTGGATGATATGCTAAGAGGAGTTTGAGATAGTTATCAAGACACCTTTAACTTCCTTATTAATGTTAAGATTGGAAGGAAGAGATAGGATGCATGATATGATGGTGGATGATGGGTGATATAGATAAGGTGGACAAGGGATGTGATAAGTGGGATGGATAGATGGGGATATGAAATAGACGGATTTAAACCCAAGTGTTGAGGAAAAATTTATGCAATAGATTATTTTACCATGATGTAAAAAACTCATTTTCATCATGGTACTTACCCAAGGCACCAGAAGACTAGTTTTCACCATCAGATGAATGATTTGTTTTTTCAATTTTAAATTTTGACTTTTATGGGCATATCGATTTATTATATATGAGTACAAGATGCAAGAATGCTAATATTATATATATCCTTAACTAACATTAGTTATGGAGATATGTGATGTTAGGATCATGTCTTGGTGGCCTTTATTGATTCTTGTTTCATCATCCTCTAGACATTTTGACCAAGTGTTTTTGTAACCCCTATGAGGGAGAATGCTACCCAAGGATTTAAGATATGGTATGGATGGGAGGATGTCATGATTTTGATGATGGGATATAGAATGGAAAGGAGGGATGTGATCATGAATGATATGATGGATTAGGGAGTGGAAATTATTTTTGGTAGTTTTATACATCATTGGATATGGTGGAGGGGATTCTTTAGATTGGTGTCATAAGATCAAAGGATCTAAGAGCTTGTGATTTGCTGATTCTTTGATCTAAAAATTAAGAGGATGGTTGGCCATATGATTATTATTTTTGTCTTTATTTGGAATTATTGATTGGATTTGACTTTTATTTCCCCTTGGTGCTTGATTTTGAGCTTCACCAAAGGATCTTTAATTTTGACTTGATATATGATTATTTTTACTTTGATATGCCCCTAGTGCTAGATTTTGGGCTTCACTAGGGGAAGACATTATTTGATTAGGTTAATGATTTGACTTTTCTTGATTATTATTTAGGAGATCAAATATGACTTGATCATGATTTATGACTTTAAGAATATGGTATTGGACTATTGTATTTATGGTATGTGATATTAAATTCAAAGGGGGATCTAATGATGCATGTCCATGTGATTCCTTCATGAACTGGGATATAGGAATTATGGAGGCAATGTGGATGGTGAATGTTAGGTGATGGATTAAGGGTATAATGGGTATCATAGTACTCATAAAGGTCACTAGAATCCTTAGCCTCAATGTCAGATAAAGTGTCCTCAAGAATCTCAAAAGGATCATTAAGGCACATATCCAAGGTAAGATTAGATCCACTCTAAGAATATTCAATAGATAAAGCATTCAAGAATTCAATTATGATTTCATCATCCTAATTGGGATCTTTAAAAGAGAAGGAATTATCATCATTTACTATAATTTTAACTAAGGATGATGTTTTTGATGAGGAATCTAATTCAGATACTAGTGTTGCACATGATTCTAAGGTAGATAAAACTTGTTCTAACTTCGATGTTGATTTTAATGTACATGATGTTATACTACTAGTAAAGGATGATTTGTCTATGATTTTACTCTCAATGGGGGGTATTTTATGTGATGGGTGAGAGGGAGATGATGAATGAATAATGGATGAAGCAAAGATAGCTCCATAAAAGGAATTATGGGATATAGAAGAACTAAGTTTATAGGGAGTAGACTTGTTTTGAATGGATGGGTGGTCAAAGATGAGGGGATCATGAAGGATGGATAGGATGTCTTTACCTTGGCTTGGAAGGGGAAGGGTTTGATCATGATAGGGAATAGAATCTTGGCATTCCTCTTCGTGTTCACCTAGGGAGAGAAATTCATCTAGTTCCTCCTTAATTACTATGTCACCATGGTTGATGAGGTCTTGGAAATAATCTCAAAAAAATTGACATTGTTTAAGGGAATGCCCCTAAATTTGATGATACAAATAGTATCAATTTAATTTATACCAAGAGGGTTTAGTCTTAGTGGGGTCAAGATGTCAAATGGGTAGATATACCATCATGTTGGTAGTGACTAGTTATTAGAAAAGGGATTCTAAGGATATAATAAGGGGAGTACAAGGAACCACTTTGCTCTTAGATGTGGAAGAATTTGAATTTATATAAAATTTAGTTTGATGTGTTTATACGGATGGATGAGTGGCTAATAATATATTCCCTTTGCTAGTAGGGGAAGGGGTAGATGATCGCCTATGACTAGCGGATGGGGGATTGGAAGGAGGCTTACACAAAGGGGTTTATGCTAGAGGTACAATAAGTTAAAGGGGGTAAACACCTTCAACGAGTGGAACCCCCATCATAATGAACTACAAGAGGATCTCATCCTTATTGGTAGTTATATATTGGTCTATGAGAGTGGGGTCCAATTTCATGGTGGTGGGTGATAAAGGTGATGGATGATAATTAGTATATAGAGGATTTGACTATGGATGGGTATGAATTGGGACCAAGGGGTTTTTAGTAGGGCTATTGGATGGTGGAGTGGGATGGGATAAGGGCTAATGTTGGACTTATTTTGGGGGTGACTTTAGGCATATGAGGTCAAAATCATCTAGAAAATGAACACCCATCTTCCATAACCATAAAAAGAATTCATCTTTATTATCTATGATGTATTGATTGATTAGGGTGACTACATCAAAAAAGGTGACTAATTTTGTGGGGCTACAAGATGGTGATTTGGATCAAATGGGATTGAGGTTTGAGGTTAGGAGAGCACATAACTCGAGTGCTTGAAAAGGACTTCATCCTTGTTGGCTATGATGTATTGGTCTACAAGAATCAGGTCCAAAACCATGGGAAATATGGATGATGATCTGAAGTTAGACTAAGGTTTGTTTGAGTAAAGTAAGGCCAAAATATCAAGCTATCAGGATGGATGATGATGAGGATGGGATAGACTTGATAGATTAAATACTATGATCAGATTTCAAACTAGTAGTATAATAAGCATTAACGACCTATCAATGATGTCTAGTTTTCAAGCTATCAAAAGGATTGGAGATTTGATGGGTGCCTAGATTTAAAATATCAAGATGATGATTAGATGGGTGTTAGTTAGGATTAGGCAAAGATGATAGAGACATAAATTAATGATGATGGGTTTTCTAGATTAAAACTGACAAAGTGATAAGATGTTAATAGGATATTGACTAGGTATGAGATATGACCAAATGATAATGGACTAAAATGATAGAATAACAAGATTAGATCAAAACCTTAAGACCAAGTTGCTCAAGATGGGATGAGATAAGACTATGTGATAAAGGTGGTAGGATGGTGACATAAAGACATATATAGATAGGTGGTTATGGGATGTGGATGATTGGGGAATGATGAAGATGGTGTAGACCTATTTATGACTTAAAAAGTCAACTAGGATAAGATAGGACGAGGGTAGACTAGATGGGTGATGAAGGTAAGGTCATGATAAGGGATTGATTATGGACTTAGGACAAGATGTGATTAGGATGTGGATGAAAATATATGATTATGTGGTGTAGGGATGGTTAATAATGGGTGGTGCTAGGATTGTATATGACTAGAAGGATATACAAAATAAAGTATATAGGTGATAGGGATGTGGTCAATGATGAGTGGTTATGGTTAGGCTAAGACAAGATGTGGGATGGGATAGCATAATGAAAAATGATACAAGAGGATGATGACAAGGATATACAAGGTGATGATCAATGTATGTGAGTAATGGGAGGGGTGATAAATGAAGGATGGATATGGTTGGACTAGGAAGGGATGAGGTGTCTATGTGAAGACAAGTAGTTAATGATGTAGACTTGGGTAAGGATGAAATATGGATTGGGGTATGTAGGTGATGAATTTATTACTAAGGATGGATGGATGGGATGAAGACAAAGTGATAATGGAGGATAAGATAGGATAATAAAATTATATAAAAATCCAATAAGCACAATGGTATGATGTCAAAGATGTACTAGGTGATATGTACAAAGGATGATTGGATAAGGATGTATAAGATAAGATGTAGGTGATGGGGGTATGACAAATAATGAGTAGATTAGACAAGATGAAAGATGGGATAGGATAATAAAAAGGATATAGAAATATAATATGTACTAAGGGATGATGACAAGGATGTGAAAGATAATATAGAGGGGATGGGGGATGAGACCAATGATAAATGAGTGTGGTTGGACTAGGATGGGATGAAGATAAGATGAGGGATGAGATAAGTCAAATAAAAAGGATATAAGAGGATAATATGTACAAGGGGATGATGTCAATGAGGAGATAAAATTGAGATTATATGATATGGTAATGATTAGGACTATGGTGGAACAAAATCGTGGATAAGACAAGGTCAAGTTTGAACAAATCAAGGTAAGGTGGTCTTAGGACAAGGTGTGACTAGGATATGTGAGAAGGATGGGTGAGATATGACTAGACTTAATATAGGAGATGATTAATGATAAATATGAACAAGGAAAGGATGACAAGGATATATAAGATGGTAAGATGATGATGCAAGAATATACAAGATGATAGGATGTACAAGATGAGTTGTGAAAAGACCTAGATATGTGTGTATGGGTTTGGTTGAAGGCTAAACTGGCTCACAAATATCATGGGTCTAACACAACACACACCCAAACAACCAAAATATAACCTATGATTAGTAAACTCAAGGGTGTGTAACCCGATGCTGGCACCATACAATAGTTTCACAAGTGACGTTATAGGCTAGTGACCCATTATGGTATCAACCAAACCCTTTCAACCTTTATTACACTTGATGGCTACTTTGGATCTGATACTAACTCTTATATTAGTACACCTATTATGACTAAAAGGTCCTATTCTAGGTTGAATGGGCTCTCTAAGGGTATCCTTGATATACATAAAGGTATGTTAGGGTCCAAGTCTATGTAGGGTGTTGTTTAATGCTTAGTTTAGAGAGTTAACTCTTCCCCTTCATAGATGACCTATATGGGGTCAACCAATTATCTTAACGATAGTTTTCCCTAATTTGTATACTCCACCAAAACATGGAGTTTGATCAATGTACAATGATGAAATCCATGACACTAATGTTAGAAACTCATTCTACCTCTTCTCTTTACTTTTTTAGTATATTAGTTACTATGGATGCATATGTTTTTTAAGTCATCCCATGAGAATTTTGTTTTATCCCACATTCATAGGAAGTAGTAGTTATTTACATTAAACTTAGTATATAAATAACTATTGATGCAAATGAAGGCATCCATGAATTATTTGAATTGAGCTTGCTCAAATGAGGTTTCCCCCTTGAAGTGGCCTGCGATCACTATAATTCCTTTGGTGTTTCTAATAATCATACAAATCTATTATTTCATATATTTTTAGTAAATTAATCTACTATTTCATGCATTTTCATTAATTTATTGTAGGAGGATCCTCTCATCTAGTATCATAACACTTTTCAGGGCCAAATTTCTTTTTAGAAAGTCTAAACTCTATTATATTACATAGTTCCTTTAAGTATTTTTCTCAAAAAGTCTTAACTCTATTTTGCATCACAATAATCTATTTTGGATCAGGGTAAAAAGATGTCCTCATAATTGTGGGAAGTATTTAGGTGAAAGCTCTAAAATTCATCATGAGGAGTACCACAAGAACTCCAAAGTAGCTAACCCATTGAGAGGACCTACCAACAAAATGTGCAATGACCCCTTCTCGATTGAGTAGTTCCCACTTGTGAGGAAAACCAAGAGTTGTCATTTAAAGGTAAACCCATGGCCAAAAATTTGTAAGAGAGTAGTACTCACTTAGACGACATTGGTGGTTAAAGAGATATCTTTAAAACCTTAGGTAGTCATTAAAACTTAGGGCCCATTCTATCAGTTTCAAAATATTTTCAATGGACTTACATTCAAACAATTAACAAAAAATAGAAACTAGAAAATCTTCATCCTATCAATTTTAAAAAACTATTAGTAGAGTATCATCACACTCTTAGAGGATAGTTGACAAAAAATAAAAACTAGAAAAAAAATGATTTTTTGCAATATCTCTCCATTTGTAGCCCCATTGACCCTCAAAATTTATCCAAACACTTGAAATTCCATTCTCCACATTTTATTCCTTGAAGACCCATATCCTGATTTCACTCCAAATTTTCACAAATCTCAATTTTCCCTTTCTTTGGGTTTTGCCATAACTTCTATTTTTGTTCATTTAACCTCAATATTTCCATAGTGTTCATCTCCCTTTTTTGATAATTTTTACCTCTTTGATAATTTTTTTATTTTCTCCATTTTCACTCCTAAATTTAACCTTGTCTTCATCAATCATACTCCCAATCTGCAAAAAAATTAGTAAAAGAACCTTTACTCCTTCCAATTTTTCCCAAATTAAAAAATTCCCTTACTGAATGTGTTTTAACTCTAGTTTTCCTAGCCATTTCAAAAAAAAAACTTATTCTGGTCATGGTAGTAACCCAAACAAGAGCAAAAATTAGGGAGGATGAAATTTTCACCCTCAAGACCCACATTAAAGATCTTGATGAAAAATTTCTTAGCCTTAGTATTCAACATACCACTTTGAACAACAAATGGCATCTAAAGTCCTCTTCAGACACCAAGTTTTCTTCTTCTAGTAATTTTCATGGACAAAAGCTTAATTTTCCTCAATTTAATGGTGTAGATTTGACTAGATGGATCTATCAGGTAGAACAATATTTTAGTCTACACAATATTTTTGATGCCAACAAGGTCCTGCTTGCATCCTTTCACTTGGAACATGAATCTCTTCATTGGTATGCCAAGGCTCATGATGAGCCCATATAGACCAATTTTTTTACCCCCATTTTGCAACAGTTTGGCCCTAGTGCTTTTGATGACTTCACTGGAGCACTCACAAAACTTCACCAAATAGGAATCATGAGAGAATATCAAATAGAATTTGAAAAATTGGCCAATCACATATAAGGATTGTTCGATGAATTCTTCAGGAGTTATTTTTTCAGTGGAGTGAAGGATGTAATTTGATCTGAGGTCAAAATGTTTTGGCCCAACATAATGATAGAAGCCCTAGGGTTGATTAAGTTGGTATAGGATAAGATCGTAGCTCAACATTAATTTAAATCTAATTTTGTTCTATTGAAAAATACAACTCCATAATGATCTTAAACAATGTCAGCCCCTAGAACCACTCCTATCAAGCATTTTATTAAAGAATAGATGTGAGCCCATATATAAAAAGGACTATGTTATAATTGTGATGACAAATTCACCTAGGGAAATTGATATGTCAAGAAAAATATCTACCTACTAGATGTTGACTCTCTACCTAAAACTAAAGTTCTAGAAGATGCTCAAGATATAGTAGATTATCCAAAAGAAGCTCCACTGATTGTGGAACTTGCTTCTTAGGAAGAACAACCAAAGATCTCTCTCCATGCCTTAGTAGGAGCCACCACCCCACAAACCATATAGGTTAGGGGTTGCCTCAAGAAGCTCCCTCTCATAATACTCATTAACTTAAGTAGCACTCATAACTTCATTGATGCTCAGATCACTAAATAGGCTGATTGTTTTATCCATCCTTGCTCCAACTTTAAATTCATAATTGTCAATGAGATCACATTACCTTATAAAGGGAGGTGTCATAATGTGCATATCTCTATTGTATATTACAACTTATATTCTGACATGTTTGCCTTACCCATAGGTGAATGTGATGTTATTTTGGGAGCTTAATGGTTACGCACCCTTGGACCCATCTTATGGGATTTTGTTAAATTTTGGATGTAGTTTTCAGATAATGGACAAAAGCACACACTAAAAGGCTTATAATAGAGGTCTCTCAACATCATAAGTTTACACCACATGGAAAATCTTATTAAGAATAATTCACATGGCATCATTACCCAACTCCATTCCATTCCCATATAGCCATCAATAGTCTCCACTCCTCCTTCTGATCTACAAACCATTCTGCATAGGTATGCACATGTCTTTGCCAAAACAATGGGATTTCCACCTTCATGGATAGAGGGATAACATATTTAGCTCCTTATTAGAAGCATTCCTCCCAAGATTAGGCCCTATTATTACCCATTTTAGTAAAATACCAAGATCAAGATGCTCATTCGAGACTTACTAAATCAAGGCATTATTTGCCCTAGTACCAACCTATTTTCTTCCCCAGTTTCCTTATGTGGAAGAAAGATGGGTTATGGTGCCTCTATATTGACTTCTATGAACTTAATCACATCACAATCAAGGATAAGTTGTTGATCCCTATTATTGATGAGCTTCATGGTGTTCATTTTTTCTCCAAGTTGTATTTCCACTCTAGATATCACCAGATTTGGAAGATAGCTTTTCACATGTATGATGGCCACTATGAGTTTTTGGTCATACCCTTTGGCCTCCCTAATGCTCCTTCAACATTTTAGGCATTGATGAATAAAATATTCTAGACCTACCTACATAAATTCATTATGGTCTTCTTCAATGATATCCTCATCTATAGTAAAACATGGTCTAAGTATCTCCAACATCTGGAGATCACACTATAACTTTTCTTTGATCATCATCTTTATGCAAAACAATCCAAATGTGATTTTGGATAGGACAAAGTGGAGTATCTTGATCATATTATTTCATCCCAATGGGTTCAAGTGGATCCCAAAAAAATAGATGTCATGATAAATTGGCCTCATCCTCAGACACTCAAGAGTCTCTATGGTTTTTTGGGGTTAACTAGATACTATCATAAGTTTTTCAAAGATTATGGGAAGATTTCCACTCTGTTGATAGCTATGTTGAAAAAATATGCTTTTACATGGACACAAGTTTTTGGGTGTGCATTTTAAGAATTAAAACAAGTTATGTATACTACACAAGTTCTAACTATGCTAGATTTTACCAAGACCTTCACTATCGAGAGCGATGCTTATGGCAATGGACTTGGTATTGTTCTCCTCCAAGAAGGACACCCCATTGTGTTTACTATCAAATCCCTTTATGGAAATAATTTATTACTCTCTAATTATGAGAAGAAAATGATGGCCATTTTACATGTAATATACAAGTGGCAGTAGCCATACCTATTGGGGAATCATTTTTGCATCAAAATTGATCACTAGATTTTGAAGTATTTCCTAGAAAAATAGGGCTTCATCCCATCATAATATAAATGGGTTATCAAACTCATGGGCTATGACTATGAGATCACTTACAATAAGGGTGAGGATAATATTGTGGTTGATGCTCTATCTCACATATTTGTAGACCAAGCTTCACTTTTAGCTATTTCCATACCTATTCTGAATTGGTTAGATGTTGTATAGTAGGGGTATGTCAATGAATCCTCATTATCTCAAATCATTCAATAATTGGCCTGATCCAAAACTTAGAAGTTTAGGGTTGAAATATATTTCAATAACACAAATAATAATGCTATCTCTGAGAAGAGATGTTTTATTGCTCACAAGTTACAAATACAAACATATGCCGATCTCTAGGAAGAGATGTCTGATCTCCTTCTTGGCATATATATTTATTTATACCTATTTTGAAGGTAGGGGGAGGATGTGGAAGGTCACAAATCTCAATGGAGATGAAGTGGTTTGACTTCCATGATTTACAACAACATAGAATTCAAGAAATTACTATTTTTAGAAACTTTCTATTTTAAGATTGCACTATTAAAATTGAAATTATGGGCACCTTTATTGGGTTTTTAGGGGTAAAAAACCATCGAGCATATCTTGTGCCATCTTATAACATTATCCTCATTTTTATCTTTCCAACATTTCAAACAGTGAGTCAAACGGAGCTATGGTTCAAAATTTATGGCTCCCAGTGGTTCTACCACCAATTAGGGTAGAACCGTCACCCAAATTTGTTGCCTGAAATGTTGTCCAGATCATTCATCTCTCTTTGAGAAGAAATGGTCCCCATTATGTCAATATTCCTCATCAAGTGTGGCATTTTTGTCTTGATTTTTTAATGAACTTTATTGCTTTTGTTTCCTCAGATCTCCCATGAGGTGTGTATTCCATGGTGGAGAATGGAATGGCTACATCAATTGGTGCCATGGGTTGGAACCCAAAGCATACTTGGAATGAACTATGCTTGGTGGAGCTATGTAGGGCCCAATTGTGTCCATTTTGTATGAAAATAATCCCCTAATTCCATATGCATGGATGTTTGGGGTGATACATCCAAAGATGTGAACAATTAAGTGGTTCACCACTTCTATCTAACCATCAGTCTATGAATGGAATACCATGGACTTCATCAGCTTGGTATCCATCATCTAATAGTGACATGGAACTCCCATGGATGACTTGAATACATCATCATATTCTCCCATGGTTTGATCCATCTACTTTTATTGTTGTGTTGATTGTGTAGTCAAGGCTACAATATTGGCCTTCTTAAATTTATATGTTTGACCACCATGAGAACCAATATCTTACATTGTTGGGTACTAATCAGGGAGATAGATGTGAAATGTGGTACCTCTAGTACCCTATATCACTATGTTATAAGAGTGATGGTGATCCTTCAAGTTTTAGATTCATAGATGCAATGTTGATCATACATACATGGCTAACTAAGGAGTACATTACAAACATTTAGATTGACCACATCACACAAGACCTTATCTTGGAAAGGTTTTATTTCATATAAAAGAATACATTGATGGGTGATATAGAGGTCTCTCCCTAGGCTCAACCATCCAATATTGTATGGCTTTAGCTGAGGCTTCATGGATAGATTTAGACTTTTCACAACATTAGCAGAGATTAAATTCTTTTAATTCCCACTATCAAGAATGAAATGTAAAGGCTTACCTTTCACCCATAATTTAGAGTAAAACAACCTTTTCTTGTCATCTACCCTTTCCTTATGGGTCTATGATGAAGCAATGATGGCATTGGGCTCAGTATCTACAATCTCTTCTTCATCCTCTTCAACTGTAGGGTGTGTATGAGGCAAAGCAGTAAATGTTGAGGATTATGACTCAGAAAGTAGGGACTTGATGTCTCGACATTCTTCTTTGGAGTGAATTCCAATTTTGTGGTAATCACACCATTTCCCAATCTTTCCCTTTTGGTGTTTCTTATCTTGGAATTCCCTTTGCTTCCAATTTTGACCTTGTGTTTGACCTTCTTTGTCACATTTCCATTTCAAAGGTTGACTCTTCATATTCTTTCTTTCATGCTTCTACTCAATCTTCACCGTGAACTTATATACTTCACTGAGGGTTTCCAAATTGAAGAGTTCCATTTCCCCCTATATGTGCCATTGTAGTCCGCCATGGTATTTGAGAATCGTGTGTTTCTCACTTTCTTGGATGCCTAATCTCATAATTAGAGAGTTAAAAATGTTAGTGTAATATTGAACAAATTATTCCTTACCTTAGCAAAGTTATTACCACTATATATATAGATCACCATATTCTCCAATGGGGTAGTATTCTTCCTTTTCAAATTTTATGAAATCATCCCAAGTTGGTAACACCTCAAGGCCAATATCATCCATACTAAACCTCTTCTTGTACACTTCGCACCAATTTTTGATAGGTAATGATGCTTTCAAAAGAGAAAAAGTGATCTTCTCTTCATCGATATATTTATTTATAGAAAAATAGGAAGGCAATTGATCCAACCAATTTTCTACTACGTCAGCATTGATTTTGCCTTCAAATGTAAAGATATCAAAATTCACCTGAACCTTAAAGGGTGTTGGGGCACTGAAAGGACATGGGGGTGCAGATGAGGAGCCAAAATTTCCCATCAAGATTTATTGGAGAATTTGGGTGAATTATTGTAGCATCTACACTTACTACTAATGGAGGGCTTCATTCACCATTTCCTTGAAAGGATCAAATTTCTCGATGTTGTCTACTGTTTGAAGTCATTTGAAGCAAATAGGTGGATAGTTTGTAGGATCTATTAAAGTATTAAAATGAACTAACCTAAATATTTTTCACCCAATCTTCTTGTAGCCTAACCTCATCCTCAGGATCATACACTCTCAAGACAATCCACTCTGATACCACTGACCCAAAACTCAAAATTTTTGGTTGAAATATATTTCAAGAACACACAAATAATCATGCTATCTTTGAGAAGAGATGTTTTATTTCTCACAAATTGTAAATACAAACATATGCCTATCTCTGTGAAGAGATGTCTGATATCTTTCTTAGGATACGTCTTTATTTATACCTATTTTTAAGGTAGGGGGAGGATGTGGAAGGTCACCAATCTTGAGAGAGATGAAGTAATTTAACTTCCATGATTTACAACATAGAATTCAAGAAATTACTATTTTTATAAACTTTCTATTTTTAGACTACACTATTAAAATTAAAATTATGGGCACTTACATTGAGTTTTTGAGGGTCAAAAACCACTTAGTATAGATTATTCCATCTCATCACATTCTCCCCATTCTTAGCTTGTTAACTATTCAAATGAGGAGTCAAACAAAGCTATAGTTCAAAAGTTATCGCTCTTGGAAGGTCTGCCACCAATTGAGGTAGAAATGTCACCTAAATTTATCACTTGAAGTGTTGCCCAAATTAGGGTATGAATAATGGAAGTGGTATCAGAGTGGTTTTTCTTGAGAGTGTATGATCATGAGGATGAGGTCAGGTTATAAGAAGCTTGGGCAGAAAATAATAGATCCCATAGACTATCTACCTATTCACTTCAAATGACCTCAAATGGTGGACAACATTGAGACATCTGATCCTTTCAAGGAAATAGTGAATGAAGACATCTAATAGCATCAAGAAGAAAATGATGGACATTTTACATGTAACATAAATCTGGTAGTAGCCATACCTACTAGGGAATCAATTTTGCATCAAAACTGATCACTAGAGTTTGAAATATTTCCTAGAATAATAGGTCTTCATCCCATCACAATAGAAATGGGTTAGAAAACTCATGGGATATGACTATGAGATCACTTACAATAATGGTAAGGACAATATTATGGTTGATGCTCTATCTCACACATTTTTAGACCAAGCTTCCCTTTTAGCTATTTCCATACCTATTTTGAATTGATTAGATGTTGTATAGCAAGGGTATGTTAATGACTCCTCATTATCTCAAATCATTCAATAATTGGCCACTAACCCCTCTATTTTACCGCATTATTATTGGGATGGTTATTCTTTATGATACAAGGGTTGTTTAATGCTTATTCAAAGTACAGATCTTTATCAAGCTATATTCTATGAACTCCATGCTTCTCCATCTATAGGGCACTCAAGGTTTCTCAAAATTTATGTGCGAGCATGATGCAAATTCTTTTATAAGGGACTAAAAAAGGTAATTATATAGATGGCTACTAAATTTGATAGCTACCAATGCAATAATGGTGAAACAAAACTCATTCCTAGGTTGCTCAAACCCTTTCCCATCCCTACCAAGGTTTGGATGGATATTTCTATGGATTTCATTAAGGGGCTCCCTAAATCTAGAGGAAAAATAGTGATCTTGGTTGTGATTGATTGCCTCTCCAAATATAGGCATTTTTGTGCCCTCAGCCATCCCTATATCACCTCCATAGTTGTGTAAATTTTCTTGGACCATATTTTTTATCTTCATGGCATTCCTTCTTCCATTGTCTCAAATCATGATGTAACCTTCACCAGCCATTTTTGGACAAAACTATTTTGATGCACTAACACCCAACTGAAGATGAGTTTTGGGTATCATCCACAAATAGATAGCCAGAATAAAATTGTTAACAAAAAATTGGAAACTTTCCTTCATTTATTCACTTTAGAACAATAACATCAGTGGGGAAAGTGGATCCCTCTCTCTAAGTGGTGGTACAATACCTCCTACCACACTTTAACTAAAATGACTCTATATGTAGCAGTCTATGGTCAAGCACCACTAGTACTCCTTTTGTACACCCCTAGTAGTTCACCAGTTCAAGCAATTGACATGATTATTTGAACTAGATCAAATCCTCAGCACCTTGTGAAACAATCTTCATATGTCACAAAATAAAATGAAATAACAAGCTGATCAACACCATTCTAAGCACACTTTTCAAGTCGACGATATGGTTTTTCTTTGCCTGCAACCATGCAAGCAATCCTCCCTAAAACTCAAAGGGTGTCATAAGTTGGCTCCCATGTTTTATGGGCCCTATAAAGTTCTCCAAAAGATTGGTTCAGTTGCTTATAAGTTGTAACTCCCACTTTCTTCTCAAGTTCACCCAGTATTTCATGTCTCTTGTTTGAAGAAAGTTCTTGGCATAAACATTAGAGTGTAGACTATATTACCTAAACTTGATAATGAAGGATCCCACTTCTTGAGTCAAAGGTAATCTTGGATAGATGCACATGCCAATTTTTCTCCTGCTCCATTATAGAGGTTTTAATTCAGTGGCACAGAATGCAACCAGATGATGCAACATGGGAACTACTAATTCAGATTCAAAACCAATTCCCACATTTAAATCTTCAAGGACAAAATTTTTTTTAAGAGGGAGGGGATGTTAGGAACCTATGATACCCCTTCTCTTTACTTTATTCTTATATTAGTTGATATGGATGCATATGCTTTGTAAGTCATCCCATGAGCATTTTGTTTTATCCCACATTCATGGGAAGTAGTAGTTTCTTATATTAGACTTAATATATAATTAAGTGTTGAGGCCAATGAAGGCATCCAAAAAATATTTGTATTGATCTTGCTCAAAGTAGGTTCCCCCTTGAAGTGGCCTGTGGTCAATATAATTCTTTTGATGTTTCTACTAATCATAGAAATCTATTATTTCATACATTTTTAGTAAATTAATTTGTTATTTCCTACATTTTCATTAATTTATTTTAGGAGGATCCTCTCAACTAACCCCTATAAACTAATCCCATACTTGGGGATCAATTCCACATCACATGTTATCTTAGCATGGGGAGGGGTTGATAAATAAGCAAAACACATGATATGATTAATTAACTAATTAATTACCTATGTGTGGGGGGCACGATACAATGATTATTTACACACACACACACACATAAGTATATACATGAAACAATTTTTCATAAGAATATGATATATACAAGACAAAATAGATAATCAAAATTTGATTTTTAAAGTGCCAAATGGATTCTTTGATAGGCATCCTGCAATCACATGGTTAGTAGTTTTGGTGAAACTCAAAAGAGATAACTCATAAAAAGAAATGTTAGACCCAAAATATAACCTACAAAAAGATTATTTTAGTTAGATAAAATAACCCCTACAAGAAACAAGATATTAGTCAAACATGTCTTAATAAAACACCCTTAAAAAATCATGGTTTGGATTTATAATTTCTTTGGGGTGAGTAGGACATGGCATGGGGGTTTGGGCGCAATAGCCCTCAGTAGGATCAAGGGGTAGCATCCCTTGTCCGGGGTCAAGGGGTAGAGCCCCCTTATGGGGTTCAGGGTAAACTATCTACATTTGGGATTTGTGATAGGCTCAGAGTGACTCAAAATTCATGAAAATGACTCAATAAATGCACTCAAAAAGGACAAAAAAATCAACACAAAATCATAATTACATGATTCAAAATCATAACTAAGGGGTCAAAATCACTACTTTCAAGTTATGATATTGTCATAGTTAGTTTAACCATGATGGTTAACTACAAAACCATGATTTTTTATATAATACCATGATTGAAATATACAATATCACTATTCACTATAATTCAATACTTATAGTTTTATGATAAACTACAAAACTGTGATTGGAGATGACAAAATCACTACTATAAATAGATCAAGAGTTACAATATTGTTAGTAATGAAAAAATTCAACATTTAGATATTTTATAGAAGCAAAATTGATTGCACATGTAACAGATTGATTTAAATGCTAAAATGACTATTTATAGATGATAAATTAACAAACTGATGTCCATGATGTTTTCAAAATTTTGACCAAAAGATATTAAGATGAGAATTTAACCAAAATTGAGTAGAATATAGAACACTAGAGGACTAAATTTCATTAAATTTAATTCTAAATCTACCCTACAAGATCTAATATTAATGACCAATAGACAACATGATAGAAATAAGTAGAATTACGTTAAAATTACAAAATCGCTATTGTGCCTACAATATCATGATTCACCAAAATAATATCGCAATTCCAAAATATCGAGACTTGTAGGTTTATCAAAAATTAGAAAATGGGTCAGGCATGTGATTTATCTTTGTCTTTGGTTAATTGTTCTTACCCTGCTAACCCTAAAAAGCACATAAATCATACAGAAGACAAAATTTTGGTACAAAAATGGGGTTAGTTAATGGATCTATGTTTAAAGTAATAAAAACCCTAAAAGGATTAGATGGAAGACTTATATTAATAAAAAAAATCCCTATAGAGTCATATAATGTTATAATAGACCCTATTGATTGATAGATACCAACAGTCAATGATTTTATGGAAACATAACTATCTACTAAGAGGGGGGGTGAATCAGTAGATGAGCTAAAACTAGTTCATTTAAAACCTTTTACAGAGGATGTAAATTCATGTGCAAATCAAAGAACAAATGCAAAATTCACACACATAGAGAATCACATAACATCAAATTTTTATTTGGAAAACCTAAAGGGAAAAACCATGGTAAGAATCAGCTACTAGAATCTACTATTCTAATCCAACCTCACAATAAATTGCCTTGTTGGCAAACCTCACTAGTTACATTCAAGGACACCAATCCTTAGGAGACACAAATCTCCTTACTGATCACCAACCCAGTTTGTATGTAAGCACCAACCTACCTAAACTATGGAGCTACAAATCCAGTGTATAATATAGATTCACAAGTGAATCCAATTTAATGTTCTTTATTATAAGTCTAATCTATAACTTCTCAACTTCCTCTCATTATTTTTGTGCTCTATCTTCCTACTTTCTTAATCTTTGTCTACATATGTCTTTCACTATGTATCTTCATGCATCTGGTTATGCTTTGTTTTAATACACTTCATTCCCCTTCCTTCTCTATGTTTTACTCTATCTACATATTTCTTTTTATCAACAGCCCTTTTTCTCTCTTGAAAATGTAATAGCAACAGTAGCTATATGATATGTTAAGAGTCATGTTTATACAAGGATTCATTAGGGTTTCTTGACTCACTTATTGCATTCACATTCTATTTGCACTTAACTAGATTCAGTTTTAGATTCTCCTTTAATGCATGTTTGACTTTTGCATTTTCACATGTTTTGGTTCTTATGTCATACAGTAATTGTCTATTCTCATTTCTATCTTTGACAACTACAAGATTCTAGTCATAACTATGCCATTTCCTTTCTGTGTCTTGGTTCATGCATCATGCCATAATGTTCTAGTCTCTTTACTATGTTTGGCAGTTGTTAGATTTATCTTTTAAATGCATAACCTCCTTAATCGATGATTGATCAGTTGGATCTATCAATCTCAAGCTCTATGTAATCATTTATAGGTTTTGTCTATTCTTTCAATTATTCATTGAGAATATATTAAATTCATGCCTTTGATTTCTTTCTTTGTGCCATCTCTAACTTTGAAGCCCATTTTTATGTTTTCCACTATATCTTCTATAGTTGGATCACTTCACTCCTTTCAATTTATTTGTATATGCTCAATCTTTAACTTTGCCACTATGCATTAACCTTTGAGCACCTTTAAGGCTTTAGATTCACTCACTCCATTAGATCTTCTTAATCCTAACTTGTGTGTATTATTAGATCGTCAAAGATGCTTGATCTTTATGTTGACTATATCATTAACCTTCGACATGTTGACTTTATCTCACTTCTTTTGACATCTTTGAGATGCTTCCCCTTCATTGATATCTTCAAACTTGTTTAAAATTAACATGTTCCCTTTAAGATAATTTTCACTAAATTTTTATCTGGGTTATTTTCCTCAGGTTATTTGCTTCAAGACTTTTCTCTTCAATCTATTTTCCTGACTTAATTCTTCAAGACAATTTTCTCGATAAATTATCCTTCAGAATCCTTGGAAACATCCTCATGCCCTTCAATTTTTTATTAAACTACCCTTCATCTTTCTTGAACGGTCCACTTACCCTTCAAACTTCTTGAGAAGTTCCCTTTGGTTTTCTTGAATGGTCCACTTGCCCCTCAGACTTCTTGAGAAGTGCCCTTCAGCTTTCTTGAATAGTCCACTTGCCCTTTAGACGTCTTGAGAAGTGCCCTTCGGCTTTTTGAATGGTCCACATACCCTTCAGCCTTTTGCAAACTATCCTTTAGCTTTTCTAAAAGGGTCCACATACCATTTATACTTTTTGAAAACTACCCTTTTTCTTTTTTGAAAGGGTCCACATACCCTTCAGACTTTCTTGAATGTACCCTTCAGCTTTCTTGCAAGCATCTACATGCCATTTAGAATAATTTTTGTGGGATTTTTTTTGAAATATTTTTCCCTTCCAATATTTCTAAAAGAATTATCTTTGCCCATTTTTCTAAAAGAATTATTCAAGACCATTTTGAGTTCTTCATTTTGCATGACTTGTAGACTTGGAATAAGTAAAGTCATCTTAGAATCCCAATCAACTCTTCGAAACCCATTCAGGTTTTCAACTTTGCTTAACTTATTATAATGAACTAAGTAAATTTGTTACAAAACTCTGATCAACTCACCTAGACCCATCCAGGTTTTTCACATTGCTTAACTCATAAACATGAGAGAAGTAAAGTCACTCTAAAATATTGATTACATTTTCCTTCACCCATTCAGGGTTTCCACATTATTTATCTTATAAACATGAAAGAAGTTAAGTGCTTCCAAAACCCCAATCAACTCTTCTAGACCCTTTTGGGTTCTTGAGACAACTTGACTTATAAAAATGAGACAAGTAAAGTCATTGAATAAACTCGATTAACACTTCTAGGACCATTTGGGTACTCAAGATAACTTACCTTATAAATTTGAGAGAAGTAAAGTTACTTTTGAATCCTGATTTGCATTACAAGACCCATTTAGGTTCTCAAGACTGCTTTACTTATTTTATAAGTAGAAGCTCTTCATAAATCTGATTTTCACTATAAGTTTGTGTAATTCAAATTTTGACATTAATGTCTGATAGCACAAGATGCCTTTGACATCAATGATAACATTACAAACATCAACCAAAATTGCTAACAAACTATAATATCATGACTATCATCAATAATATCATAATTTACAAGACAATGTCATAGCTGAGAGAGTCATGGTAATATTGAAAATACCCTATAGTACAAACTATTAGTGATTTACAAAATCATAACTAGGTTAATAAAAATCATGAGTCACTTGAAAATATCACTAACCATGAGTCATGGGATTATCAAAGGGTAAAAAAACATGCATGATCAGATAGATGGTTAGAGGTCACTACAAATAGCTAAGGCAAAATCATGACTTATGAGGTTAATATCATGACTGCACAAGACAAAACCATGACTACCAATGCAATCTTATGACCGCAACCTGTACATGCTAAAATTTCAAAATTTTCAAGATTTCATTGATTCAATTGACCTTGTAGGTTAGCAAAAATATATCTAAAAAGAAAATTTTATTAAATAGGGAATAGTCCCACCATGGTCACTAAAATGTAGTAGGATTTTGAGCACATTATGAATTAAATAAGCTAATTCAATTCAAAACACAAACTACCTATTAAGAAGGATTCATAAAATAAATCAGAATGATATAGACCTTACCAAATTCCTTGCTTCATATCACCTCCATTCTAGGACTTGCACTTCAATGATTTAATATCAAAATTTAGGATGTTGGATTACTTTGAGACCTCTTGACAATGGCTTCCAATGCTTGAGTGAAATGGATAATGAATTAGAAGAGAGGTAAAAGGCTATTATGGATGCAATGAGAGTGTAAATATGAGAGCTTGATAGCTTGATAGATGATTTCCAATTATTTTTGGCCATTACCCAAGCATGGCATTTTATAGGAAAAAGGAGATAATTTTGAAGGAATTTTAAATTATTTATAAGTCTTTAGTTTAGATACTTATAGAGACTTGGAGGAGCTTCTCCAATTCTAGAGGTTTTTTGATAGGTTTAGGGGATAATGAGGGGGATTAACTAGGGATTAATGAGGTTTAGGGTTCATAGGGATGTAGGAATAGCTATGGTGGTATGGTGACTAGGGTGGTAGGTGGATAAAATGACTTTTAAATTATCAAGTGGGTTTAGGGAGTATGTTAGTAGGTAATAGGTTATATTAGAGGTTTAATGGGGAGATTAACTAGTTTTTATAATGGTGTAAATATTTATGGGATATAGGAATGGGATGGGGATTATTAGATAGTTTTGGCTAGGACATATAGTAATTAGGCTAAATTATCATAAATTAGTATAATTAGTGGGGCAAGCATAATTTAGTGCATACATTTTACCCCTCTTTGAAAGGGTATTGCAATTGGATGGAGTAATGGTCTTTTAAATAAAAACCCTAATCTGATGAGGACATTGAAATAGATTCTATCTATAGCTGCTTTGAGGAGCTCACTGCCACTAACCTTTTCCCCAATACCACCATCTCCACCATTAACATTTCTATTTTTTATCCATCCCTTATAGATCAAGGATCAAAATAGGATCCCTCCTTTAACATGTTTCAAAATGATGAGGCCATTTTGGAATGCATGGGAGGTAGAGATTTCATGCCATCCAATGATCATAAAAAGGGTTTTTCTATCAATCTTTATCAGTCTACATATTTTGGGGAACAACAAAAATCCCATGATCAAAGTAATGATGAACACTCTGAAGAAGAAGAAGAAATTTCCAAAGAGCTAAATGAACTCCCATATAACTCCTTTACATCAGAAGATTATTTTGATATCGATACTAAACTTAGAGACTAAATCATTTTTGATGTTCCAAAAATATCATTACCCATTATTTGTAAGATCAATCACCCTCACTTATTGAGGATATAATAGAATTCAATAATAGGACCGATAAACATCCCAAAATATTAAAACTGGGGGTATCTCTCACAACATAGGAATGCATAGTCATTATTGAGTTGCTAAAAGAATTTATCAACATATTTTCATGAAGCTATGCTAATATGCTAGGGTTAGACCCCTCATTGGTAGTACACCACCTAGTTGTACATCATAATGTAAAACCCATCAAACAGAAACTACAAAAGATGCATCCCATGGTGGCATTATTAGTCGAGGAATTGAAAAAAAATCTTGGAAGTTATATTTATCCACCCAATAGATTATTTAGATTGGATTTATAATATTTTTCCTATGACTAAACCACAAGGTAGAATTAAAATGTGTATAGACTTATAGGATATCAATAAGGCATGTCCTAAAGATGACTTCCCACTCCCAAACATTGATATGATTGTAGACTCAGCAATAGGTTATGAAATATTCTCCCTCATGGATGGCTTCTCAATTTATAATCAAATCAAAATTACATTTGAGGATCAGCATAAAACAACTTTTATTACTCCATGGGGAACATTTTATTACTAAGTCATGCCATTTGGTCTTTAAAATATAGTGGTAACCTATCAAGAACCTATGACCATCATCTTTCATGATATGATGCATGACAATGTCGAGGACAATGTAGATGATAGTTTGGGGTTGTCCCATTTAATATTAGAGCACCATGTGGTCCTAAGAAGTATTTTTGAAAGACTACGAGAGTATGAAGTTAAGTTGAATCCCAATAAGTGTGTATTGGATTCACCTCAAGAAAATTATTGGGATTCATAGTTTTAATAAGGGGCATCAAAGTAGACCTAGCAAAGGTTAAAGCAATCACATAAATGCCCCCACCTTGTAATCTAAAGTAGCTCTAAAGTCTTCAAGGTAAGCTCCAATCCATATGATGTTTTATCTCTTAGCTTGTAGATAAGTGTCATCCCTTTACTCATTTACTAAATAAGGGGACTACTTTTCATTAGAATTTAGAATAGAAATAATCCTTTGAAGGTCTAAAATAATATTTGGCTAATCCACCTATATTATCTCCACCAATCCTAGGAAGAGCTTTGCTCCTGTACATTTTATCAACACCATGTACCATTTGTGCTCTCCTAACATAACATAATGATCAAGGTAAGGAGCGGTCCATCTATTATATTAGTCGCACAGTGATATCCTATGGGCTAAATTATACTCCCATTGAAAAGGCATGCTTAGCCATGGTTTTGAGCATCATAGAAGCTTCAACATTACATGATTAATAATCAAGTACATTTCATTGCAAAACTTGATCCCCTAAAATATTTATTATCCAAATCAACTCTTACAGGTTGAGATAATGTTGCTCAGTGAATTTGACATTGAGTATATTAATCAAAAAACTATAAAATGATAGGTTATAGAGGATCAACTAGAATAGGCACTATTAAAATAAACTAAGCCAATTATAACCAATTTCTTAGATAAATCTATAATGAATACTTCATAATTTGATAGCTATAAACTATACTTTTATGGCTCATTCACCATGTATGGGTCTGAGGTAGGCATCCTCCTGGTCACTCCACAAGGTGACCTTATTTTGAGAGCTTTCCACTTTGCCTTCCCATGCACCAATAACATATCAGAATATGAAGCCTTAATAGCTATACTTCACCTGGATATTTAATGAAACATCCAGCAACTACAAGTATTTGGTGATTCTCAGTTGATTATCAAATAGGTCAATGATGAATTCCAAATAAAGGATGAAAAATTACTTCCTTATAAATAACTAATGGATTAATTAAAGACAAATTTTTAATCTATAAAATTTGAACACATTTCATGAGGAAGCAATAAAGTAGTTGACTCCATGACTACTATTGGCTCACTCATTGACCTCCTTGAAGATGTTTTGGCAGGAAATTTTTTGATTGAGCATCTGATTATTCTAGCCTATTAATCAATGGATCTATTTTAAATTTGTGCAATTAATGATCCTAGTATCGCATGGTGCCATGACATTTATAGGTACCTTCATGACAGCATCCTCCCCCCTAACTTCAACTGCCACCAACATAAATATTTTATCCATCACACTTCCCATTATACCATCCTTAGTAGCACACTTTATCAATGAGGCTACAATGGAACTCTATTGAGGTGTTTGACATTAAAATAGGTATCTTAGGCAATAAAATAACTTCATGTTGTTATCTATGGAGGGCATATTAGTGGAATGGCCCTATCCAAAAAGTTCCTCCAAACTAGTTATTATTGGCCAATGATGGAGTAATATTCTTGCCAATATGTGTAGAAATGTGTGGCCTATTAGAAACATGGGAACCTCATTCATATTCCATCACAAGAGTTACACCATATTATGAATCCATGGAAAATTTTCATATGGTTCCTTGATTTAATTGGTAAGATCATTCTACTTCATTAAATAGTCATCAATTCATTATCATGGCTACAAAGTATTTTACCAAATGGGTAGAAGCAATGCCACTTACTTATACAATAAGCCTCTATATCTCTAAGTTTATTCTCAATTAGATCATTTTCTATTTTGGTATACCTACTAACATCATTTTAGATAATGTAAAATCATTTAAGAATCAAGAAGTTGAGTCCCTATGTCAAAAATATCACATCACACATCATTTCTCCTCCCCATATTATCCCTAGGGCAAGAGATAAGCAAAAGAAACCAATAAGACCTTTATCAAGATTCTAAAGAAGATACTTAATCAATAAGGAATAAATTGGCACACTCAACTATATCCAACATTATGGTCTTATCGTACAAGTGCATGCACACCTACTGGGTCAACTCATATGCCTTAATTTATGGGATTGAAGCAATTTTGCTAGTAGAAGTAGAACTACCCTCTCTTCAACTCTCACTGAGAGGCATTATTATTGATCATAATATCTGGTAAGAATGTCTAAAGGAACTAAAACTCCTTAAAAAAATCATCAAAATGCCTTGAATCACCTTCGATCGTATCATAAAAAACTCAAGGGTCAATACCATAAGAAGATTTAGGCTAGGGAATTTGAAATTGGTAACTTAGTCTTAAAGGAGAATCAAAAAATACCAACATAGAATTTGATAAGAAGGAGAAGTTTGAATCAAATTGGTTAAGTCCATATGCCACTATTTCCAAGTTTAGATCAAGAGCATATAAACTAGCCATGCTAGATGGAAAAGAGATAGATGACCCCATGAACATCATGAACTTGAGCCATTTCTACATTTGAATCAGGTTTCATCATCCTCCATCTATGGGACACACCATATTTATCTTTTCCACCCATCACATCTCCAATAAAAAAAATTAGGTTGTGGAGCTAAAAGCTTCACCAAGATGCAAATAGGAGGAGTTACGGAGGTTGTGGAGGTTGCAGAGAGTTACAAAATGAGTTGCAGGGCAACTGACGTTAGTCTGATCAACCAACGTCGGTCAGATAGTAGTGCAGAAGCAACTGACATCGGTTACCAGTCGACCGACATCGGTCAGGGAGGAGCCAACGTTGGCAACCTGTGTGTGAGAACATGTAGTTTGCATGTAGATTCCAGAGAATCTATTTTTGGACTGTTAGTTTGCATGTTAAAGGCTAGTTGTAGTCTTGAGTTGTGCATCTAATTATTGTAATTAAGATAGTCTAATTATTGTAAGCATGAGATCTATATAATAGACTCATGGGTTGTATTGTAAACTCAGTGCTAGAGAGTAAGAGAGCAAAATAAGCTCCTTCAGAGAGAGGAGAGCAATGGTGTGTTCTTCCTAGTGCCACAGTACCAAGTGTGGGTGCTGGTTTGGAGAATCAGAAGGGTTCTTTGTGTATGTATGATCTTGGTCAGTAGGTGAGCATGGCTTCTTTTGTAGATCTACATTGGTGAGTAAGGTCTGGTGATTTGCAGGTAGCAGCAGAGAGCAAGAGATCTACTTGGAGTACAGTTGTGTACTTGGTGTACTGGCAGCGTGTTACTGACTGGTGGAGGTGAACATCAATTATGTATTGGAGTTGATTTTTGGGACCGAGAGAGAGAGGGAAGAAGGTCTTCAGGTGTGGCGAGCCTTTGAGGTGGAAGAATAAGTGGCATCTTCTTTATTGTATTTTCTTTTGAGTGATTATTAATACAATTGTGTATTATCTCTCATATTCCTGTGTTGTTTCATATTTCTAGTTACTTATCATTCTGGTTGAATTCCATGTTTAGTTGCTAATACAAGAGGTAATCATATGTGCTCTTATTGGTGGAGCAAGATCCTGATAAGATGACCCCATGAACATCATGAACTTGAGCCATTTCTACATTTGAATCAAGTTTCATCATCCTCCATCTATGGGACACACCATATTTATCTTTTCCACCCATCACATCTCCAATAAAAAATCTATCCAATGGTGAAAACTAACTCATTAGCACCTTAGGTAAGTACCATGATGAAAACCGGTTCTCGGCATCATGGTAAAATAACCTTGGCCCTGGTCTCAATAGTGGGAATCTATTATCAGGTCTTGAATAATAATATGACATAACTATTTCAAAAAAATGGAAAGACATGGTTGGTGAAGGATATTTTTTGGAGGGATCTATGAAGTTATTTATCCATACTTGATACACATAACCCCAAGTCCCATCCACATCTACATTATTCCAACCATATCTTTGCAAATCTTCTTTGATAGGTATGTCTCCTTTTTAACCTCAACTCAACACCCCATCACCACTCATTGCTATCACTAAGCCTCAGGTCCATACCTTCCCACTATTAGTTGTCATTATGGAGGGTCATAATAAAATAAAGTTTTCTTTCCTAGGGCTTTAAGCCAACATTTTGTTATAGAATCCTGAAGGGTCATCATGACCCCCATGTCATAACTTAGTTAGAGTTATATCATGGACAAACTTTTTGGAATTACATATCCTATAAATAGCCTCCTATCATCACTAGAACCATTGTATATCACCATCAGTAATCATTTCATCACTCATGAAAAATAAACTCCATCAAATGGTCCCATTATCACTCCATGTTTTCTTTGCTTATCTTGTATGATTGTGTGCTTGTTTTAAATATGTGTGTGTATTTAATCCTTATCTATATATTAGTATGTTTTCTATTTTTAATGGGAATGAGGATGGAATGAGTGACTTCTAAATCTATGTTTGGGAAAGGTCATCTATTAAACAAAGTTCCCCCATGCATCTACATTAATGTGTCTTGGACTTTTCATGTCCTTAACATATAACACACAATACAATATTAAAAAAGGGATTGCATATATATTTATATCTTGATAGCTTCCAAAACCATTCCCATCCTAACTAGTCTCCCACCATATCTACCTTCACCTAAAGTCTGAACCTAAACCCATCCCATTACCACCCTACCTCCATGGTGCAGGAGGATTTCTACCATAAACATTAAGGATATAATGAGAAAAATAGGGGATTAATTTATGTATGCCATATCTACCCCATAAAGGCTAGCTTATCACATCACCATTATAAACATGTAATCATATATCCATCATATCATATAATAATGTCCATAAAAATCAAAACAAATATCCCATATACAACATTATCCATGAATAATCAAAGCATAGATATAACATATCTACATATCATCACATCACCAATAAAATTCTAAGATCCATCCATAATATACATCATGACATCACTATGAACAAAATATATAACATCTAAATCTACTCATCACATGTATATATAATCAATGTCATCATCATATGAATAGTAAATGCATCTTAAATCCATAAACACAACAACAATAAACAACATCCATGAATTTATCAAATCCTCATCATATATATATATATATATATATATATATATATATATATATATATATATATATATATATATATAATTTTTATAATACAATATCCACATGGAATCCATGTCAAACTATATCATATTAATACATGGATCCCATGGGGAAAGAATGAGCTAATGATACAAAATCCACTATACGTGTATTTATACATAGATCATGGCTATGGCCCTAGTAGCCCTGATGGCCTCAGTGATCCTCCACCTCCATTAGAAGGCTAATGAATAGATGATTGGATATAATTAAAGGATTTGGCATATTAACCCTCTATAACTATGGCCTCATACAATGTCTAATAATACTAGGCCTCACATGTCAGTAGTATAATATGCTCCATGACCCCCATCAAACCCTACCCTCTCAAAGCCTCACAAACCTCATCTATGGCTCTCTTTACCACTACTAACTATCCAATCAATGTCTAAATATGGGCCTACTATTGTGTGACCTACCCCTGTAAACCTATAACCTACCCTTATAAACCTGTAACCTAACCTTGTAAGGTGGCAATCTATCCTTAAGCTTGGGTGATTTGTGTATCTTGTTGAATCACGTGTGACTACAAAGCAGAAACCTATGCCTATAAATAAGTCAACTACCCATCTTTTAACATTATTTGTGCCTACAATTCAGTAATCTACCCCTATGCTTAAGCTAACTAATTATCACCCTGTGTAACCATGCTCTAAAGATGATCTTATAACTGGTCCTACTCGTATGTAATACCTACACTCTAATATGCATGCCCAAATCTCACCCTATAATTAGCTAATCAGGGACTCATCCTCCTCTATCCTTGATGGCCAAGTTGGACCTACACCACCACTACTACCACCTACCTATGTATATGGTTGGGTTGATCCCTGCACCTATGTTCCTACCTATGTTTGGGCCTAAAACCCCACCTATGTTATTATTTCTACCTAATCACAATCTCTACCATCTATTTACATAGCATCTAGGATATCAACCCTTCCCTCTTATCTCCCTTGTGTATGTACCTATATCCTCTACCTCACCCTCTTTTGTATCTTAGCCCATGTCTAAAGCAGTCTCCTCATTGCACCTCTCCTAACCACCACCTGAAGTTGTGTCAATCTAATAGGTATCTAAGGTTGCAACTATGTTACATACATTTTTGTTTCACCAGGATCTAGGATGGGTGTTTAAATATTACATTGAATGGGTGCAAGACTCTCATATTCTATGTGAGCATCTACCCTATCTATAGGTCTCCCCCATTATGGCCTCTCTCACTCACTATGTGAAAATAAATGCTCAAGGCCCAGCACATCCTGAATGAAACTAAAATAACATTGTACATGATATGGATGGTATCTCTCAATAATATAACTTGATCATCCTATCACATAGCACACTATAAGCATATACCACATCCAGACCTCATCAGCCTAACCAAATCTAATCCCTATATAGGGCATCCATGTAATGTGCTTAGGGTGAAAACTATCAAAAGCCTCTCTATACTATTTCATATCTTCAACATGAACTAGTTTTATTCCTAATACCATGCACCATCATAAAACCATAGGCTACCCAAGCTCAAGCCCTACAAGTCTACCTAAAGTTCCCTAGATAGTATTGTGTTCCTAGCTCTAGATCTATAGTAGTAGTGATGGTCCAAAACTCCATGCACTCTTATATGTGCCTAAGTGTAGTTCCTTATACAAATGAGCCAAGACAACTAGTCCTCAAGAAAATACTCAATGATCATGGATCATGTCTACAACCATATCACCTAAGCTGAGATGAAACCATTATCCACTCTTGTCTGGCATGAGAATACCAAAAACAAGAACCATGACTAATAATGTCAATCTATCTAATGTACCATCATGATGGCACCTATCAAGATCATTATACTGATCCAGCATACCTATCTATAAACTACCACCCAATCATTGTAGTGTCTGAGCCAATGTGCATGACCACTAATAGATCTTGTCTCCATGTATAGGTAGATAAAATAACCTATATACATCCTCAAATGTTTTTATAATCTCCCCAATAAAAAAATGTAAGGTACTCATCTCTAAGTGTCATCATTCCACTAATGTTATAATAAGATCTCAATCTATGCAAATTAGAGGCATCATTGCCACATCATGTAATCCCACTAGCTCCAATACCTTAAACTCCTCTAGTACCACCCACCACAACTTGTGTAGCACCTCTATATGTTTCAATCATGATGCTAGCATACCTAAATCCTCTTGCACCAACCACCATCCAACTATTATTATACCCATCATCAAGACTTTATCCTCACTCATATAGCCTTAACCCCCCCAGCATTCATACACCTAATCTATCCAAAATACCCTTATCTAAAATCTCATTAATCCTACCCAAATTACCCTATATCTTTATCACCCTAAATATGAAAATCAACCTAAAATTGACCCACTTGACCTACTAACTTCATCTTATTCATCTAACTTATCCAACTTACCTATTCACCCAACCCATGAACCTACTTCACTATCCTAACACCCTAATTCCATCTAACCTAGTTCATCCAGCTCATCACTTACCAATTTTTTCTAACCCTGACAATATCATTATTTGTAAATCATTCTTCTTCATGGTTTTGAAAAACCAACAACTAACTAATAGCAAGATTACAAACCCGTGAGTTACTAATAATGGGGTTGCAAACCCATGACTCTGCAATCATAGGATTACAATATTGCAATTCCCCTATTATAATATTGTAATACCATAATTTACTACCCACAATATTATAATACTACTATTTATGCCTATAATCCCATAATTCATGATGGCAATTACTAGTCGTGGTATTGTTAAACCAAGTTGGACAACATCTTTTTCAATAAAATCCACCTCAAAATCTATCACAAACTAGCTAAAATCATAAAAATACTGAGCTATAGACTTTATTACTCATCATAAGTCTAGCATCAGCATCTCTCTAGTGCTTCCAGACTCTCTCGCCATGATGGGAAGCTCAAGGTAGCTGGTCCATGATTCAGGACATAATTACTAGTCGTGGTATTGTTAAACCAAGTTGGACAACATCTTTTTCAATAAAATCCACCTCAAAATCTATCACAAACTAGCTAAAATCATAAAAATACTGAGCTATAGACTTTATTACTCATCATAAGTCTAGCATCAGCATCTCTCTAGTGCTTCCAGACTCTCTCGCCATGATGGGAAGCTCAAGGTAGCTGGTCCATGGTTTCACCTCAAAGCTCAAATACTCAAAATTCAATGAGTACAAATGACCCTATTTTGGATCTTTTATCCTATATGACCCCCTTAGCAACCCTATCCCCAATACCATTTAATTATCCACACATCCTAATGTAGTCAATTTTAACCCTCTTCTAACATTGTTTAAGGTAGGACATGTCCAACCCCTTATCATCCATCTTATCTCACATCTAGAATTACATCAGCCTGAGGTCTTTTAAGACTATGTAGGTATCACCTGGTCTTACTATTTATACTCAGGGATAGCTCAACCACCATTCATCCCTCATCACCATCCTATCTCTTGACTAGTCACTTAGTGATCACATGCCTTTAATCCCTAAATCTTACCAAAAGTATCTCTTTATCACCATTGTTTATACCTTATCACTATTATCCCCCTTTGAGCTTCCCTTAGCATGTATCCTTGATATAGGACTTATCCATTAGCTTGAACCCATCTTATTTGATCAATGTCAATTTATCAAACCAGATACTTTCTAGACATTCATCATTTTTCTAAAATCCATCACTTGAGCTACTTCATCATCATCACTTTTGGGGCTTCTATTTGGTTAATTGGGGCATCCCAACCCTATCCAAATATGAGTCTTATCCCACCCCAAGATTCTTTTTTGAGTGACCATCTAAGTCAATTTTTCTCTTCACATGCTCTCTCAAGGGGGAATCATACCCCACTAATAATTTACACCATCTAACATCAATTTTTTTTATTTTAAATACCATTACTCCATCCACTCACAATACCCTTTCAAAGAGGGGCAAAATGTATGCACTAAATTATGCTCACCCAACTAATTATACTATTTTTTGCTAATTTAGCCTAATTCATATATGTCCTAGCCAAAATTGCCTAATAATTTCCATCCCATTATCATATCTTATAAACCTTTACACCATTCTAAAAACCAATTAATCTTCCCATTAAACCTATAATAGAACGTATTATCTCCTAACCTACTCCCTAAACCCACTTGACAATTTAAAATTTATTTTTTCAACTACCACCTTAGTCACCTTACCACCATAGATATTCTTATATCCCTATGAACACTAAAGATCATTAAAACATATCTAATCCCCCTCATTATCCCTTAAACCTATTGAGAAGCCTCTAAAATTAGAGAATCTCTTCTAAGTCTCTAAACTAGAGACTTCTAAATAATTTTTAAAAATTTCAAAATTCCCTCCATTTTCCTATAAAATTCCATGCTTGGATAATGGCTAAGACTATTTGTAAATCATATATGAATCCATAAACCTCTCATATTATGACTCTCATTGCATCTATAAGAGCCTTCTAGCTCTCATCCAAGTCATTATCCCTTTCACTCAAGCATTGGAAGCTATTATCAAGAGGTCTCAAAGCAATCCAACATCCTAAATTTTGATATAAAATCATTCAAGTGCAAGTTCTAAAATGAAGGAATTAAGAGGTAAAAATAATGGTAATAATGTTTCATTTATTATTATTTACTTCTTCAATCCATTCCTATTAGTGCCATTAAATTTTAGGTTTTATTGCTAGTTTTGACAATATTGCTTGAACCTAAAATTTCATGCATGTGTATTGCAAAGTTATATTTGACGCTATTAATCCATCATTAAATATTTTTAACAGATAACCACTAGATTATTTTTCACAATCATTCAAATAATCACTATGGGTCTCATAAATGGAACCAAAATGTTGGGTTAATTTTTTATCTAGGCCTAACTTTTCCTAAGTGCACACTGAAGTGACTAAGACCTAACAAGTTAGCATGCTATAATTTCATGTAAAATATAGGTTTCTTGTGTGCTCACTCAAATCACATAGTAAGGGACTGATTCTTATATAGTTTTTCATATAAAGGTGTGCTTAGCATATATCGATGCTTGAACATTCACCTTATTCAATGACTAACCCAAAAAAGAAATACACAGTTGTGGGCCTAAGTTCAGTTAGATGAAAAATATAATTAATTTGACCAACACAATTATTTCCAAAATCCACATGATAACCTTTAGATAACATATATTTTATTCATCATATTCATAATAGATTCATAAGTTATATAACAAAGCCATGGTGCAACTCAATGATACAACTTAGCTATAAACTAGAGTATAATAGTAATATTACAATGATATGCATGATTAATTCAATTGAATAAAAATAAAAATCAAATAATAATTATACAAAAATCATAAACAACATTAAAAATCTCTAAATAGGGTTATTTATACTTGGTTCTCCCTGACCAAGAGTTACAACAATAATGACACTCTCAATGACTAGCCAATGATCTTTAGTGGACTAAGAGTCATGGTAGCCACTTACATTATTTCCCTAAGGATCTGGGCCTTTGTTCCCCTATATTCCTATTCATTTTTGGATCCTCATTTCCAATTTCATATCTTCTCATGGGATGGTGCTATATTTGTGCATGACTTAGTTTATTTCATTCCTAAAAATTGTTCCTTAAAAATCTCTCACTTCCCATGCACTTCTGAAGTCTTCTGCTAGTATTTTGAGCACTTTGTTCTTGGGTTATCCATTTATTATGCATATTCTCTTATTGGGTCTTCTCATTTTGTGAACTCCTACACCATGGTCTTTTGTACCTGTACATCTTTTGTATCATACACCTTCTATGGTGTGCTTCTTCTATGTTGTGTTTCTTCCATACCATGATTCTTTCATGCATTGTACCTCTACTTAAAGACTTAGACAAAATTTGAGATCCAAAAACAAGTGTCATGTCCCCTTAAATCAATATCAAAAATATCAAATCTAAAATTGACTTTGTATTGTAAATAATTTGTGTATGAGATGTGCCCTTTTTATACTAACTAATGAACTAGATTTTGGTAATTTTTGAGAAATACCATAATAACTCAAATACAACACATATATAATATTTTATTGCATTAAAATAAGTCCAAAAATATTACAACTTATTAAAATAGACCCCACACAATATTTTTGAAATGAAATACAAAGCTTGGGTAAAACACTTGCCAGTTCCACACACATGCACTACAAATATTGTTCAAAACACATCATCAATTTACAATAATAATAGGCTGATTACATATCATAGTAAAATACTAAAATAACCTGATCTCAAACTATGAATACACATGATATTTTTGGTAACAAACCCATGCATTTTAAATTAATAACTTCAACTCTACTCGCACCAATAATCAACATACAATATTGAACACTAGCTAAAATATGTACTCCTTGAAGCTCTGTAACAACTCCTATATGGAATTATATCTATAGATCACATGGTTTTCATCCTAAAATCATTGGGATCCTTGGTTTTTCTTCTAAAGACCACATTCATCCAAGATTTTTCATTCCAAGATGATCTGAAGAACATTGCATACACACTATTCCACAATAGAAAATCATTAGTTTGGTAAAAGATCCTTCATAAATAAATTATAGAATATAAATAACCAAGAGGGCCCAAATGGGGTTCAAAAATATATATCATTTCTTTATAAAGATAAAAAGCTAATTATAAAAATTCATTAGTTTCTATCTTTCTCCACTTTCCATATTTTGCATTAATTTTGTTTTTCTGTCTTTTGTCCTATTCCCAAATTTGATAGCTTTTCTAGAGGATAAGATTGAAAAATTAATTTATTAATTTTATTTAAAATACACATCATTATCCTTCTCCTTAAAATACCATGCCACACTTTAGCTAATAAAACACTCAATAATAATATTTTATTAATTACTCAAAATCAATGGAGGTTTCAATCATGAAGTTCAAGTATGACAATTATTCAACCCTAAGGAATAAATGGGTGACTTACCTCATACAAAAATACTTTAAGGGTATAAACCAAATTAACCTAGATCTTCCTCATCCCGAAAATAATGTTGTAGAGGATGTCGTTGTTGATATTAGAAAAAATAGAATAGTTTAGATAAAATAACCTAAGAGCTCAAACAGGTCTATAGAGATTCAATAATTCTATTAATCCTATGGAAAATAATATCAATGGTTATGAAAGGAAGGATCCTAAGTTAGGATAATATCAAAAAATGCCTTCAGAGTGATTTAAATCCTACATGTGTTTATTAGGGGAAACAGGGCATGCAAAGTAAAACACATAATTTGGCAGGGGATTACATTGAGGTAGATGATGTCAGATAATTTTATGGGGAGGATCATAAGGATGAAGAGTATATAAATAAGTTTTTTCAAAAATTTATTCCTGAGGTTGAGAAAGGAGTGACTAAATATGCCCCCATAGATAAAGGGAAGAGTACTGTGGATAAGCAACTGAAAGACCAGATTGAGGCTTTTAATAACTTGGTGACTTCGCTTAAGGGCAAAGAAAATTTAGATAATATATTAGAATAAATTGATCTTCAAAAATATATAATGTTCTATTTTATTGGAGAGATCATGGAGCTTAAAGGTAATGTAAATTTCCTACAGTAGGAAAACATCAGGTTAAACCAAATTTCTTTAGCTAGGGAGGATGATCAATAACTTCAGAGTCTCTTATTTAGGGTGGAGATTTTGGAATAGGAGAATGAGAAACTTTCAAATAATATTAGTTTTTTAGTGAATTTCAGCAATGCTACTATGTATGAGGGTATCTAGAATTTTGAGAATCTTTGAGCTCACCTTGGGAAGTTATTTGAGTCCAAGATGATTAGCAATGGGAAAGATAAGTAGATTCAATGCAGTAGATCCCAAAATTTCATGGATAAAGATAAACGGTTATTTCAAATTGATGCAAACCTTAAAAATATGAAAACATGTTGGGAGGATGTCTCTGATAGTTTAGACTTAGACTAGGCCATGGTTTCTTTCATTGTTCTTTATTAGTTTATGGGCTATTTTTTTATTGTCTTTGGGCCTGTTTAGTCCTTTTTCTTATTCTTTTACTTCTCCTAAGGTTTGGGGACCATAGTTCAAAAAAATCCCCCCTTTCACCTTAATAAAAAATATATTTTATTAATTACTTGTCTCTTATTATTAAAATTAAGAAATAATTAATATTTTGGGTCCAAATAATCAGTATTAAATAAAATTATTTTCCTTTCTCCTTCTCTAAACCCAAAGATAATATTGGAATGAGCATTTTGTCTATAATAACAAATTAATTTTAAAAGGGACATGATAGTCTGCCCTTCCAAAAATTGCTTGCACTCAAGCAATTTCAAACCAAGATGTTCATGAATCACCATGATAATGTAATGAGTCATGTTATACTTCCCACAAAGTTTGGATCTAGTACCTGAGAGATGATGTATCTCTTGCCAAGTGACCCTATGCAAACCCAAGTACACAAATGTCTCCATGCCATTATTATAAATCAAACTATAATGTCCATGTAATTTAAATCATGTACCTTTCGTATGATCTTCTTTGATGTGAAAATTAATGATTCCTTCTCTCCAATGTTTGGAAACTTCTATATACCCTTAGAGTATAGATCTCATACCTGATAGGTGAAGAAACTTATGGAAACAAGTACAACATCTCCTTGATTTATTACCCATGACTGAAAACACTTGAAAATCCACTTGCATGAGTGCAAATAAAGTAACAGGGTGGATGAAAATGGTGGTAACATCAATGATGACTATTGGGTTTTTCTATAAACTTTTTCCAAGAGGTGTTGAAGTATATAGTTCATAAAAAGTTAATGCATTATCATTTCATGCAAGACTGAGCTCTTGTGTACTCACTTGAAGCATGCATCAAGAAACTAGTTCCCATGGGTTATATCATGCAATAATACACTTGTCATATATTGGTGCTTGTTTATATATCTTAATCACTGACTAAATAGAAAAATAAATACACATATGTGGACCTTGTTTTAATTACATAAACAAACATGATTAAGAATATAATTTACATGAGATACAAAGTATGTATTACACAAGTTTAGATAACATAGATTATATTCATTATAACCAAATACGAACCACAAGTTACATAATGTATATGCTAGTAACTCACTAATGCAACTGAACTATCAACTATAGTACAACTTTAGGACTACAATAACTTTTATGATTCTGCTATTTACCATAGTTAGTCATTATATAATACCAATGTTTAGTAGCATTACAAATCTCTACACAGGGATATTTATACTTGGTTTTCCCTGACCATGTTGTTACATTAATTATGACACTTTTAGTGACTAGCCAATGATCTTTAGTGGATTGAGAGTCGTGGTAGTCATTTACTTTTTTTTCCTATAGATCTGGGCCTTTGCACCCCTATATTCCCATTTAATTTTGGATCTTTGTTTCCAAGTATCTTCCTTCATGAAGGTAATTGCTAGACTTGTATGTGATTTAAGTCTATTCTATCCTTGAGAATTGCTCCTTGACCATTTCCTACTTCTTTCATGACCCCCAAGTCTTTCATTGATATATTGAGTCCTTTATTCTTAGGTTCTCTATTTTTTATGTCTCTCCTCTGACTGGGTCTTCTTGCACTATGGTCTTTCATGCCATGGTCTTCATACACCATGCTCATTTTGTACCATGATTATTTTTCACCATGCTTATTTTGTACCATAATCCAAAATACTTAGCCAAAATTATGGGTCCAACATCACCCCACACTATGTTCTTAGTCTATCCCAGACTAAGCATTGATCCCAACCTCAACCAAAAATTTAGGGCCAATCTATTTGATATGCTTTTTAACACCTTCCCAATTTGATAGGGTGTCGATTAGCTTTGTTGTTATTTCCTTAATTACCAATTTTAAATTTTTAATCTCCTCGGGTTGATCGTAATGCTCACTTGCCTTATTGACCAATTGTTTGAGGGATGTGGAAGCATCCTTTTGGACCTCTTCAAGCATATTGAACTCATTCAAAACTTATACATAGAGTCCCACAAAGCTAGAATTTATTTATTACTTATGTGTGTTTATTATATTCCATAGGTTTGACATCCTTAAATGCCTTAGCATGCTCGGTGTGGTATTTTATTAACAAGGTAGCATACACCATTTACTATCACCAAAACTCTTCTAATTGGAGTTGAGCTTCCAAAATTTTACTGGGCCATGCCAACTTTTCAAAAATCCCATCTAGGATGGGAATAACCTCCCCAACTCCTTATAAGGTGCAACTCCATACTTCCACTACTTTATCAAACTATTTGGTTACTCATAATGTTTCATTTCCTGGTGTGGGTTTCTCTTTACACTAATTTAATAGGAAATCCACAAGATTTTTCATCTTATAAATAGCCTCTCCCTCTAAAGGGACCCCATCTATTAATGCTAGTTCTTGGCCTAGAATAACCTTACATAAATTCAATGTTTTGACCTTCACTATTGTGGCAACTTCTAACTGGTGTTTCAGCTTTGGCCACTTCCTCTTCAAGTTTCTTCCAAGTAGAAACTTCTTTATCAAATAGCTCCACCACCTTGCCATGTTTTTTTTAACTTAGTGTGTATTAGAATCTAAAAGCACATTTTGTCATGTTACTTTAAAGGCCATTTTTAAGAATGTTACACTATTTTATAGAGGTAAAAATTGTTGGAGATTGACCCAAAAAGGTGTGGGCATCACTGATGATTTTGAATCTAATATCAAGCTATTAGGGGGCATTTTAGAATGGCATTCCTCATTTTACATGTCCAAGAAAAATTACATCTGATGCATGATGTCTATAATGGCATCCTCTAGATCAAAATGGGAATATAAACATAGAAATTTATTAGGAATGCATGTCTAGTATTGGGTACATAAGTTGGTTTTTACATCAATCTTAGGTGGTTAGATCATGATGTCAGCAAGCTACTTCCCTTTGATGGGATCCACCTTAAATATTTCAACATCCATATCTTATTCCAAGAAAGTAGTGCCCATGTCTATGCTACTCAATTCTTCTACTTTAAAACCATCCCTCTCTTCATCGAATGGATCTTCAACATCCAATTGTGCCACTTCAAGGTTGGTCTCCTCCTCTTGCCCCAAGGAGGGTATTTTATCTGAGTTTGCCTCTTCCTATTTTTTAGCTATCCCCATAGTTCCTAATAATTCTTCCATTTCTTCCCTATTACTATACTTAGGCTCTTCTTTTTATAATGGAGTGATTTGCATTGATAGCACTGAGCCTTCTGACTAACTTGCTAGTGGATTTATTTTGGGTGAATCCCTTGTTGGTGATGCCTTTGATGAGGGATCCCTTGATGGTAAAACCCTTGGTGGTGGTGCCTGGGCTGTCCTTTACCATTTTAACGGTTTTGGATGCAAACTTATGTTATCATCATGCCCAATATGTTTCTTCCTATCAAGTGGTGGCATTGGGGGAAGCTTCTTTCTCTTGTACTCTTCACTTCTTGAAGCTTTCTTCTTAGGTCTCAGCATATAAAAGATATTATGAATTGATATCCCTACTATGGTTGGATAAATTTTGATGTCAATTTTCTCTATCTCATGCTTTTTTTTGTATGGTTTCTTTCCAAGATATCCATATATTTTATAGAGAGTGTGAATCTCTAAGTCAATTTGTTCTGCTTCAACGGTTATGGGTTATGCATCATATATTAAATTAACTAAGTTTGTAAATTACCATGCATTGAAATCATAGGGTATATTCAACCAAGCATAAATCTCTCCAAAGGGGTCCATCTTGATATGCACAAGAGAAAAATGTTACTTGACAGTAAATTTGGCTTGTTTACCAACCTAGATGGATAAGTCCTTTAGAATGCACCATTTGCTCCCAAAGGCTTCCTTCATACCATCATTACCATGAATTTATCTTGAACTTAAAAGTTAGAGTAATATAAATAGGGCATATTAATGCCATGTAGTGCTCTATAGGGGAATCATTCTTGAGTGGGTATTGTGATCAAGGAATTTGACTCAATAGAGGAGGTTAGATCTGTTGTTAGTTTTAATATAAAATAATGAAATAAACACACTAAAAAGGATAAAATATGTAGGCCAAGATCATAGGGGGAGCATAATAAACAAAACCAAATGACAAAGCTCAATTATAATGTAAATAACTACAAATTCCTTACCTTCCTTGAATGCTCTAAATGATTTGTCATTTAGCTTGCTTGACTTGTGCTCAAGAATTCTATGGTAATTGAGCTTGGCTATCTCATTCTCTCATTGGCATCATTGTTGGATTGTTTGATATGGATTTGGATTGATGGTTTGGTTTATGATTTTGGCATTGTAACATTATTATTTCCAATCTTGATATAAAACTAGCATTATAACATTACTCTATCTAAGCTCTCCAAATGAAGAGGCAAATGCTTGTAATTTTAGAAATTAACCCCAACCCAAGGTGACTTAAGGTGTATTTTAATCTTGTAATGGGTTCAAACCTAACCTTAGTGAGTTAATTAACCCCAGAAAAGTTAAAAGCTGTCCAAACTCATGATTAGCAATGAATAGGCATGTTGAGGTATTTCTAGATATTTTCAAAGGCTTGACAACTCACAAATGTAATCATGAAAACTTAGAATATTCTTGATTTTTGAATTTCCTTTTTTAGAATTTCATTAATTGCACATGGATAATTCAACTAGGCATGTAAATTGGTTTTATTGTGCTCAACACTCCCCTTTTTTAGTAGGGAAATGGGGACCCACTTTTTTAGACTATTGTCTTGATTTTAAGCCCTTCAATTATATGTTCATGCAAAATCTGGTAAAAAATCATGATTTGGCCTTTTATACTTTGGCAGATTGGATTGGTATTATGTTTCCATAAACTAAATCTTTTGTTCTATTGGGGTTTATGTTCTTGGACTTATGGTTTTTGGGATTTTCTCTTCAGAACTTTTATTCTGCATGAATTAGTCTTCAAGTTTATTATTGTAGACATTTTGTCTGATGGAATTTGCTCTTCATGTCATTTTCCCCATAACAATTTTTCTAAAATAATTTCCTCGAATCAGACTTATTCTTGCAAATAATATTGCCGATACACTTTTCTGATAGAATTATCCTTCAGCCCCTTTAAACCTACCCTTCAACCTTTTGAAATTTCCCTTCATCGAATATGAAGTAGATCCTTCAAGAATTTTATCATGCATAAATTCCCTATGAATTAGACCCTTCGAATTGTTGCCAAATTACCCTTCGATATTTTGGAATTGCCCTTCATAACTTTTGAAATGTCTTTTTTGCCTTGCCAACCTATCCTTCGGGTTTTGTGCAATATGTCTTTTGGTCTTTTTGTTGTAGCCATTTTCCCCAATAGAATTCCTTTAGACCTTGTATAATTACCCTTCATCCCCTCCACACATTTCCTTCAGGACTTTTATCCCACACCTTTGCCTTTTTTGAACCATTCCTTTGGACATTTTGTTTGAGACACTTTCTTCAAGCCAATAGGATTCCTTCGAACATTTTGTTTGATAAAATTAGGTCTTCAAGATAATTATTGTAGACATTTTGTCTAAAATAATTCCCTTGATGTAATTCCTTTAGGACTTTTGAAAGTACCCTTTACCTCTAACTTACCCTTTGAAAGTTTTGTCAAGGATGCATATTCCTTCAAACTTTCAAAACATACCCTTCAACCTTTTTTAAAGTGTCCTTTAGAAATTTTATGTTTACCCTTTGGGAATTTTGTAAGGACCCTTTCCCATCAGAATATACCCTATGAATTAGATCCTTTAGGCATTTTACCATGAAGTAGAACTTCCAGCCCTTTTGAACATGCCCTTTGGGGCTTTTGTCTCAAGTATCTTTTTCCCAAGCCATTTTCTTCAGGTATTGTGTTTAAGACACTTTGTCCAACATAAAAGGCCCAAAACAATTCCCTCTAGGGCACATTCCCTTTGAACTTCCTGAACCAACCCTTCAAACATTTTTAAAGTGACCTTTCAACATTTTTTAAGTCATTTACCCTTCAAACATTTTGAAAAAGACCCTTCAAGATTTTTAAAGTGACCACTTACCCTTTAGGACTTTGTCCTGGGACCTTTTCCCTCTAAGACTTACCCTTCAAGACACTTATCTTGGGCTTTTTTCCATTTAGCCAATTCCTTCAAAAAAATTATCCAAGTTATCATGCCCTTTAGCCCTTTTAAGACCATCCCTTTAAGCATTCCTTCAGAATATTTATTCAAGAGAATTGAACCCTTTGACAGAATTGTTGTAGATAATTTATCTAAAACAAATCTCCTACACATAAGTCCCAAAATAATTACCCCAACAAAATTCCCTCGATAATTCTCCCACAGTCATTGCCTTGAGACCAATACCACACTCCTACATGGCACCCTTGCTTAGAAACAATTTCATTATGTTTGAACTTAATTTAATATTCTTAACCCAGGTCCAAATCATATTTTATTAATGCTAAGACCTTAAGATAGAATATTCATGCAAAGTCTTTTATACATATTTCCCAAAGTATTATGCTAAGTCATTTTTTGCTTATGTTTGTAGAAGCAGGGAGTCCTAAGGAATGACATGTATCCAATTACCGAGATTAAATTTGACAGTCATACAGATGTCATTGATGGTCATGAGGATGTCATTTGATGGTCATGCAAACATAAAAATTAACCTTACCAATGGCTTAATTTATGTAATTAAACTTGAAAGTTGCACAGATGTCATTTGATGGTCATGACTATGTCATTTGATGATTGTGTAGCCATTAAATTTAACATCATAAATTACCTATTTGGATTCAAATCAAGGTCATACAATGCACATCAACTCAGGCCCATTTGATTAGATGATGTGAGAGTGATTTGAAATGTCAAAGCTCCATGAGAGTGACAAGTGTTACCATTGTGGGAACCTAATACACAGGTCCAAAAACCTACGATAAGAAGTAGGGAGCCTAGTATATAGATTTAATGAACTACATTAAACTAGTACATAAGGATCAATGGTACAAAATCAATATGGACTATTCAAAGGTCTTAGAACCAGTAAAGAGCTACCAAGTGGCATGCCCATGTTCCATCATACAAAGGATTGATGGTGTGAGTCTTAGGTGGACTTTTCAAAGATCTTAGATGCAATTAGGTGTTGACATGTGTCATATTTCAAGGTATTACAGACAAAATACTTAGATCTTTAGACACTGAAGCCATATTTATCAATAGAGATTGGATCTCATAGTTAAGCTGGAGTATGAACAGTCTTAATGTAAATGGTAGATATTAAAGTGAAAAAATAGATTCTATAAAAGGCATGGGCAAGTAATGCATAATTCAAATTAGTCACAGCTAATATAAGTTCCACTAATTTTAAAACATTGGTAAAATGATTTTGTTAATGCATGCATATGTCTGGGTTTTATCTAAAATATCAATAGGTTGTTCTCACAACCTATAAAAGGAGGCATGTGTAGTTTTGGTAAATGATGCATATTCTAAAATTTATATATAATTTAATCTATAATTTTAAAATTACCTCTATCATTGTGCACATGCACATATTTCATAGCTTTGGCAAAGGCTATTTTAAAGTAATAACTATAAGTAAACTCTTATATGGTTTTAAACCATAGTTAGAACTCATGTTCTAACTATCACATGTAATAACCATGTATGAACTTGGAGGATGAGGTAACCCCTTCCCTAAGTTTATATAAATAATTGTAATTCAACTTATATTTTTGTCAGAGAATTTTTTAATACAGGAGCAGCATCAGTTTTGATCGTCGATGAATGTGTTTGTGTATTTTCTTTCCAATTTATGTGTAAGTAGTTATTACTTTCATTTGGTTGTATGTTTCAATAATATTTAGTGTACAAAATTTATGGATGGATTATTTATTATTTTGATTTATATACTAATTTGTATGTGTACAACATCTACTAAAAATTTGGTAAACATATAAGTTAAGATAATCAAGTTCAAATTGCTCATAATTATGATTGTGCATGAGTGATTTATTAGATGTAATTTTTTATGTGTGTATAATAGCTACCTCAAATACTTCACTAGCTTAAGTCATAATCTCCTAATCAAGGGTGTGCAACAACTACCCTAAAAGGAGTAAATTTTATTTGAGGCTTGTGAATTTCCTACATTTTTATCTTCTTAGCCATGTTTGACTATGTGTGTGCAATCACTACTATCAATAGGCATGAGTCCTGAGAGCACTTGTCCTTTAAGAAACTATCTAGGGGAGTACTTCCTAAAAATCATAGAAGCTTTATTTTCTTCCTTACCCTTCCCTCCTTTTTTTGAGTTTATTTTGAGACTTTCCCACTCTAGATTAGCAACTAGCCATCCATCTAACTCACATAGAGATTCACTACCCCTATTAGGAACCACACCTCCATCCAAAAACCTTGTCAACAACCTGCATGTCCCACCCACTATTATATTAATAGGTTAGAAATAAACCACATACCTACAACTCATGCCCTAGAGTGGAGTTTACCTCCATTGAGATCCTAAAACATTAGAGGTTACCTCATTATGGATATAGTATCCATAAAACCTTCAACAATATATAACTAGAACTAGAAGGAGGCCAGCACCTTTGATAGTAGTAGTTATCATTTAGTTAGAGTTGCACTGGAGTCACCCAAGAGAGTGAATAGATCTAATTCCTAGGATAGTTTATTAGTCTCACCCTTGACAAATCATAGGAGACCTAGAACTATGATAATAGCCCTAGTCCAAATAATCCTCCTCCAATAGGGAACCCCTTACTTATAAGGAACCCTTTACCTGTTAATCAACTAATAGATCAGTAACAGCCCTAGTTAGTTGGATCTTCTATCACCATCCTATGAGACGTACATGATTTGCCTCAAAATCTCAAAAATTATTTGTCATCCTTTTCTCCTTCAGGAACAAGGATAGTAGAGGAACATATCAAAGTCATTAAAGTTACTTTAAGATTAATGAATGTCATAGATGATAATGTTTCATGTAGATTATTCATTTTTACTTTGATGGATGTTGCTTATGATTGGTATTTAAATCTAACAAAAAATTTCATCACTTCTTGGGATAAATATCAATCATCTTTTCTTGTGTAGTTTGGATAGGTCACTAATCTTGGTTTGGTATACCAGCACTTCACCAGCATGAAAAGGGAAATTAATGAGCCCATCTATGCTTTCAATGAAAGATGGAAAAATGTGTAAAACTAGTTGACCCCAAGGTATAAACCAAAGGAAGCATTGGAAATGTATAAGAATGTCTTGGACCCTATAACTGTTGTGTTCTTGAGAAGAGCAATTATGGCTAACACTTTGGCATTAACATTTGAAGAGGATATCACTATAGATAGGAAGCTCAATACTTAGATGTTTGGAGCACCTAATGTCAACAACAATTTTATAGCACTAAATATAGCTACACATGCAAGGCAGAATGTCCTACCATTCAATCAAAACTAATTATACACACTGCCTCCCATGATGTAGACATCATAGCCAAATTTTGGCTACTTGAACAATCATTCAATGAGCAATGATTATTAGCAAAACTAGAAAGTGGTTGTACTCTCTACTATCATGTTATGAGGTATGGATTCCAAAAAGGTAGAACTAGATTCTATTCAAAAGATGGTTCAAAAACTAAGTAATGATTCCCTAAATATACAAAGGAAGATGGGCAATGCAAATGGCTCAACCAGTAATTAGAATACTAGATTCTAGAGATACAATAGGCCATTCAAAAAGATTGAATAGCCTAACAATCTTCCATAAATCAACATAGCAGATATATCTCTTCCTAATTGGTGTAGAATTCATAACACTTATGAGCATGGTTAACTTAATTGCATTGAATTTTATGCAGCATTCAAAATATTTTTAAAGAGAGATGGTTAGATAAGATTAGATACATAATATACCTAAGCATCATCTATATATTGGCTCTTCTATCACTACCATGTTATTTAAAACTCATGAGTTTCCCTTTTTGAGTGAAGATGATAATGATCCAGAAGATAACATGGATGAAGTTCACACTTTTCAGTAGTTCCAAAGAGGTGCATACAATGTAAGGAATAAACAGCCACTCACAACATCGACTCTTCCAAATACCATGATGATTGCTCCTAATCCCAAGGTAGACAATAATCCACCCCCTCTAAAAGGTAATTATCAGTATTAGAGCAAGGAAGAACCAAGTAAAGGAGGATATAACATTGTTGAGGATATGAAGAAGTTCAAGGTGAATATAACTCTTCATGAGTTAGCATAGATCACTGAACAAAAGGAGCTACTCTATAAAACCATTACTATAATTGTGCCTATGGAGAAGGTGAAAGCATCTATAGACAAATAAAAAACATCTAACACTAATGTCATCTAAAAGAGCAAGCCAAAATTTCCTCCTTTTTTACTGACTGTTTGGGCATTCAATAAGAACATTCATAACTATTTAGTTGATTCTAGAGCATTTGTAACTATCATGCCTATATCCATATGTTAGAAGCTTGGTTTGATGTCAAATCCTTCAAAGATGATAGTTTCATAACTAGATAAGATAGTGATCCTAATACTTGAAGAATTGAATAATGTGTGCATTTAAGTAGATTATGAACCAAGAGTCCAAATGACCATGATATTCTAGTGGTGGACATACCTAAAGGTTATGGTATGCTACTGAGTAGGGATTGGTCCAAAATGCTTAATGGATATCTTTCTATAGACTTTTCTCATATATGGCTTCCATAGAGAGGAGTTGTGAATCAAATTAGAATTGATAAAGAGCTAAGAATGAAATATCCCATTACAGAATACAATGTCAATAACAAAAAGGTAAAGTATGACTTGCCCAGCCTTGGTATTTATACTTTTTACCACTCATAATCAAGTACAAAAGCTAGAACTTGAAGGTTATAATAAGATATGAACCCTACACTTTGATGGAGCTAGATCTAATCAAGGATTAGGTATGGGAATCAAGTTGATTGATCCACAAGGTAAAAAATTCTTGAAAACATATAGGTTGAAATTTCCATGCACTAATAATAAGGATGAATATGAGGCTCTAACTATATTATTATGATTTGTACACAGGAATAATGTGAAACAGATATCAATATTTGGTGATTCAGAATCAGTGGTTAATCAAGTCAAAAATAAGTACCAATGCAAGGTGTCATATTTGAGAAGATACAAGTATAAAGATGAAACCTAATTGAAAGCTTTAAAGATTTCAATATATTAGTTGTTGTTGTTAATCTAGATTTGTTGCAAGAATATAAGGTAAAGAGGCTCTCAATTGAATTTATATCATGTCCCTCTTTTCTAGATAATGTAGAAAATTTCTGTCTTTGATGATGACCAATAGATTACTCAATTTTTAACCAATTCTAAGGAATTTGAGTCACGAATCATCGATGAGAAGGATATTAATCACCTCTACCAAGAGTAATCAAACAAAGAGGGCATTCTTCAGCTCAAAGAGAATCAAATTCCATCTAGCTTGGTCTCCTTGGAGAGACCATTTGACATATATCCTCAAGCATAATAATTGAGATAGCCAAAGGTCGATGAATCAAACTTTAGAAAGGAAAATCTAGGAGATGAGAAAAATCTATGTTATGTTAATATCAGTCTCAACTGTACCCCAGATGAGAGGTAGCAAGTGAAGGATTTAATTGTTTGATATAGGGACATCATTGCCTAGACATATGAAGATCTAAAAGTTTATGACCCTTAGGTCATCACTCACATGATTCCTTTGAAGCTAGATCATAAACCATTTAGATAGAGGTAAAGACTAGTCAATCCTATTCTATAGCCTCTCATTCAGAGAGAAGTGGAGAAGCTTTTAAATACAAAAATCATCTTCCCAATTTGGCATTCTACTTGGGTGGCCAATTTGGTCCCAGTAAGAAAGAAGATCAGTGAGATCAAATTATGTGGGGACTTTAAAAATCTAAACAAATCTTCAAAAAAAGCTAATTATCTTCTACCTTCTCTAGATGAGGTGGTACAAATAGTAAGTGGTTCTAGAATGATGTCCTTCCTGGATGGATTTTTAAGCTACAATCAAGTGTTGGTATAATTTGAGGATAGAATGAAGATGGTGATTAAGACAAAGTGGGGAACTTATATGTATAAGAGGATTCCATTTAGCCTAATAAACATACGAGTGACCTTTCAACATGCAATAGATCATGCTTTTAAAGGACTGACAAGAAAATGCATAATCATCTACATGGATGATCTTATGGTATTCTCAAAGAATTAAAAGGACCACATAAGTCACCTACATTCTATATAAAAGATATGTATAAGGTTAGGTATTTCATTGAACCCAAAAAAGAGCATATTCAGAGTGACTAAAGGTAAGCTTTTAGGTTACATCATCACCAAGTATGGGATCACCATTGATCCAAATAGAATTCAGGTGATGTCAAAAATTCAACCACCAAGTAACAAGAAGGAGATCAAATCATTCTTTGAAAATATTAACTTTGTAAGGAAGTTCATCTCAAGATTTTTGGAGATCATCAAACCCTTAAATGCCATGCTCAAGCGAGATGCCAAAATAGAGTGGATAATTGAAGCCCAAAAGTCCTTTCAAGACATTAAAGATGTAATATCATAGGCTTTAGTCCTGTCAGTCTAGATTTTAATAAAGATTTCTACCTATACTCATTTGCTTTAGAGCATTCAATTATTATTATAATCACACAAAATAAGGATAAGACTGAGCATCCAATCGTGTTCATAAGCAAAAACCTAAAAGATGCAAAAGTCAAGTATTTTATGATTGACAAACATATTTTAGCCCTTGTTAAAGAAATGAAGAAGTTTCATCACTACATCTTGAGTAATAAAGTCATTACCATCATGCATGATCTTGAGGTCAAGCTCATTCTATCATAGATTGAGCTAGGAGAATGATGAGGCAAATTGATGGCCAAGCTACAACAATTTGACATAGATACCAAGCTTACAAATATCATTCAAGGGCAAGGCATTATTTAGCTTATGACTGAACTAGATCCATGCATCACATTTGAAGAGGTATGTGAAGCTCAATTATCTAAAAGGGAATGGTATACTGATATTTTACAGTATTTACTTATAGGAACTTGTCCCCCTGAGATCAATAGAGATAAGAAGAGCTTCGAAGCTCAAATTTTCTCATTACATGATCAAGAAGGGAGTCTTCTAAAAAATAAATTATGAAGGTGTTTACCTTAGGTGTGTATTTGTAGAGGAAGCTAAAGAAATCTTAGAGAAATTACATCAAAAAATAGGTAGTAGTCATCCTTCTGGGAATACCACAACTCATAATATCTTAAGAATGGGCTACCATTGGATAATAGTTTTCAAATATTCTCACACTCATGTGATAACATGATATGAATGCCAAGTTGTAGCCAAAAGAGAAGTACACATAGTAATTCCTTTATAGCCAGTTGTTGAAGGATGACCATTTGCCCAGTAGGGTTTAGACTTCATTAGTGTCATCAACCCAAATTCCTCTGCATGCCATAAATTTTTTCTTACTGCTATAGATTATTGTAGTAGATGGATCGAGGTCATAGACATAAAGAATTGTAGAGCACAAAATGTGATTCACTTCTTGGAGGAACAAATAACAACGAGATTTGACATGCTTATTTATATATTTTGTGATAATAGACTAGATTTCATATCAAAAAATTTACTAAATGGGCACATGATAACCAAATCATTATCAGGTTATCTTCTAACCATTACCCTTAGGGAAATGGACTGGCAGAATCAATGAACAAGAATTTGATCGATGCAATTAAGAATTTAGCTAGAAACAAGCCTAGGGACCAATATAATTTATTGAAATATGATCTTTGGGTAGATAAAACTAGATACAATCACACCCTTAAAGCTTCACCCTACCTGCTAGTGTATGGATGTAAGCCCGTATTCCCAATTATGTTAAATCTACCCACTTATCAGTTTATGTAGGACTACATAGAGCTAGGTGATAAAGCAAAATCAAGGTTTCTAGATGTTATATAAATAGAATATTCAACGACTAAAGCTTTATAGACATTCAACAAACACCTAGATGTGGTCAAGAGGTGGTTTGATAAAAGAGTGAAATTCAAAGCATTCAGGATTTCAGATATAGTGCTACTTTGGGATAAAGCCAATGAGAAAAAAGGACAACATGATAAGTTTACTGTCAGGAACCTAGAATAATAAACATGCTCTGATACCACATGTCAGGATCTTGCTCCAACAATAGAGCACATATGATTACTTCTTGTATTAGCAACTAAACATGAAATTTAACTAGAATCAATAAGTAACTAGAAATATGAAACAACATAGGAATATGAGAGACAATACACAATTGTATTAATAATCACTTAGAAGAATATACAATAAAGAAGATGCCACTTCTTCTTCCACCTCAAAGGTTAGCCACACCTCAAGACCTTCTTCCCTCTCTCTCTTGGTCCCAACAATCAACTCCAATACAAAATTGATGTTCACCTCTCCAACCAGTCAGTAACACACTGCCAGTACGTCAAGTACACAACCGTACTCCAAGTAGATCTCCTACTCTCTACTGCTACCTGCAAATCACTAGACCTTACTCACCATTGTAGATCTCCAAAAGAAGCCATGCTAACCTGCTGACTAAGATCATACAAATATGAAGAACCCTGCTGATTCTCCAAACCAGTACCCACCTTGGTACTGTGGCACTAGGAGGAACACACCATTGCTCTCTTCTCTTAGAAGGAGCTTATTGCTCTCTTACTCTCTAGCACAAGTTTTACAATATAACCCATGAGTCCATATATATATCTCATGCTTACAATAATTAGACTATCTTAATTTCAATAATTAGACGTGCAACTCAAGACTATGACTAGCCTCTAACATGCAAACTAGCAGTCCAAAAATAGACTCTCTGGAATCAACATGCAAACTGCATGTTCACGCATAGGCTGCCAACATCGGCTCCTCCATGACTGATGTCAGCCGAATGGTAACTGATGTCGATTGGTTCTTCGTTGCTATCTGACTGACTTCAGCTGATCAGACTGACGTCGGTTGCCCTGCAACTCTCTGCAACCTTTACAAGCTCCATGACAACTCCTGTTTGCATCCTGGTGAAGTTTTTAGCTCCACAACCTAACAATCTCCCACTTGGAGATAAATAGCTACACCTGTACCTATCCCTGTACACCATCTAAATTATTCCCTGGCTTGTATTCCTCTTCAAGATCATTCTTGAAGACCAACCACCACACAACCTGTGATGCTATACCTATCATTCAAGTAACCTACCATATCTGAACCTACATATCCATGTAGTGAAGACCTTGACCCTGCATAACAAGAATCCCTGCTACTGATCCCTCTCAGATACCTGAGAATCCACTAAATTGCCCTCCAGTACTCCTTCCCCGAATTGGCTCCATACTTTCTGACAACTCCCACTGCTTGGAAAAATATAGGTCTACGCTAGACCTCATGTGATTTCAAACCCTGTTCAAAGCTAAGCTTGAACTATCCAGCCCTTGGTGTGCTTTCTGATTCTACATCCTGCTTCTTGAACCTTGCCAACACCATCTTCACATCAGCTCCCACTGGAGATCAAATATCCATGTCTCTTATGCCAAAGAATTGTGTTGCTCCAAATTCTTCATGACACACCTTTGAACTAACCTTACCCTTAGCTGAGCAAATCCCTGTATTTACAAACCTACTAGCAAATCACCCACATATAGTAACAAGATAATGTTGTGACCATCATCCACCTGGTAAGATAAACACAATAGTTACGCTGACATTGACTAAAGCCATGCTTAGTCATCCCCCTGTCAAAACCTGTACCACTATCCTATAGTTTTCTCAAGACCATATACCTTGGCCTTCCATCTCACGTATCCATCCACTCTCTTCTTTACTTGGGAATCCATTCCGTCTCTCAGTGCTTACTTCCAGCTAACAACTCTACCAACAAATACCTATTTGGTTCTTCTCCAAGGACTCACACTCCTCATCTATGCCAAGCTCCCACTGTATCTAGATTCTACCTGCATTGCCTCTTCACGTCTTCCTAGTTCTTGACCATCAATAAGCAATATAAAGAAGGTGAACAATGAATATGAGGTTCACTTACCCTTTTTGACCTCGATATGAGTGTTTGAGACCTGTTGATAGCTTGTTGTCTGCCCAATATCCGTTTCAGTGGCCGATCTTGGCCATCTCCCAGTCTGCTCCTGACCGATGTCGGTTCCCTGCACTGACCCTGACTGCCAATGTCATTTCCTTGGCTGACGTTGGTGTCCTTTCTACCGACATCGGTTCCTTCATAACCGACGTCAGTCTTCCCTCTACCGACGTCGATTACTATATGACCGATGCCGGTACCTGTGTTCATCTGTGAGTGATAACTTTTTACTCGTGAGCTCTCCATAGATCAAAATCTTGTTCAAATCAACACAGCCCTGCTCAAAATAATTTAGTTCCCTCACCTGATCTCTGTCCATCATCTCCTCCATGAACACCAAGGCTTTCCAGTTCTTTAGCTTGTCAAAAACATCTATCTTCCGCTTGAGAACCTGCATTCCCCTCCTACATATGTGACCAAGCCCATGAAGCCACATCTCTACAACAGAAGGTGAATCAGTAATATAAGTAGATAGATAAAGGATACCTACTTTATTACCACCATCTAATTCAAGTGCATCTGCTATGGGAGTTACAGTGCATCTCCCATCACCCAAATTTCCTGAAGAAATTAGACTCATCTCCAAGACTGGTACCTGCATGACTTCCTTCAACCACTGTGTGTCATCCATCTACAATTTCAGCTTCACTTCCCCTTCGTCAATAATCTAACAAGGCTCTCCAATCCCTAAATAAATCTCTCCAAAGTCTCCAAAGATGTATCCATGAAAAGATGCTCTATTTCGAGCTGCATGGAAAGAGGCAAAAGAATTTGTAAACAAAGATTCTACTTTATCCAGAGCAACCTGTGTAATGGCCCCTGCAACATCTACTTCTACACGCTGATCTTCTACCGACCAACAATCTCCTTTTACCTGCTCTTTCTTTCCATCAATCAGACCATTCGTGCTATTCAATTTCTCCATTCGTAGCTTACTTTTTTTTGCCATTGATATACTCCCACTCAATCTGAAACCCCTGCGAGTGACCTATAATCAAAAACACTACCAGATCTGAAACCCCCTGTTAGTCAACCCAACCAAAAGCTCTGATACCAATTGATGGTATCAGCTCTTGAACCTACAACCAAGGCTCTGATACCACTTGTCAGGAACCTAGAATAATAAACATGCTCTGATACCACGTGTCAGGATCTTGCTCCAACAATAGAGCACATATGATTACTTCTTGTATTAGCAACTAAACACAGAATTTAACCAGAATCAATAAGTAACTAGAAATATTAAACAACACAGGAATATGAGAGACAATACACAATTGTATTAATAATCACTCAGAAGAATATACAATAAAGAAGATGCCACTTCTTCTTCCACCTCAAAGGTTTTCCACACCTCAAGACCTTCTTCCCTCTCTCTCTTGGTCCCAACAATCAACTCCAATACAGAATTGATGTTCACCTCTCCAACCAGTCAGTAACACGCTGCCAGTACATCAAGTACACAACCATACTCCAAGTAGATCTCCTGCTCTCTGCTGCTACCTGTAAATCACTAGACCTTACTCACCATTGTAGATCTCCAAAAGAAGCCATGCTAACCTGCTGACTAAGATCATACAAATATGAAGAACCCTGTTGATTCTCCAAACCAGTACCCACCTTGGTACTGTGGCACTAGGAGGAACACACCATTGCTCTCTTCTCTCAGAAGGAGCTTATTTCTCTCTTACTCTCTAGCACAAGTTTTACAATATATCCCATGAGTCCATATATAGATCTCATGCTTACAATAATTAGACTATCTTAATTACAATAATTAGATGTGCAACTCAAGACTATGACTAGCCTCTAACATGCAAACTAGCAGTCCAAAAATAGACTCTCTAGAATCAACATGCAAACTGCATGTTCACGCACAGGCTGCAGACGTTGAATCCTCCATGAGAGATGTTGGACAAATGGTAACTGATGCCGGTTGGTTCTTCACTGCTATTTGACCGATGTCGGCTGATCAGACTGACGTCAGTTGCCCTACAACTAATTTTTCAACTCTCTGTAACCTTCGCAAAATTCATGACTTCTCTTGTTTGCATCTTAGTGAAGACCTTGACCCTGCATAACAAGAATCCCTACTACTGATCCCTCTCAGATACCTGAGAATCCACTAAAATTCCCTCCAGTACTCCTTCCCCAAATTGGCTCCATACTTTCTGACAACTCCCAATGCTTGGGAAAATACAAGTCTCTGCTAGACCTCATGTGATTTTGAACCCTGTTCGAAGCTAAGCTTGAACTATCCAGCCCTTGGTGTGATTTCTGATTCTGCATCCTGCTTCTTGAACCCCGCCAACACCGTCTTCACATCAGCTCCCACTGGAGATCAAATCTCCATGTCTCTTATGCCAAAGAATTTCACTACTCCAAATTCTTCATGATACACCTCTAAACTAACCTTACCCTTAGCTGAGAAAATCCCTATATGTACAAACCTACTAGCAAATCACCCACATATAGTAACAAGATAATGTTGTGACCATCATCCACCTAATAAGATAAACACAATAGTTATGCTGACATTGACTAAAGCCATGCTTAGTCATCCCCCTGTCAAAACCTGTACCACTGTCCTGTAGCTTTCTCAAGACCATATACCTTGGCCTTCCATCTCACGTATCCATCCACTCTCTTCTTTACTTGGGAATCCATTCCATCTCTCAGTGCTTACTTCCAGCTAACAACTCTACCAACAAATACCTATTTGGTTCTTCTCCAAGGACTCACACTCCTCATCTATGCCAAGCTCCCACTGTATCTAGATTCTACCTGCATTGCCTCTTCACGTCTTCCTAGTTCTTGACCATCAATAAGCAATATAAAGAAGGTGAACAATGAATATGAGGTTCACTTACCCTTTTTGACCTCGATATGAGTGTTTGAGACCTGTTGATAGCTTGTTGTCTGCCCAATATCCGTTTCAGTGACCGATCTTGGCCATCTCCCAGTCTGCTCCTGACCGATGTCGATTCCCTGTACTGACCCTGACTGCCGATGTCATTTCCTTGGCTGACGTTGGTGTCCTTTCTATCGATATCGGTTCCTTCATAACCGACGTCAGTCTTCCCTCTACCGACGTTGATTACTATATGACCGATGCCGGTACCTGTGTTCATTTGTGAGTGATAACTTTTTACTCGTGAGCTCTCCATTGATCAAAATCATGTTCAAATCAACACAGCCCTGCTCAAAATAATTCAGTTCCCTCACCTAATCTTTGTCCATCATCTCCTCCATGAACACCAAGGCTTTCCAGTTCTTTAGCTTATCAAAAACATCTATCTTCCGCTTGAGAACCTGCATTCCCCTCCTACATATGTGACCAAGCCCATGAAGCCACATCTCTGCAACAGAAGGTGAATCAGTAATATAAGTAGATAGATAAAGGATACCTACTTTATTACCACCATCTAATTCAAGTGCATCCGCTATGGGAGTTACAGTGCATCTCCCATCACCCAAATTTCTTGAAGAAATTAGACTCATCTCCAAGACTGGTACCTGCATGACTTCCTTCAACCACTATGTGTCATCTATCTACAATTTCAGCTTCACTTCCCCTTCATCAATAATCTGACAAGGCTTTCCAACCCCTAAATAAATCTCTCCAAAGTCTCCAAAGATGTATCCATGAAAAGATGCTCTATTTCGGGCTACATGGAAAGAGGCAAAAGAATCCGTAAACAAAGATTCTACTTTATCCAAAGCAACCTGTGCAATGACCCCTGCAACATCTGCTTCTACACACTAATCTTCTACCGACCAACAATCTCCTTTTACCTGCTCTTTCTTTCCATCAATCAGACCATTCGTGTTATTCAGTTTCTCCATTCGTAGCTTACTTTCTTCTATCATTGCTATACTCCCACTCAATTTGAAACCTCTGCGAGTGACCTGTAATCAAAAACACTACCAAATCTGAAACCACACGTTAGTCAACCCAACCAAAAGCTCTGATACCAATTGATGGTATCAGCTCTTGAACCTACAACCAAGGCTCTGATACCACTTGTCAGGAACCTAGAACAATAAACATGCTCTGATACCACGTGTCAGGATCTTGCTCCAACAATAGAGCACATATGATTACTTCTTGTATTAGCAACTAAACATAGAATTTAACCAGAATCAATAAGTAACTAGAAATATGAAACAACACAAGAATATGAGAGACAATACACAATTGTATTAATAATCACTCAGAAGAATATACAATAAAGAAGATGCCACTTCTTCTTCCACCTCAAAGGTTCATCACACCTCAAGACCTTCTTCCCTCTCTCTCTTGGTCCCAACAATCAACTCCAATATAGAATTGATGTTCACCTCTCCAACCAGTCAGTAACACACTACCAGTATGTCAAGTACACAACCATACTCCAAGTAGATCTCATGTTCTCTGCTACTAGCTGAAAATCACTAGACCTTACTCACCATTGTAGATCTCCAAAAGAAGCCATGCTAACCTGCTGACTAAGATCATAAAAATATGAAGAACCCTGCTGATTCTCCAAACCATTACCCACCTTGGTACTGTGGCACTAGGAGGAACACACAATTTCTCTCTTCTCTCAGAAGGAGCTTATTGCTCTCTTACTCTCTAGCACAAGTTTTACAATATAGCCCATGAGTCCATATATAGATCTCATGCTTACAATAATTAGACTATCTTAATTACAATAATTAGACGTGAAAATCAAGACTACGACTAGCCTCTAACATGCAAACTAGCAGTCCAAAAATAGACTCTCCAAAATCAACATGCAAACTTCATGTTCACGCACAGGCTGCCGACGTCGACTCCTCCATGACTGATGTCGGTTGAATGGTAACCAACACCGGTTGGTTCTTTGCTGCTATCTAATCAACGTCAGCTGATCAAACTGACGTTGGTTGCCCTGCAACTGATTCTGCAACTCTCCGCAACCTTCGCAAGCTCTGTGACTTCTCCTATTTGCATCCTAGTGAAGTTTTTAGCTCCACAACCTACCAATTACCCCACTATGTATTTGACCATGCCAAATTTTAGAGATAATGGGAAATAATGTGTTTTGTCTGAAAGACCTCCAAGGCAATGAGCTTACATATCTAGTTAATGGATAGTTCTTAAAGCACTACTTTAGGGTTGTAATATCAGTTGATGTTACTAAGTAGTAAAGGATAGATGAATGTGGCTATAGAATTAGATTATATTACATGCTTTCTTGGAATAGTTCCCTACTTTCATAGATTAGATTTCTTGCTTTCATAGAGTAGTTTTCTTCTTTCTAGATTAATCTTTCCTACTTTCAGTATTTTGCTTTTATAGATTAGATTTTGCTTTCTTAGTTTAATTTCTTACTTTCTTAGATTAGTTGTTCTTTGATTTCTCTGATGATCAAGATTACATTTATTTTTACCAAAACTAAGTTAAAGTCCAAATCCAACTGAGCTTATGACTTGTGAAAAAGGGGAAAATTAAAATCTTGACATTTTGGGACTAGTTTACAGACTAGGCATATTTTTGTGTTTTTTAGTCTTTAGGATGAAGATAGGTAATTATGGATTATTATGAATGGTGTCATAATTGAATACTTTTTCTAGGCATGTGGAAGTTTCTCTTAGATTACTTCATATAAATTTTAAATAAATGTTGTTTTATTAGATCAAATGCACTTATCACATCAAATACCTATTAGAAGTGATAATTCTAGGTATAGGTGTAGCTGGCAGGGACATTCTAGTAATGATTAATTTTATAATTATACCAGCTCACTAGGGTTTTAGCTCTTCTCTTTTCCATTTAAGAATTAAAAATAAATAAAATAATAAAAAACCAATGGATTCAAAAGGGCAAAATAAAATCTAAAAAAATCAAAAGGCTCACATGATAAAATAAGTTCAATGTACCATGCACCATGATCAAAAAGAATATAATAGAATGGGAAGAGAAGGAGCCCAAGGTATCTGTATTAGGGCTATGGATGCCTAGCTAGTAGTAGAGTAATGCCTGAGCTTCCCTTATTTTTGATCTTTAATAGATACTGGAATGAAACCTATATCCCCATCAAAGCTTTTGAAAAACTCAATCATAGCAGGGGTTAAATAAACTACACATTTTGACACACACTGATCCAAGAAATTAGAAAGTAGCTATGTTGTGTGAATTAACTTAGGAGTCTCTTTCATGTTTATAATTTAACTATTCTTTTGTGGGACTCTTCATGATTAATTTATGATTGCAAACTAGAGTTTTGGGTTCCTGAATACTCAGGAGTATTACCCCTATAAGTCATCATTCGTTGTACCCAACACCCCCTTTTTTCATAGGGAAATGGGGACCCACTTTTTTAAGACTATTATCTTGATTTTGAACCCCTCTTTTATATGTTCATGTAAAATCTAGCAAAATATCATGATTTGGACTTTTATACTTTGGTAGATTGGCATTGTATTTTGTTTCCATAAACTAAATCTTTTGTTATATCGGGCTTTATGTTTTTGGACTTATGTTTTTCAAGATTTTCTCTTTGAAACTTTTGTTCTGCATGAATTGGTATTTGGTTTTATTTTTTTAGAAATTTTTTCTGATGAAATTTTCTCTTAGCGGCATTTTCCCCATAACAATTTTACTGAAACAATTTCCTTGAATCAAACTTATTCTTATGGACAATCTTGTTGATATACTTTTCCTGACAGAAATGTCCTTTAGCCCCTTTAAACCTACCCTTTGGCCTTTTTAAAATTTCCCTTCAACTATTATGAATTATATCCTCTGGGACTTTTGTCATGGATAAAATTCCTATGAAGTATACCCTTCAACATTTTGGAATTGCCCTTTAGAGATTTTGAAATGCCCTTTTTGCCTTGCCAACCTACCCTTTGGGTTTTATGCAATATATCCTTTGGCATTTTTGTTACGGCCATTTTGCCTGAAAAAATTCTTTCAGACCTTCTATAATTTCCCTTTGGCCCCTTTGCACATTTCCTTTGGGACTTTTATCCTGCACCTTTGCCTTTTTTGAACCATTCCTTCAAACATTTTATCTAAGACACTTTTTCTAACCCAATAGAATTCCTTCTGACATTTTGTCTAATGGAATTTGATCTTCAAGAGAATTATTATGGATATTTGGTCTAAAATAATTCCCCTGATAGAATTCCTTCAAGACTTTTGAAAGTACCCTTTGCCTCTGACTTACCTTTCAGAAGTTTTATCAAGGACGTATATTCCTTCAGACTTTCTGAACATACCCTTTGGCCTTTTTGAAAGTCACCTCTAGGACTTTTGTGGTTACCCTTTGGTACTTTTTTAAGGGCCTTTTCCCATCAAAATTTACCTTATGAAGTAGACCCTTCATGGATTTTACCATGAAGTATACCCTTTGGCCCTTTTGAACATGCCCTTCGAGACTTTTGTCTCGAGTATCTTTTACCCTAGGCCATTTCCTTTAGTATTTGTGTTTCAAACATTTTATCTGACACAAAAGGCCCAAAATAATCCCCTAAGGGCACATGCCCTTTAAACTTCCTAAACTAAGCCTTCAGACATTTTGAGAGTGACATTTTGGCATTTTTGAAGTGGCCACTTACCCTTTGAACATTTTGAAAAAGACCCTTCAGGATTTTTTAAGTGACCACTTACCCTTCAAGACTTTGTCCTAAGACCTTTTCCTTCTGAGACTTACCCTTTAGGAATTTTGTCTCAGACCTTTTACTCTCTCAACAATTCCTTCAAACATTTTATCTAATATAGCATACCCTTCAGCACTTTTGATACCATCCCTTCAAGCATTCCTTCAGACTTTTTATCCAAGAGAATTAAACCCTTTAGGAGAATTGTTTTGAGAGAATTTTTGAATAGAAGTCCCAAAACAATTCCCCTCATAAAAGTATCATGACAATTTTCCTGTAGCAATTGCCCTAAGACCAATACCACACTACCAAATGGAACCCTTTCTTAGAAATAATTTCATTATGCTTGAGCTTAATTTAATATTCTTAGCCCAGGTCTAAATCATATTTTACTAATACTAAGACCTTAGGCTAGATTATTCGTGCAAGGTCTTTTATACATATTTCCCAAACTATTATGCTAAGTTATTTTTTGCTTATATTTGTAGAAGCAAGGAGTCCTAAGGAATGACACATGTTTAATTAATAAGATTAAATTTGACTGTCACATGGATGTCATTGATGGTCATGAGGACGTCATTTGGTGATCATGCAAATTTTAAAATTAACCTTGACAACTTAATTTAAGGAAACAAACTTAACATTTGCATGTATTTCATTTGATAGTCATAAAGATATAAGTTTATGGTCACGTGAATGTCAAATTTAACATCATAAATTACCCATTTGGATTTAAATAAAGATCCTATGGTGTACATCCACTCGGGCCCATTTGATCGAATGATGCAAGAGCAAGTTGAAATGTCAAAGCTCTATGAGAGTGACAAGTGTCATGATCATGAAAACCCAATACATAGATCCAATGACCCAAAAGAAGAAGAAGGGAACCTAGTACATAGATCTAATGAACCATGTTAAACTAGTACATAAGGATCAATGGTATAAAATCAATATGAACTTTTCAAAGGTCCCAAAACTAGAAAAAAGCTGCCAAATGGTATGTCTACCTTTCATTATACAAAATATCAATGGTGTGAGTCCTAGGTGGACTTTTTAAATATCTTAGACTCAATCAAGTGTTGGCATGTGTCATATTTCAGGGCATTATGGATAGAATACTTAGATCTTTAGACATTGAAGCCATATTTATCAATAGACATTGGATCTCATAGTTAAGCTAGAGTATGAACAATCTTAATCTGAATGGTGGATATGAAAGTGAAAAATTAGATTATATAAAAGGCATGGGTGAGCATGCAATGCATAGCTCAGATTAGTCATAGCTAACAAAAGTGCCACCAATTTTAAAATATTGGTAAAGTGATTTTGGTATTTCATGCATATGTCTAGGTTTTGTTTGAAATATAAATAGGTTGTTCTCACAACCTATAAAAGGAGGCATGTCCATTTTTGGTAAATAGTGCATATTCTAAATTTTTCATACAATTTGAGCTATAATTTTAAAATTGTCTCTATCATTATATACATGCACATATTACATAGCTTTGGCAAAGGCTATTTTAAAATAATAATTGTAATTAGACTATTATATGGTTTTAGAACAAGTTAGAACTCATGTTCTGACTATCACATGTAATAACCATGCATGAACTTGGAGGATGAGGTGACCTCTTCCCCATTTATATATAAACAATCATAATCCAACTCAAATTTTTATCAAAGAATTTTTGAATACAGGAGCAGCATCAGTTTTGATCGTCATTAAATGTGTTTGTGTATTTTCTTTCCATTTTCTATGTAATTAGTTATTACTTTCATTGATTATATGTTTCAATAATCTTTAGTGTGCAAAAGTTGTGAATGGATTTTTTATTATTTTGATTGATATACTAGTTTGTATGTGTGCAATAGCTACTAAAAAGTTGATAAACATATTGGTTAAGATAATCAAGTTCAAATTGATTCATAATCTTGATTAAACATAACTAGCATCCTATATGCCTAAAAGAAGTTGATGGTTTGAAGAAAAAATGCATATATGCCTACAATGATGCCCCCTCAAGGGAGTGGCCTTCATATGTTTGAAGATGGTCCCTCAAAAAGAAGAAAGAAGAAAGGTGGAATTAACCCATGGGTGAGATTAATCTAAATGAGAAAATGCTTGCATGCATTGGTTAAAAAAGTATTGATTTGCCCAAAGATGGTTATAATCAGTAATAAAGGTTGTAATACTGATTTTCCCAAAGATAGTTATAATCAGTGATAATGACATATGCCCCAGTTAGGGCTGATGAGTCAAAATAATGATTTGTCCATAGGTGATTATAATCATTAAGATGACCTAGAGTGAATAAATATGTTTTATTATGCCCCAATAGGGCAGATTGGCAAGCATAACTCAAGGATATAAACTAAAATAGAGATTAAAGATGAGCGGGCACAAACATAGATGTTATGGTATAATGACTAAAGAAGCCACAAATAACTAGGCATATGAGGATGTGTAAAGTGATGAAAGAGATGAATAGAAGAATAAATTTTTGATCAATTGAAATGATTTGATTGTACTTACCAATATAGAGATGTTCATCCTTATTAGCATTGATATAACTAGAATGGTCAATGGGTTGAGTTGATCAAGGAGGGTGGGATGATTTTTTAACATTACCAAAGAGAGACTTCCATGTCTCCATTACTTTTAAAACTTCTTAAGCTAATATTGGCTAAATCACGTGATAGTATGCCTCATGATAGAACACCATGATAACTTTACCAAAATATGCATAAATACTGACTTTAGATCTAATAAAAAATTGAAAATAATGAACCAATGATAAAAATCACGATGACAATGTTGATGTATGAATATGGATGGACTCAAGAATAATGCACAAGGAGTCACCCAATGAACACATATAAACTGAGTCAAGGCATAGTAATGAAATTAAACAATCAGGTAAGCAAAAAAACAAATAACACATAGAAAGAAATAAAATAGGAAATTAAATAAAAAACAAATAAATAGAAAACAAACACACAAAAATATTGAAAATAAAATCAATAAAAAGCATCCTAACAATGGATTTTCCCTAGTAGGGCAGATCTAGGATGACTAACTAGGCTTAAACAAGATAAATGTTTTTGGATTTTGAAATTTTTATGAATGTTTTAAAATTTCTTAAGCATCTCAACCTGATTGGGAAATATAAGATATTAAATGGTCCAAGCTCATAAAATGATGAGAGCATTCAAACTTAAATTGCTTGTAAAATAATGAGAGCATTGTCTTGGGTTACTCACAAAATAGTGAGAGCATTGGCATAAGTTGCTTGTAAAATGGAAAGAGCATATGAAAAAGGGGTATTGAGCTAATCTCAATTTTAATTAAGTGCAACCCACATAGTCCTAAAATGACCTCAAGTCATAGTAGCTCCACCCATATAAAAGGTGATGAGAATCGACTAGGTCACAATAAGTTCTCAAATCTGGTAAATGGCTAGGCAAATGAGAATAATAATGGCAAGGTGATGTGTCAATGTATGGTAAAGGTGTTATTAATAATTTACCTATAGGAGGTTATAATTAGGAAATACTACTAATTTTCCCATAGGTAATTATAATTAGTAACACAAGGTGGACTACTATTTGTCCATAGTTACTTATAATCAATAGCACCAGTCAAAGGCAAATGAAATACATCTTACCAGATCAATAGTCATACTACTTTCATAGATTTTAATCTAAACATATATTTTTAAAACTACTAAAACTAGATTGGAATCCCCTTGCATAAGGTGCAGGAAGAACCAAAGGAACTAAGATCAAAATAAGCTTGGGTAGGACAACTAAAAATAGGCTTTGGTCAAAATAGATATGGCATGGTGGGACAATATGTGGTATGGAATTTTTGAGAATTATGATGGTATGATAATTGGATAAAATGGTAAGAGGGTTGTCCCTAAGTGGTAAGGCAAGGAAAGTGGTAGGGTATGGAAAAATGATAAGGAAATGTCAAATGGAAAATGGCATGGTAAATGTTTTTGGCTTGGGTATGATGAATGGTTATATTACTCTTGTTGATGTGGAGATGTACATCTTGATCAAAAAATGATACAATTAGAATAATCAATCATGTAAATTGATAGCCCATACCTCATCTAAATAGTTTCACTATCAAGAACTAGTTACAGATTTGGATGCAAAAGATGTTGTTGTGATCTTCATTGGTCATTGATTCTATTTCCTTCAAACATCAAGACAAGATATATTTATAGTCTCTATAAAGTAAATTGTGTCTAGGGATGGTAAATATGCATAAACAGTGAATGATAGGTTTGATTTGGTGATATAATGGAATGTATAATGATTGGGAAACAAATGAAGATCAAGATTTTTAGGAAAACACAATGTTGTTGATTTTGGATTTGGCATAACTTTGGTTGTGGTGGAGCTAAAGAATTTTGAATGCTCTCAATAAGACCACAAAATTTTTGTGTTGTTTGGGCCTAAGAGTAGCTATCATCTAATTATGTTGTAAATGGGAAGCTATATTGATTTCATATTGGATTTTATCTTCATCAAGAAGTGAAGAACTATTGTGCTCATCTATTGTCACTTCAAAGAGGTTTTCACCAATGAAGTTGTCTTCATTATCCCATAGTGCCTTTGATAAGGTTTCACTAAGGAATATTGACTTTAGACTTTTATTATCTTGTAGCACCTCTGAAAAGGTTTCACTAGAAGATATTGAGTGTGAACTTTGATTATCCCCTAGCACCTTCAAAAAAATTTCACAAGGATATTATTCTTATTTTACATGAATGTGGTCTTGGCCTCCCTAATGTTCTTCAACTGATATGTCACTATAGATGCAACTCAATAAGGTGTGATTATATCAGTCCCAATTGACACTTGTAGGAGATGGAATGTCAATAAAATGGCTAGGTTGGTTGGTGGTAATGGTATGTGTAATGGTAATGAAATGGGGAGATGTAGCACAATCCTCATATAAGATATTAGGAAAACTTGTGTTTATGTTGAAGTAATCATTCTCAAAAACTGTGAAGGGATCACAAACACATTCAAATTGATCTGCAAGGCATGTATAACCAATGTTGTAATAGTCATGAACGTATTCTAATTTTGAATTTGATTTCAACTCAAGGTACTCTGAATCTAATGTTTAGAGGAAATTTGATTCTTATTGTGATGTTAAATCTAATGTTGGTTAAAGAATAGAACTTAACTTCAATGTTGATTCTTCATCTGGTGTGGATACTGCTACAATGATGTATTATTGAATGTTTGTTATGGGACAAATAACAACTTATGATGGCATAATGGGATCCATAGAGACTAGTTTATTAATGGGAGCTCTTTAAAAATAGACATATGGTTAAGTTAATGATTTTCCCAAATGTGGTTATAATCATTAAGAAGTGACTCGATAAAGATTGGCTTGTTAGAGTGAGACTCTTTGACAACATGTATAAGATCAAAAGGTGATTCATCATTGATTAACTCATCACAAATGGTTGGTTTAATAAAAACATCTTGAATTAGTTGGTTTTATTGGCCTCGGTTTATAATCAGTTATAAAATACTAATTTTGAACATAGCTTGGTCCTCAAATGATTGGCTCAGTTGGAGAGGTATAGATTGGCTCAATTAGTGCTAGATAGTTGGCAAGGGTTTGTATAAAGTAAGGAATAGTTGGTAATGGATGAATTATGACAAATGGTATCATAATGATAGGGTGTTATGAAGCATGATTTCTCACACAATCCAAAAGATGAGGTCTTAGAATGGTAATGGTAGGGCATCATGGAGATTGGTTTCTCATACAAGCCAAAGGATGAGGTCCTAGAATGGTAATAGTAGGGCATTATGGAACTTGGCTACTCACACAAACTAAAGGATGAGATCCTATAATGGTAATTTTTGGCCAATTTTTGCCTACATACAAATATTTTATGTGAATGGATGAGATGAATAGAGTTCATGATGGAATGAGTGGTCTAAAGATCACATGTAGCTTAAAAAGCTTTTGAAACACTTTAAGTAAACTTAAAGTGTAGTTTTTCAAATTTTGAGGAAGAGAGTTACTTTCATGGATATAAACTAGGTTTCAAAGGTCTTAAAAACTCATTTTGAGCCTTGAAAGTTCTTGCACAAACCTAGGAGAACTAGATTGTCATCAGCACATCATGCAAAAACAAATAGGTCAATCTAATTGCACATTTAATAAATGCACTTGGGGAGCCTCTCAAGCCAAAATATTACATGAACATGATGTTTTTCATGCATTGAACATTCTTTGTAAAATCATAGCTTGATGAGTTATCTATCTCAAGTTACAAATTTCCAAAGTTGAACAAGCAGAGGGAGACGTACACGTAGACATCAAGTTTAAGCCTTGAAAAATAGTCATTAGAATTCAAATGTTATAAAGATGAGTGCATGGCTAAAAAGTGTCAAGATCATGGGAAATCAGATTAGATATAATGGCATGCATTAACTAATAAAACCAGTGTGCCCAAATAGATCAATGGTCTATGATTAATCATATTGAAGCAAATCAATGACAAGTAGGGGTCAATAAGTTAGTAGATACTAGGATCTAATGAGAAGTTGTCAAGTGTCACAAACATGTTAAACTAGTAGAATATCAATGGTACATATTCAAGCTATGCAAAATCAGATCAACAGTGCATGTAAGGTCAAAAATTCAATGTTCCATAGGATGAATGCAAGAATACCATGTGGCACAAGCACAAAAGTAGATAGATTGATAGCAGGACCCATGGGATGAATGTGAAGATGATAGATGGCATATTTTGGGAAGATTAGATCAAGATCAATGGCAAATATTAAGATTCAAAAGCCAAGCAAGGACTTTAATTAGACATTAAAATATGATCCAAGTTGAACCAGAGTAAATATTTCAAGGGGATGCCACAAAGGTAGATAGGTTGGACGAAGGATTTTAACACCCTCAGTAGGTAGAATACATAAATATAATATCAAACATGTTTTAAGTTACTAGGAGTAAACCCTAAAAATCTATCTAATGCCATTAAATCCTTGTAAAACTTTTCAAGAGCTTCTACACATAGGTTTTACGTCTCATTCAGTTTCAAGAAACCCCAACGTATGGATCTTCATTTGTAATCATGACTATATGATAACTAATAGGTTGATTGGTTTTCATCAATTATAGATATATATTCAATATTTAGAAGCAATGGTATAATGATGACTACACAAAAAATGTCAAAAAGAACATCAATGAGCAAGCTCAAGTAACTGCCTAATAACATGAAGAGCATCAAACATGATTAAGGAAGATAGTGGGGCATTTAGTGTTTCAAGGTCCTTAGGGGCATGTTCCTATTTGATGGATTATGGCTTAGCATCCTCAAATTGATGCTAATTGATCAAATGTGGTTGGGTCACATTTAGTAAGGGATATCTATTAAGTCCCCTCTCTCTTTCCCCTTTCTTTTATATATTCCATTTTCTTTCCCATTAAAAGGGCTAACTCTTAGATATCTTTCTTAGAGGCAGAGACTCTTATGCTTTAACTATGCCAAATTTATACTGTAACACCTATTTGATATAATAAAGACTAAATTCCTCCATTCTCAAGTTGATTTTAAGTGTGTCTTATGAGTTCATTGATGTGGTTAAGTGAATCCATACTTTCCTTTGCCTCTATCTAAATTCCCTCACCTTCATGAAGTGTTTGGTAGTTTGCACAAGTCATTCTAAAAGCATATATATTCTATTGATTAGTTTGAAAGTAGACAATTTCCCTCACATGCTAGATTAATATCCAATTCTTACCTTTTATTGAAACACTTATGTAGAAGCTTTTCAAAGAGTGAATGAAGTGATGTTTAGTAGTCTCAAAAGTGTCCTATAGCGTGTCTTGCACAAGCATAAGTGTTTAAAACATTAGTGAATCACCTCATTTTACATTGTTCATATAATTAGTGTCTTTTTATCTCCCTTTTCCAAGCTAGAGGTTAGTGTAGGCGATAGATCCAATAGGAATCTAGCCTTTTTTGGAGGCTCAACCTCACCATAGGACACCCATATCCTGAGGTTGTTCCCATTTTATGGCCTAGTTGGAGGGAGCCTAAAGAACTCCCCCCATGGTTGAAAATTAATACCACAATAGTAATGGTAGGGTGTTATAGAGTTTGCTTACACAAGCCAAAGGACAAGGTTCCAAAATAGAAACGGTTGAGCATTATGGAGCTTGATTGCTCACACAAGCCAAAAGATGAAGTCTTGGAATGGTAATGATAGGGTGTCATAGATCTTGGTTTCACACACAATTCAAAGGATGAGGTCTTAGAATCTTAATGGTAGGGTATCGTGGAGCTTGGTTACTCACACAAGCTAAAGGATGAGGTCTTAAAATAGAAATAGTAGGGCATCATGGAGCTTGGTTACTCATACAAGCCAAAGGACAAAGTCCTAAAATGGGAATGGTAGGGAGTCATGGAGCTTGGTTACTCGTACAAGCCAAAGGACAAGCTCCTAAAATAGAAATGGTAGTCCTTAGACATTGTGGAGCTTGGTAACTCACATAATTTGAAGGAGGGTTAAGGATGGTCAATGATTAGATAATGAAAGGGTGTTATGGAGTTTGATTTCTTACACAAGCCAAAGGATGATATCCTAGAATACAAATGGTAATCCTTGGATGTTATGGATCTTGGTGGCTTACACAATGCAAAAGAGGGTTAATGGTATAGGTGGGGTAATGGGTGATCACAAAAGGGTGAGTATAATACATCAACTGACTGGAAGAAGAGATCACCGTGTGTTTCACTTGAGAATCTTGGCTTTGTTCCCCATATTGAGTATTGTAAGGAGGGTATGGATCCATCTTATAAATAATATCATCCCAGTAGGGGTCTTGAAAAAAATCATTTTATTCCCCAAATTGAGTATTATAAAGAGGGTATAGATCTGTCTTACAAATAATATCATCCTATTAGGGGTCTCAAATAAAGTCATTTTTTTATCTAGATTAAGTATTTTGAGGAGGGTATGAATCCATCTCACAAATAATATCATCCCAGTAGGGGTCTCGAATAAAGTCATTTTGTTCCCTAGATTAAGTATTGTAAGGAGGGTATGGATCTATCTCATAAACAATATCATCTTACTAGGGGTCTCAAACAAAGTCATTTTGTTCCCCATATTGAGTATTACAAGGAGGGTATGGATCCATCTCACAAACAACATCTTCACCATAGAGGTCATGATTAATTTGTGTGACTATTCTATCATAACTTGGATTGTACCTGTTTCCACCATAAGTGTAATGAGACATATCCATGTCCATGATAAATGTTTCATAAAAAGGCCTAGAGTTCTATAAACTCTAAAAAATGATGTCCAAAGGATAATAGGTTCAAATTTAATCTAACTCGGTCTAGCGGAGTTGTATCTCCAAAATGGTCTATGCTAAAACTTGGTATAAAATAATCTAACATCAAATGTCTCATGCAAAAAAGGTCAAGCATCTGATTAAAAAATAGCATCCCAAACTGTAGGGACCAGATGCTCCAAATATGTCTAATATAGGAAAAATAAAAGTTGTTAGGTCTTTTGGCCAAACGTGGCATCAAAATGTAAGATCAAACAAGGCACGTGTTATGAATTTTGGACAAACATGGCATCAAAAGCTAGACTTGAAATAAAGATGAGATTTTAATCTAACAAACTTGGATCATTTTGGCATAAACCAAGTATATAAATCTCAAACATAAACTTGGTAAATTATCATAAGCACAAGGCAAAAAGAATATGTAGAGAAAGGTTGATTTATCCTAAATAAAAGACACAAATAATAATGAAAACTAATATCCTTTTAACAAATAAGTTAAACAAAATTCAAATGGCATAATGACACTAGGCAAAGATCCAAGCAATAGTTTTCAAAGTTGGGTAATGAATTAACTTAAGTTTCACAACCCAAAAGAGAAAGTTTTTTATCTAAGCCCCAATTAATAAAAACATAAACAAAAATCAATCAATGTTTGAATTTGAACTTGGAAAAGTTAATTAAAAACTTAACTTAAAAAACTAGACATCTTCAAACAAACAATAAGCTAGGCAAAATGAAACGGCATAACAGCTCGAGGTAATGGTTTAAACAGTATACATGGCATTGGTTATACAAAATGGCATTTGGCACAAGGAAAACAAGTCTTGAAACAAATTTGAGTAGTGTAATGGTGTTATCATTCTCTAAAAATGTAACAATGGTTTGTTTCAAAGACTCCAAAGGCACAAAAGCTTGAAATGATTTGGACAGCATAACGTTACCCATTTCAATCAAGACATACACACAAACAAGTTTGGAAAAAGTTTTAAGGCAAAGGTGTGTAACAAAATGGCCAACATAACACCTCCTCAAATAAAGGAATGGCATATAAACAAAACTCGGTATGATGTGACATAAACAAACAAATCATTTTAGACTCAAAAGACCAAGCAATAAAGGAAAAATACCAAATACAACTAAGAAAAACATCTTAATCCCTAAATTGATAAGGTATGGTAAGTGGGATTGACTAAAACTATAGTTTTTGAATGTCTAAATTGATCCCAAGTGTGGTTAACACAAAATAAGCATCACATCAATTGAGTTTATAATAGTTAATTTACTATGCAAGAGTTTATTCCCTTATATAGTGATTCCATCTATGGATTTCTTAGTGGAATCCCATGGTTAACCAGACCTGACTCAAGCCTTAATTATGAAAGGAGAGGTTAGTATCTCAACCCCCTAGCTTTTTAATATGCATACCTTGATTTATATACCCCATCATGGAGTGGGGTCGAAACACTATTGAGAAATGAAGCCAAGGGTCAATGCTTCCCTAAAGAACTCATGAAGAGGCAATGAACTCCCCTCCATGAGCCAAATTACATGAAGATAAAACTAAGTGGAAAGACTTTAGGGTTGCTTTTAGATCACCTAAACCATGCATGTTTTGGGGAGATCATAGACAACTTTTTTACCACAACTTGGACTAGGCACAAATGCAATTAAAAGGTACTTTTGGTCACCCAAGTTCCCTATAAGGGATGGGGGGAGAGCATACACGCGTTATTCATTTTATGAAGACAAATAAGAAATAAGCACTTTCAATGAATTTAAAATCTAAGTGAATGTTAATTCAAGCACCAATTAAAATGTTTGATTAAGTTATTTACTTGGCCCCTTGGCTTAATTGCAAAATCTTAAAAGAAATTCTCATAAATCCTCTTAAGAAAAATTACCTATGTTCATTTTAAGCACAAAAACCTAAATGTTCAAGATTTAATTTAATTTGTTTTTAAACACCAAAATGAAGTGTTCAAGACTTAATCATTTGTTTTAAGCACCAAAGATCAAATTTTCAAGACTTAGCCAAATTAATTTTAGCACCAAAATGAAGTGTGAATGACTTAACTAATTCTTTTTAAACACCCAAAATGAAACATGCATTAGTCTAAACTTGAATATTAATGTTTCATTCCCACCTTGGCCCTAAAATGGTTAGAGATATTCCCCATGCTTTGAAGTACTTTCAATGATGAACAAACAAACTTTCAAAAGATAACTCTTGGGTTTGTGTTTTAAAAATACTGTGATCGATGTTGGATTTAGGTAACCAATGTCAGTTGGTAATAATCGATATCAATTGATACGGATTGAGATCAGTTGCTTGTGAACCCAAAGTCAAAACCAAAGTGAAATAAAAATGTTAGGTTAGCTCAAAAATAGACAAAAACTCTTCAAACCCTACAACACAATGATTAGTCAGAGAGATTAAATGTCAATGAAACCAAGAAACAACAATTATGAATGCTAAAAAGATTCAAAATCAAAGTTTTGTTAGTTTTTTTTCCCTTGCAACCTAATCAATTATGGTCATATAGAATCAAGCTCAGTTAGGTAGAACCAATGTTGGTTTAGGTAGAATCAATGTCGATTATGCATGACTGATGTTGGTCTCTATGTAGATCTAAGTTAGTTCAAAAATTAAAAATATAGAAAAAACAAAGACAAAACTCTAATTTTGAAGCTATTCAACCATTCATTTGATAATTTATAATTTACATCTTTGTCTCCTTGATATGTGGGGTGCTCCTGGTCCCACTAGGTATGCCATTTGTGATCAAGGAATTTGACTCAAGAGAGGAGGTTAGATATGGTATTAGTTTTCATATAAAACAATGAAATAAACACACTAACAAACATAACATCTCTAGGCTTAGATCAAAGGGAGAGAATAATAAATAAAACCAAATGATAAATCTCAACTAGAATATAGAAAACTACCAATTCATTACCTTCTTTGAATATTCCAAATGATTTGTCATATGGCTTGCTCGGCTTGTGCTCAAGAAGTATATGGTAATGGAGCTTAGTTGTCTCCTCTCTTTGGCACCATTGTTGGCTTGTTTGATATGTATTTGGCTTGATGGCTTGGCTTGTGATTTTGGCATTATAAATCTATATCTTTGAATCATGCACCAAATCTTACATTATAACTTTACTATGCTCAATCTCTTTAAATGAAGAGGTAAAAGCTTGTATTTTAGGTTTAGAACCTAACCCCAACTCAAGGTAATTTAAGGTGTAGTTTAAGCTCATAATGAGTTCAAACCTAACATTAGTGAGTTAATTAACCCTAATAGAGTTAAAAGGTGTCCAAACCTCATGCTAAAATGAATAGGCATGTTGAGATATTTATAGATATTTTCAAAGGCTGGACAACTCACAAAAGGTAATTATGAAAATGCTAGGATATTTGCATTTTTGAATTTCCTTTTTTACAATTGCATTAATTGCTCATGGATAATTCAACTAGGCATGTAATTTGGTTTTGCATTTTAATTAATTCTATTTAGGCTTTTTATAATTTCAAGATTTGATTTATTTCTATGTGTGCATTTTCCCCATTTAATAGGTATATAGGCCAAATTTCATGTTGTAATGCTATGGAATGATTAGAGATGAATCCATGAGAGGTTTATGTTGTTTATGGTATGATACCCTAATTAGCAATGTCTCAATGGGATTCTAATGTTTGATGCACAAGTTAATTTGTGATGTTTAGTTATTTCTAGGCTTAATTTGCAATGGTTGATAAGAATCGGTCTAAAATCCACTATTAAGCCATTGGTGGCCAATTTTAGGTTTCTATGGTATAACCACTTCAATTCTCTAGAGGTGTAATCAGATACACCAATTTAATTGAACACCATTAATAAAAGGAATCCACCCCATGGGAACCTATGGTTAGGTGTTTGGTGGGTCTTCTCCATGTCTATTACAATCTTATTGGCAAAATACATTGCCTAGTTATACTTTATACCCTCAGTTACCTAGTGATCAACATATAGGTGGGCCATGTTCACCTCCTTCTATCAATCATTACCACCAACTTTAGTCATGATGATATATACTTCTACTTAGAAGACAAGATCTTGTAAGTTATTTATATGTATGGAATGGCCATGTTTCTTGTATTCTAGCACTATGGTAGTCTTCTCTATTTCCTTTGAGTCCTCTAAATTAAATTTAAGGTCTGCACTAGAGCATTACAACCCTGATATCTTGTTGATTCTTTCAGTCATGATTTTCATTCAACTCCTAGTAAAATAGATATAATCCTCATGCATGCATGAAATAAAAAAATTTATTGCCTCTATGAGTTTTCCAAAATAATGGAGGTTAAAAAGTTGAAATATCCCTATAGAGTCCAAGTCATTAAGTAATTCACTCTTGGTGTTTTGGTGCTCAACTCTGTAATCATTTTGAAGCTCAACCTCATTTCCAAGTTGGTAGTGGTTATACTTAAACATAGTACTATTGTCACTTAGATTTTCACCCTTAGAGGAGATTCAAATCTCTCCTCATCCAAGTGGCACAATGGAATCACCTTTAGGCTTGTGGGCAGCCTAAGGAATGAGGTGAATCTCTAGATAGGGTTATCTCCCTTGATGTACCACATAAGATTGTAGTTACTACTAACTTTGGAGGTGAAAAGGGAGAAATATAAACTAAAAAAAATTAATATAAGGTAGGTGATACACAAAATTGACTAATGACATCCAACGATATGCATATTACACTTGAAATCAAAGGACAAATTGAACATACACTCTCCAATCTATGTCATCTTGCATCAATGTTACATTGTGGGGTTATGGATGAATGTGAAATTATAGGAGGACTAGATAAGAGGACTTTAATGGCACTAATGAAGAGACTAACACACTTAAACATTGACATTTCTTGAAACATATCACATTCCCTGCAAGTTGAAGTTGAAAATAGGTGTGAGAATGTGATAGCTTACTAAGGAATCCATAGTCTTCACTAAGCAAATTCAACATTCAAGTCAAACACACTATGAAAAATCATGTAAAAGATAAAACTTAGTAATTGTATTGATAAAAAATTATAAAAATGATCAGGGATTCACCATACTCAGGTGGAGCATCCTATATAATGCTAAAATGGCTAACTCTTATAGAGTTTGAGAGAGAGAGAGAGAGAAGAAAACAAGTCCAATGGTCACAAGGACACTCATAAATATTAAAAAAATTATTTATTTTTTGCATGAAAATAAGGTATGGCTCAAAAAATTCAAGGTCATGAAGTACAAATGTCAATTCAAGTCATCAAAGTTATGCAAAGTGGCATAAAACTCCTCCTTTTGCATAAAAAAATTGTCTTCATGATTGGGCCTATTTGAACATCCCATATCTAATGAGAACAAAGTTTGATGATTGTAATATATGTTAGGGAAATTATACATGCCTCTCCATGCCTTGGTTACATGCATGTTCCTTTGGAAACCTTTGAAAGTGAGCCATCATCATCTATTATCTAGAAAACTACTATTTTATGCCCCTTGCACACTTGGCCTCCAAAATGACTTAAATTTTCCATGAAAATATTTAAAAGGTAGTGGGTTCCATTTTTAAATACCCTTCATGGCCTTGAATCATTAGGGTCACCTTAAAATGACATCCACTTAAATTTTTCACACTTCTCCCTAGGTTGTGTAATATGCCAATTTTGACTGGCCAAGTTGAAACACCTAGTTGGGGAAAATAGAAGTTGATTAAGGGAATTAAATTAATATGGTGAGTTATATTAAGTCTTAATATTTTACCAAAACCTACCTACATAACACACAAAATAGTGATAAAAACCTTGTTTCTACCCCCATCCATACAAGTTCATACAACCAAAAAGGTGTGGATCATCCTAGGTGAGTCCTATCCAAGTTCCAAAAAATTTCATGTGATAACTATGCCCTTAGACTAGCTTTCCATCTCAATCTTCCCAAACTAGTTCTTAACAAGGGTTTTCAAGGGTTTTAGGGTAGTTTTGGGTCTTAAGTATTTTTCATAAAATTTCTAAGTCCAAATTGAAGACAAATTCCACAAAAGTGATCTTAGGGGATCTTGATAACCACCCTCAAATTCTTTGGCCACCATGCATAACCTCATGAAAGATATGAGTAACCAAACATGCCTCATCGAGCTTGTTCTTTCTAATTTGCATGAGTCTGTGTTAGTTTTAGACCAAAAAAGGTTTATCCTTGGTTTAATCTACATATAAATAGCTTTGATACTTCTATATCAATCCCAATATCATGTTTTAATTCATAGGAATGTTTATATCATGCTATGATTTTGAGTGACTCCTCATTTGACCACTAAGTCTAGGCCATGCCTTGTAGGTCTGAGTGCAACTTAAGCCCAAAATAGATTTTAATGGCCCTTTTTCACATCCCTATAGCTTTAAAACTTATATAATTACCTCTTAGACATGTTTTAGTTCAATAAAAATCACATTTGAATCCAAAAATGAAAGTGACCCCCTTGAACTGCTCTAGGCATCACTGTGTCTCAATATGCTTGATTGCAACTTTAGGAGTCCATACCACCATATTTTATTTATCTCTCATGTGAGGTGTTTCCAATGGATTTATATGTATGTTTCAAATTTAAAATCCCTCTTTCAAGGTTTATGTGGCTTCTGGCTTACCTTTTTACCTATTTCCTCCAAAAAATGTAGGTTTGTGCATGGGAAAAGTGCCCTCTATTTGAGATAAAATAGAGATAACTTTCCCTACTTTATTAAGCCATAAAAATGTTTAGAGAGCTTACCTAAGTCTTATACATGTTATCTACCAATTTTTATCTCTTGGTCAGGTGTTTAGACTCTCAAGCCTCCTTAATTTCTCAAACAAACTTTGCATAAGCAAATTGACTATAGGGTTCTTGTAATAGATTGTGTTTGCATCTTAAACCTAATTTTAGATGAAAATTACCCCTAAAAAGGACCTTGTTATAGGTTATCATGATTTATCTAAGGCTAATCATGGAATGGGTTAGTTTTCCTTAAATTAATGAGGATTATTTGATAACCTCTTATGCATTACACTCACCTTGACTAGTGTCGACTAAGGTTCATAACTTTAATTATACCCTACTTGTTTAGGGTTCCTCTAAGTGATTTAACTTGGGGAAAGGTGTTATATACCCTCCCATAAATCCTTTTGAATCACCATACACCTTCTTGAAACCATTTTCTCATGTTTGGACTATTTCATATCAAAAACTATCACTTAAGCACCATGTCTCAGCTTATTATGTAATTATGTGGTTGCATACAGAGGGTTTCAAGAGGTTTAGAAGTTTATTTCATACATCACAAACTTTCACAAGTTTTCATGGTTATAATAAGGGTATTCACAATTTTATTAAGTCATTTTATCCTTTCCCATGCATCTTTTGCTCCAACTAAGCCTCCACTACCCCTATGGACTGAGATATCCCTTTTACCCTTGCCTGTAGGTTAGATTCACTTCTTTGGGATCTAGTTATAATATGAAGGAAATCCCCACTGAACTATGAAATCAAGGATCACTTTATATTTTCTTCTACCTTGTACTTCCCTTATAACTCCTTAGGTTTATTATTGAGTTTCCTTTTCACCATGACTGAAACACTTTGTGATCTGACCCCTACCTGTAGGTTACCTTGAACCATCTAAGGTTGACTATGATGTTGATTGGACCTCTCATGGATCCCTCTAAGGTCAAAATCTATATGTTTGAACTGGTCTCCCTCTTAGAGCCTTATAACATCATTTAAATACCAAAATGAGTCAATGTCCTATTGACTGAGATACTTTGTCCCTATGTGTGGACACCTGTAGGTGTGATCAAGACATGAAACACTTCCCACTTATCATTCTAATGATTTTCATGATCATCCACACATCATTATAATAATTTGACTATTCCAAGTATGAAGGTAATTTTCATGTGTTCTTTAATATATAAAAATCCATTCAAAACTCAAAACATGTAGATGCTACTGTAGGTTCTCAGTGTGTTTCCAAGCAATTTTGAGTCCTCAGAACATCACCCTCCACTAATCCACTTGTCTTCATTATTTCCATAGTCCTTCTCTCTACCAAGAGATATAAGGTTAACATATCTAGATTCCTTAAAACTCTTCACCATTAAGTCTTTATATATCCATAAGGATCCCTTGGACTTCTATTTTTAATTTCTATGGATTATATCCCTGAGAACACACAGTCATCTTTTTGAAAGTGCTCCTTATCTCATCTACCATTCTAGTATTTCCAAAAATTCTATCAATACCTCCTTCAACATGTTAGGAATCAAAATAGGTTTCATCACTTTTTCAAAGCTTCTAAACAATTATTCTTATCTATCTGTAAACATCAACTGTAGGTGGGCAATTTGAGGTATAAACAGTGAGTAGCCTATGAGCAATTGTAACCTGAAATTGACCTCAGACCAATTCCATATTTTTACAAAAGGTTAAAATAATTGATGATGTCAAAATATTAGGGCAATATTTTCTGCCTTATTTCAATGTGACTTTTCCCTCCATAGCACCTATAGTTGAATTTTCCAATGTAGATTGCATGAAATTGTTGTGTGAGACTACAACATTCCCCTTTTACATTCTTTATAAGGTTCAACTTGTTTTATATTGTGTTGAAGGTGTGTTAATAATCTCAGGCCTTATATCATAATTCCATGGATATATTTTAAATATTTTCATAGCTCACGTGGTTGACTATTCATGGTAGTCATACAACAAACTGAATGTATACAAGTTATGATTGTATCCTCATACAGAACTTGCTTAGAGAAAGGGATTAAGAAGGAAAAGGGAGACAATATCACATGTAACATTTAAAGTTACATATTATAATCCTCTATATCTACTAAACAAGCATGAAGATACTACCACTAGTAGAAATCTGTCAACAACATAGAATATGACCAGTTTGAAACCTTGAAGTGATTTGCTCATTAAAACACTTTAGAACATGAAAAAAATCATGGGAGACATAAGGTAACATATTTTACATCCTTTTAAATCCACCTTATTAGTTGTTTTATATGGAATTTCTCAAATAAGAGAAAAATATGAAGGGTGCATAGATTGATAGACAGATTTGCATTGTCAACTTCAAATGGATGATTCATAAATCATGGTTAACCAAAAATATAAATCCATATATATAAATTAATCTCTCTAAGTGTAAAAAAACCTCCCAAAATCTCTTGACCTAAAACCCTTCCTATAGGATGTACCAAGCAAAAACTTGTAAGTCATTTTTATATGCCAAGAAGGACAAAGATGGAGTAAAATGGTTTTGGGTATAAAATGACACTTATATATAAATTAAAGCATGTAGGTGAGTGTGTCAAATTTTAAGAGTCACATTTCCACCTTTTTCAAGTGGCACACTTCCCAATGAGGTTGTATAAGTGCCATTTTCTCCTTTTTTGCCAAGAAAACTACCTTTTATCTAAACAACCTACTATATTTTCAATAGTTTCAGTTATCTAAGACTTATAATGACAAATTTTTCATGACATAATGTTTTTACACTTGCACATTTCCCAATAAACTCGTATAAAGCATTAAACGCACCTTTTTGGCCCCTCAAATGACCCAAAAATGATATAAGAACATAAAAAAATAATTGACCAAAGATAATATAACATTATTTAACATCAATTAACCTATAAAACACCTCATGACAATATATTATACCCCCTTATATACCTAAAAATTTAATTTTTTACATATAGGTGCACCAATTTGACCTAAAAGTCAAATTTGGTCAACAAATTGATGACTCATAGGGGTAGTATGTCTACCATACTAACTATAATAGTAGCCTTATTAATCCATTTGGATTAGGATTCATCTAAGGACTGAGACAAACAAGAAAAATTTTACCATTGACCACAAACCCTTGATCAAGATAAGACACTAGTGACTACCTCAACCACACAAAGCAAAGAACACACAAAACAAAGAAAGCAAACACACAAGTCATACACATGTGCTCTAAGCACTTAGGGGGAGTAGATAAAAACCTATTATGTACATAAAAATTAACATACCTCCCTCTTGGATCAAAAGGGAAGTTTGAAGCATCACCTTCTTCATCAAATGGAACATGGTGCAAAGCATGCTTCTCCTTGTATTGGATGTTTTTTGGATCAAACTTGTTCTTTGGCACTTCAATTGTCATACTCTCAATTATACCATTTTCAAACAAGTCTAAAATTTAGGATTATTCCTCTTTCATCTAAACATCTTGAACCTTGTCATGTAGAACCTCAAAATGAGCAAGGCATACCTTCTTATCTTCCATGGTGCTACCAATAAAATTAGGCTTCGTCTTAGCTACAAGATCTTCAAGCTCATCAAGGAGATTTAAAAACTCTATTCAATATTGATCATTGTCTATCATGGAAACTTATTCTTTGACCTTATCATATGCTTAGCCTTCAACTTGGCAAAGCTCTTCAAGTTCTTGAAGTAACTCCATTTACAATTGTTAATCATCCTTGTCTTCTTTATCATCTAAAACCACTGCCTCTTCCATCTTCTCCTCTTGATGTATTATGTCATTAATATGGTGTTTTTCAAGCTCCATTTCATCATCAATTGGCTTCATGACAGCTAGTTCTTGACCAATAGAAAAAACTTCATCTTTATGTTTGATTTCACACTCAAGATCATGTCCATTAGACCAATCTACAAGCTTGTCATTAGTTATGAAATCTTTTGGAGAATGAGAATATTTAACCAACTCATCAAACTCTTTTCATATTGAATTAAACTTCTGCCATAGATCTTCTTCCTCGTGATCATCTTCAAGAGTTACTTCTACTTTGGCCTCATGAAACTCTCCTAAGACTGCCACTTCTAGGGAGATGACTTAAAAGTGTTCTCCATCCTTGCTAGCACATTTCACTTAATGTTTGATATTATCATCCATAACCTTTTTATCATATGTAAATTCTCCTTCAAGTTTTGTAAGATCTTCCATCTCCTTCTCCTCCATGGTAATGCCAAGACTAGGCATCTTGAAATTATGTGATCTAGCCCAATGAGGTTGCCAAGGAGGTAGATTTTCTTCAAACAAGAGCTATCTTTCTTTGTCAACTAGTTGATCCTCATTAGGTTCCCATACAATATGTCCATCAAGGCAAATAGTGATGGTGTGAGGATAAAATGAGCTAGTTGGTGGAGGAGGTACATAGAACTCAAAATCAAGTTGAGGGTGAAATGGAGGGGTTTTTTCATAGATACACATTCCTTCAAACATAGAGGTATTAACTATTAGATTATCCTTTTATTCACCAATGGAAGTAACTATGATGATTTCTTCCTCAAAATAACTCATGATATCCTCTTGATCAGTCATGAATTATATTTTCTCTTCTTCACTTGCTTCTCTCAAGATAGGTTCCTCTTTGAGAAGAAATGAAGTGGAGGCTTGATAGATAGGCTCATGGATTTGAGGTGAAGGAACTGGAGTATGAGATGTATTGAAAGGTTTAAGGGTTGGATATGGAGTGTCGGATGAATGAGAAGGATTATGAATGGGTTTTGAAAAGAGGAAAGCACTAGTGGGTTCTAATGGAAATGAATTCTTAGCCTGATTAGGAGGCATAACATATACATGAGCAAGAGTTGTAGTTTGACAATGATTATTTTGTGTACAACCCATATAAACCTCTTATTTCATATGTAAAGGTTGATAGGAATATTATTGAGTTTTATATGAATCATTAAATGAATAATAGGACTCATATTGAGGTTGTGTTTCTTGGTAGCCATTCTCATAGGATTGTCCAACAACATAGTGTCCATATGAATAGGGAAATGAAGACTATATGGCTATCATGGCTCATAGGGTTGATTTACATTTTGATATGGATGACAAGGATCATATTATACCTAATGAAGGTCATATTAATGTTGGTAAGGATCATTAAAAATTTTACCAAGGACTTATTCATATTGATGTGGAATGGCACAATCTTCCAATGTCTCACCAACTTATAGAGAACAAAAATTAAATCCAAGGTGAGCCATGAAACTTTCATTGGGAAGAAATAACACAAGAAAAATTTATAAAAAATCTTCAAATTGAATACTTAGGTTACTTGACCATCTGATACAACTTTGGAGTCTCCATTGATGCTTAGATAGATGCTTCCAAAGGCTGATGTGTTGAAGGACAACACCAAAAATCATGCAACTCTTGGAACAAGAGTCCCACTATGCATGCCAAAAAAATTTGTCACTTGGATTTTCATCCTTTAAGGAGATACAAATCTCTCCTCATCCAATTATCACAATGGAATCACCTCTAGGCTTGTGGGCAACCTAAGGAATGAGGTGAGTCTCGAGATAGGGCTAGCTCCCTTGATGTACCACCTAAGATTGAAAATACTACTAACTTTAGAGGTAAAAATGGAGAATGATAACTTAAAAAAACCTAATATAAGGGAGGTTATACACCAAATTCTCTGATGACATCCAGCCATATGCATATTACACTTGAAATCAAAGGACAAACTAACATACACTCCCCAATCTATGTCACCTTACATCAATGTTACATTGTGGGGTTATGGATGAATGTGCAAAGATAGCATGACTAAATAAGAGGCCTTGAACGTAAATAATTAAGAGACTAACTCACTTAAACTTTGACATTTATTGAAACACATCACATGCCCTGCAAGTAGAAGTTGTAAATAGGTGAGAGAATGTGACAGCTTACTAAGGAATCCATAGTATTCACTAAGTAAATTTAACATTCAAGTTAAACACACTATGAATAATCATAAAAGAGGTAAAAATTAGTAATTTTATTGATCAAAAGGTATACAAATTTGTAGGGCTTCACCATACTCAGGTGGAGCATCTTATATAATGCCAAAATGGCTAACTCTTATAGAGTTTAAGACAGAGAGAAGAAGAGAAGTCCAAGGGTCACAAATACACTTTTAAATCTGATAAAATTAGTTATACATGCATGATAATAAGTTATGGGTTGAACCATATAATTTCATGAAGTAAAAATGTCAATTCAAATCATCAAAGTTATGAAAAATGGCACAAAACTCCTTTTGCATAGAAAAACTACCTTTATGATTAGGCCTATTTGAACATCTCATAACTAATGAGGACCATATTTGATTATTTTAATGTATGGTAGGGACTTAAAAAATTCCTATCAATTCATTGGTTGTATGCCTAGTCCTCTGAAAACCTTTGAATGTAGCCATCATCATCTGCTATCCAAAAAACTACTCTTTTATGCACCCTGCAAACTTGGCCGCCAAAATGAATTTAAGTTTCCATGAAAATACATAAAAGGTAGTGGGTGACATGTGTTAAGACCCTCAATATCCTTTTAATCATTAGGGTCACCGTAAAAGGCCATCCACTTGAAGTTTTCACACTTCTCCCTAGCTTGTGTAATATGCTAGTTTTAACTGGCTGAGTTGAAACACCTAGTTTGGGCACTTAGAAGTTGATTCATGGAATTAAATGAATATGGGGAGTTATATTAAGTCTTAATATTTCACCAAAACCTAATTTCATTTCTTTAATCTTACTATAGCCTACACAACACATAAAATAGTGATAAAAACCATGTTTATACCCCCATCCATACAAGTACATACAACCAAAAATATGTGGAGCATTGTGGGTGAGTCCTCTCCAAGGTAAAAATGGTTTGATGAGTTAATTATTCACCTATACTATATTTCCATCTCAATCTTCCCAAATTGGTCTTTAACAAGGGTTTGAAAGGGTTTTTGGGGAGTTTTGGGTCTTAAGCATTATTCATAAAAGTTCTACATCTAACTTGCAAAAAAATTCCACAAAAGTGATCTTAGGAGACCCTATTAACCACCCTTAACTTATTTATCCACCATGCATAACCTCATGAAAGATATAAGTGACCAAACTTGCCTTATTGAGCTTGTTCTTTCCAATTTGCATGAGTCTAAGTTAGTTTTGGACCAAAAAAACTTTATCCTTGGTTTAATCTACAAAAATAGCTCAAAAACTTATGTATCAAAACCAAGAACATTATCCAAGTCGTAGGAATTCTCCTATCATGCTAGGATTGTGAGTGACTCCTCATTTGGCCACTAGGTCTAGACCATGCCTAGTAGGTCTGAGTGTAACTTAATCCCAAACTAGCCTTTGATGGCCCTTTTTCACATACCTATAGCTTGAAAACTTATATAATGACCTTTTTTAGATATTCCAATTCAATATAAAGCACATTTGAATCCAAAAGTGAAAGTGACCCCCTTGAACTAATCTAGGCATCACCATGCCTCAATATGCTTGATTGTAACTCTAGGAGTCTAGACCACCATGTTTGTTTTCTCTTTCTTATGAGGTGTTTCCCATGGCTTTCTATGTATGTTTCAACTTCACAATCCCTCTTGTAAGGTTTTCTTGGCTTCTGGTTCACCTTTTTACCTATTTCCTTTAAAAAATATAGGTTTGTGCATGGGAAAAGTGCCATCTATCTAAGACAAAATATAGGGAACTTCCCCTAATTTATTAAACTAGATAAATGTTTATAGAGATTATCTAAGTATTATATATGTTTTCTACCAAGTTTGAGCTCTTGGTCAGGTTTTTAGACTCTCCAACTTCCACAATTTCTCAAACAGACTTTGCATAAGCAAATTGTCTGCAGGGTTCTTATAATAAATTGTGTTTACATCTTAAACCTAATTGTAGATGAAAACTACCCCTCTAAAGGTCATTTTTTTAGGTTATCATGATTTATCTGAGGCTGATCATGGCATGGGTTGGCTTTCCTTGAATCAATGAGGACTATTTGATAACTTCTTATGCATTAACTCACCTTGACTAGTGTGGATTGAGTTTCCATAACTTTAATTGTACCCTGCTTATTTAAGGTTCCTCTAAGTGTTTTAACTTCTGGAAAGGTGTTTTATAACTTCCCATCAATATTTTTTAATCACCATTCACCTACTTCAAACCATTTCCTCATGTTTTGTCTATTTGATATCAAAAACTATCACTTAAGCACCTAGTCTCAGCTTATTGTGTGACTGTGTGGTTATATATAGAGGGTTTCAAGAGGTTTAGAGGTTTGTTTCATACATCACAAAATTTCTTAAGTCATAATGGTTATACTAAGGGTATTCACAATTTTCTTAAGTAATTTTAGCCTTTCCCATGCATATTTTTCTCCAACTGAGCATCCACTACCCCTATTGACTGAGATATCCCTTTTACCCCTACTTGTAGGTTAGATTCACTTATTTGGGATCTAGTTATAGTATGAAGGAACTCCCCACTGAACTATGAAATTAAGGACCACTTGATATTTTCTTTTACCCTATACTTCCTCTCTAACTCCTTTGGTTCATTATTGAGTTTCCTTTTCACCATGACTTAGATACTTTATGATCTGACCCCTACCTATAGGTTACCTTGAACCATCTAAGGTTGACCATGATGTTGATTGGACATCTCATGGATCCCTAGTCACAATATGTATGTTTGAATTGATCTTCCTCTTATAATCCTTAAAACATCATTAAAATACCAAAATGGATCATTGTCCTATTGACTAAGACACTTTGTCCCTATGTACGAACACTTGTAGGTGTGTTCAAGACATGAAACACTTCCTACTTATCATTATAATGATTTCCATGATCATCCACACATAATTCAAATCATTTGACTAATCTAAGTATGAAGGTAAGTTTCATGTGTTCTTAAATATATCAAAATCCATTCAAAACTCAAAACATGTAGATGTTACTGTAGGTTCTCGATGTGTTTCCCAGCAATTTTGAGTCCTCAAAACATCACCCTCCACCAATCCACTTGTCTTAATTCTTTCCATAGTATTTATCTCTACCAAGGGCTACAAGGTTAACATATTTAGATGCCTTAAAACTCTTTACCATCAAGTCTTTATATATCCATAAGGAGCCCTTGGACCTTTGTTTTCAATTTTTAGGGATTAGATCCTTAAGAACACATAGTCATCTTTTTGAAAGTGCTATTTATCTCATCTACCATTATAGTATTTCCAAAAGTTCTACCAATACCTCCTTCAACATGTTAGGACTCAAAATGGGTTTCATCACTTTTTCAAAGCTTCCAAACAAGTATTCTTAGCTCTCTAGAAACATCACCTGTAGGTAGGCAATCTAAGGTATAAATAGTGAGTAGCCTATTAGCAATTGTATCTTAAAATTGACCTTGGACCAACTCCATGTTTTTCCAAAAGGTGCAAACAATGGGTGATGATTTCAATAGCTTAGGACAAGATTCTTTGCCTTATTTCATTGTGACATTTCCCTCCATATCACCTGTAGATGAATTTTCCAATGTAAACTGTATGAAATTGTTGTGTGAAACCACAATAGTCCCCTTTTACATTATTTAGAAGGTTCAACTCATTTTCTCTTGTGTTGAAGGTGTGTTAAGCATCTCAATCCCTATATCATAATTCTATGGATATGGTTTAAATCTTTGCATAGCTCACCTGGTTGACTATTCATGGTAATCATACAACAAATTGAATGTATACAAGCTATGATTGCATACTCATAGAGACCTTGCTTGGATAAATGGATTAAGAAGGTAAAGGGATACAGGATCACGTGAAACATGTAAAATAACATATTACAATCCTCTAGATCCACTGAACAAGCATGAAGATACTACCACTAGTATAAATCTATCAAAACACAAAATAGGACCAGTTTGCAACCTTGAAGTGATTTGCTCATCAAAACACCTTATAAGATGAAAAAATCATTGGAGACATAAGGTAACATAGTTAACATCCTCTGTAATCCACTTCAGTAGTTAGTTTGTATGAAATTGCTCAAACAAGAGTAAAACATGGTGGGTGTATAGATTGATAGGTAGATTTGCATAGTCAACTTTAAATGGATGATTCATAAATCATGGTTAATAAAACTTGGAAATATATATATTTAAATTAATCTCTATAAGTTTACAACAACCTTCCAAAAGTTTTTAACTTGAAACCCTCCTAATGGACGTACCAAGCAAAAACTAGCAAGTCACTTTTGTATGCCAAAAAGAATAAAGATGGAGTAAAACATTTTTGGGAATAAAATGACACTTCCACATCAATTCAATCATGGAGTTGAGTGTGTGGAATCTGAAGAGTCACATTTCCACCTTTTTCAATTGGTACACTTATCAAGGAGGTTGTACAAGTGTAGACACCGAAATCGTGTCGACTCCCCTGGTCATTCCCCATCTTATTCTTCTTCGCCTATTTAACCCTTGCCGATCACTTGTTCCACCAACCTTGACCCTGGCAGCATGTAAAAATGAGCACAGAGCTAAAGCTAGACTCTATCCCCATTGTGCATCTGCCGACGACGGTCTTTACCCGGCCGATGTCGCCGACGTCGGCAATCCTGCCGATGTTGGTCACCTTGCCGTTATCCGTTATCAGTTATCATTCGGTTCCCGATCGATTTCCCAAAACGGTTGTCGAACCATCTCTCGAACCGTCCCTTGCCTTCATCAGCATCCGCCAACCATTCAAAAGGCTAATCAATCAAACCGATCAATCATTCAATGGATCTGCAAACTCTGACATCCACAGACTCTGGCAATCAATACTCTCGCGATCAACCAACTCCGGCATCAATCAATCTGCATTCGTTTCAATCCGGCACTGCACAGACAACTTCAACTATGGCTTTCATCACATCTTCTGGCAGGTAAGTATTTACTCTGTTTGTTTTATTTCTTCTTGGTTATTATTTGTTCATTATTTCTGTCATCCCGAATCTTTAAACCACAGACCCAAGTTCTGCATCTCTCCTTTACATCCCTGCCCACTATCCGAATCCATAACTCTATCCAGACTCGACTAAAACCCCCAGACTCTGTTCAAACCCGACCTTACCTCGCCCAAAACCTGTCCTGACCTTATCTTGATTCTATCAGACCCTGTCCCGACTTTGTCTAAACCTTGTCCCGACCCTGTCAAGAACCTGTCCCGACTCTCCCAGACCTTCTGCAACTCGTTCAAACTCTGTCCAAAACCTGCCCCGACCGACGCCGGTCACTACCCCGACCGACGCCGGCACCTTCCCTGACCGACGCCGGCACCACAGAGACCGACGCCAGTGACTGTGCAGAACAGTGTTGCATATCAGGTACGCATCTTTATTTTCTGTCATTTATTTCTGTCATTTTATCTTTTATTATCTACTTTCATCCAATATTCTATTTTTTTATCAGTTGGTTGATATCCTTCTAGGAAGTCTTCGTACTTCTGGGATCGGGCGTTCGCCTGACAGCCCACCATATCTTTGACTAATGTTTTTCCGTGTTTTAGCCTTTTCTTCGTAGGTGTCATTCCTCCACAGCCAAAGAGGAGAATCTTCCAACGTCTGATTTCGGTGCGCATGACTTTATCAGGTATCTTCTAGCCTTGACCATTTCTTTTAGTTTCTTATTTCTTCTTTGAATGTAGAAAGCAATTTTGCATAAAAACATTCTGGCACGCCCGGTGGGACCCTAGGTCCTCCTTGGGTTCTTTCTTTCTTTCGTTCATTTAGGTGCATTAGGTTTCTTCCTTTTTCGCCTCCTTTCATCTCTTCTTAAACGACATCATAAGCAGGACTGAAACGAACATTTCTTTCTTTCTTGCACTTCTAGACTAGCTAAAACTCCTATTCTTCGACTCTTTCTCCATTCATCTTCATACGAACAAACATTTCGACTTGGGCATTAAAACACTTTGCATTCATTTCTGTTTGCCTGCATCTTTTAGACCACACATAGTAATTAAAATGCATATTGAATTAATCTAGATCACTTGATGTTACACGACCAGACCACATGCACTAAAACGAACATAAAACTTACTTGAGACAAGGCCCGACTGGGATTTCATCCCCCAGTGGATACCTTACCCGTCCCGGTGACCCTACTTGGATTTCATCACCAAGGGGGAAGCCCACTCCGTTCTCTGGGGGAGGATAAACTCTAGGCGAGGTATATCTTGGCTAAGCGAGACCAGCTAACCACTGGAATCGTGAAGTGAGGGGAGCTTGCTCCTTAGCACCAGGCCACGTACCAGACCTAACACAGATTTTTGAGCACCATAACAAAACCCGAAACCATCCATAGACTTCTTCTTCTAGGACCCGACTCACAAAGCCAATCTTCCTCTACACACATTCTAAGGCATAAGACACTATAATCCTAATATTTTACTCCTAGGGTTTTAGGATCTGCTTGTGTCTTCATCTTTTTCATTCTTAACTGCTTATTTGAGCTTGTGAGGACGTTCTTCCTTGCCTTGAATGGTTTTTGACACGCAGTCAAACCAAGGCTCTTCTTGACCACGCTAGCTATCAATCACTTTCGCCTACCCCATCTATAAACAATCTTATAATGGAGTTCTACTCAGAGACTGAAAGAATTCCTACTAGACCATCTCCAACCCAGACGCCTATCATCCCAGAAGGGGACCAAGATTTTGCAAGATTCTTGGACCTCAATACCGCAGCCCTCCAAAACTATCTCGCGAGAAACCTAACGCGGGACCTTTCGGGCGACGTGGCGACAACATCAACACCGTTCGCCACCCAACCTTTTACGACTCAGCCTTTCGCCTCAACCATTAACCCGACCATGGCCTATACGCAAAGTTTGGCCTCCTCGTCTATTTTTAGACCAACCTCCACCGGGGTTTCGTTACCCCCTCAACCACCTGCAATTTAACCAAGTTCTACATCATATCAGAACTTGATTGTCTCGACCCCACACACTCTTGCACCTATATACGCAGGAGTGCCTACCTCCTCTTTTGCCCACGCCGCCACATAACCTCCTTTGACGATAGCCAGTCAGCGTATGCCTTCTACCTTCATAACCCAACCACCCTTAGCCTCTACTTCTGCCCCTGCGACTAGTCATCCGTACGTTGCGCCCTTACTTGTACAACCGACTATGTCGCACGCCTCCTCTAGCCTCTTCCAAGTGCCTTACAACTTAGGGGGCACTCAACCCGCCAATCCGTCAGCAGATCTTATCAAAATGCTGATGGATAAAATGTCCAGTCTCGAAGCCTCCATTTCTGGTTCAAGCAATGTCTCTTCATATGACCAGATTTACAACGAGCCCATCCATCCTTTTGTCCCTATCCGACCATACCCCAACCATTGGGAGCTTCCTAAATTTACTCACTTTCAGAGTAAGGAAGACCCACAACAACACTTACGGGCATTCAAACATGCCTGTTACCTTATCGCCCACGATGATGCGTTACTTCTACGCACGTTTCCTATGTCTCTTTCTGGCCCTGCCCTTGACTGGTATAACTCTCTTGCCAGACATTCTATCTTTTCATTCATTCAACTCGCCCAACTATTCGTTGACCATTTTTCTATCAATATCACTAAACAAGTCTCGATCACAGACCTTTACTCCATTAGATAATTTGACGACGAATCAATAGTCAATTTTGTCGCCCGTTGGAGAGGCTTGATTAACCAGCTCTCTTTCTCCTTGCCTCAACCCGAGCTCATTGAGCTCTTTTCTCGAGCATGTGCCAGTCACATCTCGTCCACCTTGCGGGTTCAAACATTCCACACTTTCGATGAGGCCTTCACCATGGCCCGAAAGCTTGAACTCCACGCCATTGAAGAAGATAAGGTCAAATTGCGTCATACCAACACAAAATCCAATGGCCATTCTTCTTCCAGACCTCCTTCTTCTACCCACTCCCAATCTAAGGGGTCGGTAAACACTGTCATCTTTAGACCATCATCTTCAATAATAACCAACCGACCAGCATCTTCAACATTAGACTACATCAATAAACATTTTCAACGTCAATCCATACAGCGTCAATTCACTCCAATTGGAGAGTCATATACCTCTGTGTTGGATAAACTCGTCAAGCAGGGGGTCCTCAATCTCCCTTCAATCCGACCACATCAATTCGACCCCTCAACACCTATCCCTGCATGGTATAGGGAAAATCACTTTTGCAACTATCACCGTGTCAAAGGCCATGACACGGATCACTATCAAACTTTCAAAAACATCGTACAGGACATGCTCGACAAAGGGGATCTTATTTTAGATAACTCGAACGCACCGCCCAACCAAAACCTTGACATTTTCAAGCAACCCTTTTCTAATCACCCGCCTACTCAAGACAACGTCCAAACCATGATCAATGACCCTCAAGACCATGATATACACACAGTCGACACTATCTTTTCTCTTATCCCTGACCAACCTCTTTCACAGATGGAAGACCCTTCTTCCCCTATACCTCCTCCACATGATGAAGAACTTTCTTCTCCTACTTGTCCTCCATCGATTTCTCCCATATTGGAGGATGCTTTGACCACATCAACGCCATTAAGCCCACCTCCATCCGAAGACCCTACCTTTCCTACTCCTCAACTACAAGTAGAAGGCACGATCATCCATGCCCTCTGCCCACTTGAGGAGCCACCCTCTCTTATTTCTTCTCCACCAAGAGAAGAACCAGTCTCTCCACCCATTTCAACCGAGGAAGACCCAGTCACGGTTTCCTCTTGCCCTTTGCGTGAGATTTTTACATCTCACTCACCTCCATCCACATCCAAACCCAAACCTACATCTAACCTCGCCTCACACAAAGGTGGCCCTCAACCCAAACCAAAGAAGGCTACTAAACCACACCAGAGGCCTCCTCCCCTATCTTCGTCATTACCTTCAATCTTGGGCCCACATCCGTCTACTTTACTCAGAATGCTTCCCACTCCCATACTTCACAGAGGCACATCGCCTCCATTACTCCTTCAACCCGTTAGACTTATACCTCCTCCAAACCATCGATCAATGCATCTTACGCCTCTCAAACCAAACTCACCAACCCTCACTACAACAAGACACTTAGACCCGTTAGCAGGTTCTTATGCCTTGCTGTTACGGCAATTGTTGCAGTCCTCTCGTATCTATCTCCCGCCTCTTAGACCATATCAATCTCTCGGACCAAAACCCCCCTGGTTCAACGAAACTCGCATTTGTGCTTACCATCGCATGCCTGGGCACGACACCGAGCAGTGTTGTGCCCTCAAGGTCGCCATTCGCCAATGTCTTGGGAATGAAACCCTTCTTCTCAACCACATCATCAATAAACCTTCAACATCACCCCACTCATCAACTCTCGGATCAAGGCCATCTTGGTTTGACAACTCTACATTCTGTCATTATCATCACACTCCGGGACATGACACTGAGTGTTGTTATGCTCTTAAAGTTGTCAATCGTCAACAACGGAGAAAGGATTCCTTTCTCATCAAGGATCCTCTTGACCACCCCTCTGACAAATCATCAACACCAACCCATGCCTCTCCAACCTCATCACCTAAATCAGGATCTCCACGCCAGACTAGGGTCCCTTCACCGCCTTTAACCCCCTTATTCGACATCAACACAATCCATCTTACCACTAAACCTCAATTGACCTTAACCAATCTGTCAAACATTCTCCCTAGCCACTGGGGGAATTTAACCTTCATCCAAACCTCGACCAATTTTTCAACACAGTCTCGACCACATATCAATCACTCTTTCAACTTAACCTCAATCAGACCAGCAACCAAACATTTAACCCAACCTCAACTAAACATTCAACCCAACCAAAGACCAAATACCAACCAATCAACCCTCGACCTACCATTGACCAACTATCACATGACCAAATCTCACCCAAACATTCAACCAACCTTTTTATTAAAACATCCAACCAGTCTCGATCAATCAACAACCATATCAACCAACTTCACATCCACTCATCAATCAACACCTGACCAATCTGGAAAGAGGCACATGGGGCAAGTTTGCTCCTAATTGGCTCGGACCTTTTATTATCACGCACAAGTATGGATCAGGGACTTACCGTCTGTCTTCTCTTGATGGACGACCAGAACCTGAGCCTCTTAATGCGTTGCATCTGCGACCATTTTACTGCTAGTCGAGTACTCGTCCACTTGACACTTAACTTGAGCTCATCCCTTGAGCAATCCCCATCCTCTTAATCCTACTTCTTTTCAACCCTATTCCTCTTAACAATTCCTATAACCCTTTTATGTTGTATGGATGCTTTGTCCTAATAAAAGGGAGCCCTCGACCTTCTATAATCTTGTCCATGACTCACATTTCTATAAAAACAAATCAAGATGTCACAATATCCATGGTCACTATATCAATATCAAATCAAAAAGCAGACTGCTCCCTCGAAGGACAGCTATTCAAAAGCCCTTATATTAATCAAAAATCTAGACCACTCCCTCGAAGGATGGCTATGACTAATCTGGCAATAAACAGCATTATTTTAGAAGCTTCCCGCATTGATCAGCTTCACAACTGACCACCAAGCAAATGACATCTCTATGCAGGCTTCCCGCATTGATCAGTCTGCGCCAAAAAAAAAAAAAAAAAAAAATGAGTCATGGACTTGACTTATAGTTGTCTCAGGGTCTCCTATAAAAAGGGGCAAAGTTATCTCTGCTCTTAAAACGGGTTACCCTCTTTCCTCCTCCTATCACCTACTCAAGGGACTTCGAGCTCACTTTAATGTCTAAGTGATTCGATTACCGCTCTAACATAACTATGGTCAACGACGTCACGCATGAATGGGGCTCTTGGTTCTCATAACCCCTATCTATGCTATCTTTTTGGTCCTTGTCAATGAAAGAGCAATATGATTTCCACTTCTTCTACACTTTGGTCACATTCACCTTCATCACTTGTCAATCGACTCAACTCAACTCTCTTTTCAGACCATCAACATGACCTAGCCTATTCACCCTAGTTTCTATGGACACCAATACACATGGAAACTATCGACCCGCTGCAATTTATGTTCATCATAAACCAATACTTGCTGAAGCATAAATAAACCTCAATTCATTTTTAGCATACATCCATCACGAATATGGAATATTGCTAGGGATGAAAAACCCCTCAACCAATGTTGCAGAATACACCATTTGGAAAAGGCTGCAACATCTTTTTTTCCTCCTCATTTCATCATAACCAAGACCAATCTCTCAACTATTTTAACCACCTGTCTACTACTCGGACCCTTTGTCTGAACTACATTGGTTTGAGGCCCTTCCACAGGGGCTATGTAGGCAGCACTCAGATGACACGACTGTCTTCTGGGGTTAGCTCGACCATTCTCATTTGTTCGTCTCTCTGATGAACAAACCTTCTTTCCTTCTTTTAACCATACCACGACCCATTTCCATCCCTTTGACCCTTCCTCCCTTCTAGGGAGAACTACATTAGCCTGAGGCCCTATCACCAGGGCTATGTAGGCAGCACTCAGTTGACATGGGGTCTTCTGAGGATAGCTCAGCCGCATCCTTTCATCCATTCATCCATCCATCGACCACCAACCATTGGAGATCATGTCTATCTCCTCCAGCCTCGACCACTTCCAAGACGCTGTTGCCTAGGTTGTTTTTGCATGTATGCTACCTCATGACTAGTTAGCAGAATTGTGCGCAGACCTTTTTGGACCCTCACAAGTATAGGATCGCAAGCCGGTTAATCCACACTACTTGTGACTTTTTCGTGATTCTAGGAGCACTTCCTGAGCCCGGGATACCTAGACCGCGATGACCCATTTTGGAGCTTCAGCTTAGATTGAATAACCCGATCAGCAGACGACTAAATGCTGGGGCCCGGTTATCTCAATTTTGGCACTCCTTGACCCTTGACCTGCGACACTTTGACCTGACCCTCTCGTGCAGTGGTATACGCACAATCACAACCTTTACAGCGTTCACCCTCACCCCTTTTTCATCCACTCTTTGTCAAATCAGCACCTAATTCTCGGTTCCCTTCCCTCGACTCTTGCTTTGAGGGGGAATCCCTTATTGATACTCGGGGCAATCTGCTTCCTATTTTTGTCTTGTAGTTCATTCGAACAACCAACAAGACGAAATCAACCTTATCCCTCACCTTGGGCAATCACTCCTATTTTTGTCTTGCAGTTCATCCAGAACAACCAACAAGACAAAAAGGGGCAAATGTAGACACCGAAATCATGTCGACTCCCCTGGCCATTCCCCATCTTATTCTTCTTCGCCTATTTAACCCTTGTCGATCACTTGTTCCACCAACCTTGACCCTGGCAGCATGTAAAAATGAGCACAGAGCTAAAGCTAGACTCTATCCCCATTGTGCATCTGCCGACGACGGTCTTTACCCGGTCGATGTCGCCGACATCGGTCACTTATCGGCCGACGTCGGCAATCCTGCCGACGTCGGTCACCTTGCCGTTATCCGTTATCAGTTATCATTCGGTTCCCGATCGGTTTCCCGAAACGGTTTTCGAACCGTCTCTCAAACCATCCCTTGCCTTCATCAGCGTCCGCCAACCATTCGAAAGGCTAATCAATCAAACCAATCAATCATTCAATGGACCTGCAAACTCTGACATCCATAGACTCTGGCAATCAATACTCTCGCGATCAACCAACTCCGGCATCAATCAATCTGCATTTGTTTCAATCTGGCACTGCACAGACAACTTTAACTATGGCTTTCATCACGTCTTCTGGCAGGTAAGTATTTACTCTGTTTGTTTTATTTCTTCTTGGTTATTATTTGTTCATTATTTCTGTCATCCCGAATCTTCAAACCACAGACCCAAGTTCTGCATCTCTCCTTTACATCCCTGCCCACTATCCGAATCCATAACTCTGTCTAAACTCGACTAAAACCCCCAGACTCTGTTCAAAGCCGACCTTACCTCGCCCAAAACCTGTTCTGACCTTATCTTGATTCTATCAGACCCTGTCCCGACTCTGTCTAAACCTTGTCCCGACCCTGTCAAGAACCTGTCCTGACTCTCCCAGACCTTCTGCAACTCATTCAGACTCTGTCCAGAACCTGCCCCGACCGACACCAGTCACTACCCTGACCGACGCCGGCAGTTTGACCGACGCTGGCACCTTCCCTGACCGACGCCGGCACCACAGAGACCGACGCCGGTGACTGTGCAGAATAGTGCTGCATATCAGGTACACATCTTTATTTTTTGTCATTTATTTCTATCATTTTATCTTTTATTATCTACTTTCGTCTAATATTCTGCTTTTTTATCAGTGGGTTGATATCCTTCTAGGAAGTCTTCATACTTCCGGGATCGGGCGTTCGCCTGACAGCCCACCATATCTTTGACTAACATTTTTCCGTGTTTTAGCCTTTTCTTCGCAGGTGTCATTCCTCCACAGCCAAAGAGGAGAATCTTCCAACGTCTGATTTCAGTGCGCACGACTTTATCAGGTATCTTCTAGCCTTGACCATTTCTTTTAGTTTCTTATTTCTTCTTTGAATGTAGAAAGCAATTTTGCATAGAAACAACAAGTGCCATTTTCTCCTTTTTTCAAGAAAGATGCTTTTTTTCTAAACAACCTACTATATTTTAGTAGTGTCAGTTATCTAATACTTATAATGATACGTGGGTAATGACATCATGTTTTCACACTTGCACATTTCCCAATAAATCTATACAAAGCATTAAATGCACCTTTTTGACCCCTCAAATGACCAAAAAATGATATAAGAACATAAAAACTAATTTAACAAAGCTAATATAACATTATTTGACATCAATTAACCTATAAAACACCTCATGACAATATATTATACCCCTTTATAGACCTAAAAAGTCAATTTTTTACCTATAGGTGCCCCAATTTGACCTAAAATTCAATTTTTGTCAACAATTACAAGTGGGCACGATTGATGCCCAATTCTCCACATGCAACACCATTTTTGAGTACTACATCTCCTCCATTAGAAAAAGTGGAGGTGGAGGTACTTGGGATTTCTTCTTATATTGGCGTATCATCCATGTTCCTTCACCTTTTATGTGTTCCCTTTATTTTTCAAGTTTTTCCTCCCTGATTAATATTATTTCCCCACCAACACTTAGCTCATATTCCTCTAGAATAACTGGGAGTGTCTCACTTTATTTGGCCTTTTTATTAGGCTGCATCACCCTTTGTGGAGCCCAAAGTTTGAGGCATTGTTGCCCAATATTCCCAAAAGAATATATTTTTATTGTAGAAGTGTCTCGACTCTCTTGCTTCAATGCCCGCTAATGGCAAACGCTGACCTATGCAACCTACAATCTAAGAAATTCCTCTACATTATTTTAGTTTACCTATCTCCTATTGTTCATTCAGATAAAACCATACTCTCAATGATTAATGAATTAAGAATCAATTCTCTGCACTTGTCTTAGAATTTCCTAATCTTGGTTTGTCATGTCCCCTTTTTAATTGACATGTCTGAGTTCATGGTTAGCCTATTATGCGACCTTTGTGGGTTAATAGGATAGATAGAGGGTCATAATGGAGCTTGGCTTGACTTTGATTCACAGGATTTCTACATTTGATTTTCATTCAGGTTATTTCGGACATATTTGGCCAGGGCTCCTAATTTTTAGGGATATTTGATATGCAGTGGAGCACCTTTATTATGGTATGGTTATGTGCGGAATCACTCCCTGATTCACTAGCTTCGATCGGTTCGTCGATCCGACATGTATTGAGGGAGATATTAATATTTGATTGATTTAATCAAATATTAATTATTTAGCCTATTTTTAATTAGAAACCCTAATTCTAATTTAAGAAACCCTAATTAGGGCAAGCATATCTTTTTGAGGGTATAAGGGTTTCTCATGGAGGCCATTGTTCATTAGCCATTGATTATTGATATTGATTTTGAGAATTTCTTTTGTGAAGACTGAGCCTAGGGTTCAAGGATTCCATTTGCATTGGAGAACGTTCCCTCTTCAGTGTGTGCAATTAAGAGGCTGTGGAATATCAGCTGATCTATTGCCAAAGTGTGAGATAGCTTCATCCAGAAGTTATCATAGAATTTCAGGTTTGAGAGATAACTTCACACAGAAGTTATTACAGATATTCCAGGTATTTCTTTATTTTTGTTTTGATTCAATAAATTATACAGCTAGAGATCATCTGTGCTAGAAACGTATATTTCAGATTAGGGGTTGAAAACAGGGAAGTTGTGCTTAATTGGTGGCCGTACAAGTCTGTACAGGTCCATACTGATCAGCTCAGGAACCGACCTCGGCAGACAGAGGGTTTTCAGTGACCGACATCGGTCGACTGAAGACCGACGTCGGCAGAAAGCTGACCGACAGAGACCGACGTCGGCGAGATATCGACCGACGACAGTGACTGTGTGTCAACACAGAAGGGCCGAGACCTTCCAGAATTCAATTTTCACTTCCAGTTTTGATAAGCCAGGGTTTTTAAGACTGTATTTCATATTTATATGCATGAGAAAGGACTGCAATTGTAATAGTTTAAAAGGACAAGTGATAAGATTTGTAATTTGCTATTCAGAGACTATATTATTGTGATCATTCTGAATTTATTCAACTGAAGTTATATCTTGTTCAAAGTTTTTTGTGTTGCTATATTTCCTATTTTGGAGGGGATATTACAGTGGTATCAGAGCTAAATCCTGCCAGCCTGAGGGTGTATAGATCTTATGCAGCCACAAGAGTTGGGACCACACAAGTATAACACACGTAGCTGAGCCTTGCTTGAAGGTACTCAGGTGTTAGATCAGCTACCGACCATCATGAGTGACAGACGTGAGGGTAGCCCACCCAGGGGCCACAAGTATGATGCTGATTAGGCCACCATAGAATTTCAACGTGCTATGATGACAAGCCAACAGCAGATGGCTCAGACACTACAGGCACTTATGGCCATGATAGAGAGAATGAACACACCTGATGGACAGAATGGGGACCAAAGAGATGACAGGAGTGCAACAGTTAATCAGAGGCCACAGTGGACTCACTCCAGAACAACTGATAGACCTACACGTCCTACTTTTGTTCAAGAAGAAACAGAGGCACCAGTAGAGGAAGTAGGGAATAACCCATTTGCAGATGTTTACATGGCTACAAATGATGAGTGGGACTTATTACCTCTTCATGTCCAAGAGAGGATGACCTTTGATCATTTTGTCAATCTTAGGAGAGAGCACTACAGATTGGTTAGACAGGACAGGAAGCCTAGAGTTCAATTCAGTGAGCTGCAGAAGGCTACTGGTAAGCTTTCTTTGACTATTTTTGACGGCAGCGATAAGATGACAGCTCAAGCTTGGGTTCATAAGCTTGACACCTTTTTGGCATTGAGACCAATGTCAGAGATAGATGCCATCAAATACGCCACTTTGCACTTGGATGGAGTAGCACATGATTGGTGGTACCATGGTATGGTAACACTTCAGCATAATCAGGTAACAGAGTATCAAGACTTTGTGGATAGATTGGTTGAGCGGTTTGACAGGAAGGATCCTGAGGTTTACTTTCGAGATCTGGCACAGTTGAGACAAACAGGTAACTTGGAGTCCTTCATTGGTGAGTTTCAGAGATTGGCAGTCATGGTGCCCAATATTTCAGAGCGTAGATTGGTAGTTCTCTTCATAGAAGGATTGTCAGAGCCATTGAGAGGTTGGATCAAAGCCTTTAATCCTCCTTTACAGGTAGCTATGAAGAAGGCACGGAGTATGGAGATGGCAGCCCCATCCAATAAATTTAACTCTAGGGGTGCTTCTTCGTCTAGAGACCATAAGCACTCCCACGGGGATACAGAGAGACCGGATTTTAACATAGATAAATCCGGGGTTAAAAATGATTCAAAAGCCAATCCGGCAGCACCACCTTTGGATCGTGAGGTGCTTAATGATTTACGTAGGAAGAAGCTTTGCTTCTACTACAAAGGACCATATGATATCCATCACGATTGTCCTTTGAGGCCTAAGGGCAAGGCGAATCGTATGATGTGGGTATACTATGAGGATTTCGATTCTGAGGATTCCGAGTAGTAGAACAGTTCTGAGGGGGCAGAGGCAGAGGCTTCAGGGCCTAATGCAGAAGTAGAGTTAGAGATTCGCATTCAGGAGGCACGCATATCCAGTATTCAGTCAGATGAGTCATTCAGGCTCTGTGGAGTTTTAGCAGGGCAGAAGGTTATCACCCTTCTTGATACAGGAGCCACACATAATTTCATAGATGCTAGATTTGTGGAGAAGCATGGGCTCACTACCGTAGACTTTGAGGGCATCAGTGTTAAGGTAGCCGATGGTCACACTCTTAAGTGTGAGCGTATGATTAGAGACCTCCCATTGCGCTTGAACAACTATGAGTTCAAGGCTGATTATTATGTGGTAAACATGGGGGATATAGACTTAGTCTTGGGTATGAAGTGGCTTCATTCATTTGAGGAAGTTACTCTTCGTCTCAAGGACATGGAGGTTCTCTTTAATGTTGATGGGATGACACATATTCTTAAGGCAATATGGGGCAGCAGCTTCAGATATATGTTTTTTCATCGGATGGAGGTACCTATACCACATAACATGATAGAGGGTGATGACGAGAGTACATTGGCACCAACACAGGAGAGGTACGAGGACGAGCTTGGTCTTGAGGTGAGTTCAGTTCAGGAGTTGTCACATGTGGTGAGGACTCAACTTTCTGTTACAGTCGGGTCACAGGTTGATGATGATATGACTATTTCTAGTCTTCACTATCCAGTTTCAGATATTATTCAGGTAAGGAGTTTGCTTGCTGATTTTCATTTATGGATTGGATGTTGGAGTGCTTATCTTAGTACTAGAGATGATGTGACACCATTACATGAGATTTGGGATGGACATGGCATGGGGGTCGTGTTAATTGACAGTAGTGGAGATCAAAACTATATTTGGGATCCAGATGGATTGATTGATTTGTCATTCAGTGATTGCTTGAGGGCAAGCAATTTCAAGAGGGGCGGATTGTCATGTCCCCTTTTTAATTGACATGTCTGAGTTCATGGTTAGCCTATTATGCGACCTTCGTGGGCTAATAGGATGGATAGAGGGTCATAATGGAGCTTGGCTTGACTTTAATTCACAGGATTTCTACATTTGATTTTCATTCAGGTTATTTTGAACATATTTGGCCAAGGCTCCTACTTTTTAGGGATATTTGATATGCAGCGGAGCGCCTTTATTATGGTATGGTTATGTGCGGAATCACTCCCTGATTCACTAGCTTCGATCGGTTTGTCGATCCGACATGTATTGAGGGAGATATTAATATTTGATTGATTTAATGAAATATTAATTATTTAGCCTATTTTTAATTAGAAACCCTAATTCTAATTTAAGAAACCCTAATTAGGGCAAGCATATCTTTTTGAGGGTATAAGGGTTTCTCATGGAGGCCATTGTTCATTAGCCATTGATTATTGATATTGATTTTGAGAATTTCTTTTGTGAAGACTGAGCCTAGGGTTCAAGGATTCCATTTGCATTGGAGAACGTTCCCTCTTCAGTGTGTGCAATTAAGAGGCTGTGGAATATCAGCTGATCTATTGCCAAAGTGTGAGATAGCTTCATCCAAAAGTTATCACAGAATTTCAAGTTTGAGAGATAACTTCACACAGAAGTTATTACAGATATTCCAGGTATTTCTTTATTCTTGTTTTGATTCAATAAATTATACAGCTAGAGATCGTCTGTGCTAGAAATGTATATTTCAGATCAGGGGTTGAAAATAGGGAAGTTGTGCTTAATTGGCGGCCGTACAAGTCCGTACAGGTCCGTACTGATCAGCTCAGGAACTGACCTCGGCAGACAGAGGGTTTTCAGTGACCAACATCGATCGACTGAAGACCGACGTCGGCAGAAAGCCGACCGACAGAGATCGACGTCGGCGAGATATCGACCGATGACGGTGACTGTGTGTCAACATAGAAGGGCCAAGACCTTCCAGAATTCAATTTTCACTTCCAATTTTGATAATCCAGGGTTTTTAAGACTGTATTTCATATTTATATGCATGAGAAAGGACTGCAATTGTAATAGTTTAAAAGGACAAGTGATAAGATTTGTAATTTGCTATTCAGAGACTATATTATTGTGATCATTCTGAATTTATTCAACTGAAGTTATATCTTGTTCAAAGTTTTTTGTGTTGCTATATTTCCTATTTTGGAGGGGATATTACAGTGGTATCAGAGCTAAATCCTGCCAGCCTGAGGGTGTATAGATCTTATGCAGCCACAAGAGTTGGGACCACACAAGTATAACACACGCAGCCGAGCCTTGCTTGAAGGTACTCAGGTGTTAGATCAGCTACCGACCATCATGAGTGACAGACGTGAGGGCAGCCCACCCAGGGGCCATAGGTATGATGCTGATCAGGCCACCATAGAATTTCAGCGTGCTATGATGACAAGCCAACAGCAGATGGCTCAGACACTACAGGCACTTATGACCATGATAGAGAGAATGAACACACTTGATGGACAGAACGGGGACCAAAGAGATGACAGGAGTGCTACGGTTAATCAGAGGCCACAGCGGACTCACTCCAGAACAGTTGATAGACCTACACGTCCTACTTTTGTTCAAGAAGAACCAGAGGCACCAACAGAGGAAGCAGGGAATAACCCATTTGCAGATGTTTACATGGCTGCAAATGATGAGTGGGACTTATTACCTCTTCATGTCCAAGAGAGGACGACCTTTGATCATTTTTTCAATCTTAGGAGAGAGCACTACAGATTGGTTAGACAGGACAGGAAGCCTAGAGTTCAATTCAGTGAGCTGCAGAAGGCTACTGGTAAGCTTTCTTTGACTATTTTTGACGGCAGCGGTAAGATGACAGCTCAAGCTTGGGTTCATAAGCTTGACACCTTTTTGGCATTGAGACCAATGTCAGAGATAGATGCCATCAAATACGCCACTTTGCACTTGGATGGAGTAGCACATGATTGGTGATACCATGGTATGGTAACACTTCAGCATAATCAGGTAATAGAGTATCAGGACTTTGTGGATAGATTGGTTGAGCGGTTTGACAGGAAGGATCCTGAGGTTTACTTTCAAGATCTGGCACAGTTGAGACAAACAGGTAACTTGGAGTCCTTCATTGGTGAGTTTCAGAGATTGGCAGTCATGGTGCCCAATATTTCAGAGCGTAGATTGGTACTCTTCATAGAAGGATTGTCAGAGCCATTGAGAGGTTGGATCAAAGCCTTTGATCCTCCTTCTTTATAGGTAGTTATGAAGAAGGCACGGAGTATGGAGATGGCAGCCCCATCCAATAAATTTAACTCTAGGGGTGCTTCTTCGTCTAGAGACCATAAGCACTCCCACGGGGATACAGAGAGACCGGATTTTAACATAGATAAATCCAGGGTTAAAAATGATTCAAAAGCCAATCCGGCAGCACCACCTTTGGATCGTGAGGTGCTTAATGATTTACATAGGAAGAAGCTTTGCTTCTACTACAAAGGACCATATGATATCCATCACGATTGTCCTTTGAGGCCTAAGGGCAAGGCGAATCGTATGATGTGGGTATATTATGAGGATTCTGATTCTAAGGATTCTGAGCAGCAGAACAGTTCTGAGGGGGCAGAGGCAGAGGCTTCAGGGCCTAATGCAGAAGCAGAGTTAGAGCTTCACATTCAGGAGGCACGCATATCCAGTATTCAGTCAGATGAGTCATTCAGGCTCCGTGGAGTTTTGGCAGGGCAGAAGGTTATCACCCTTCTTGATACAGGAGCCACACATAATTTCATAGATGCTAGATTTGTGAAGCGTGGGCTCACTACCGTAGAATTTGAGGGCATCAGTGTTAAGGTAGCCGATGGTCACACTCTTAAGTGTGAGCGTATGATTAGAGACCTCCCATTGCACTTGAATAACTATGAGTTCAAGGCTGATTATTATGTGGTAAACATGGGGGATATAGACTTAGTCTTGGGTATGAAGTGGCTTCATTCATTTGAGCAAGTTACTCTTCGTCTCAAGGACATGGAGGTTCTCTTTAATGTTGATCGGACGACACATATTCTTAAGGCAATACGGGGCAGCAGCTTCAGATATATGTTTTTTCATCGGATGGAGGTACCTATACCACATAACATGATAGAGGGTGATGACGAGAGCACATTGGCACCAACACAGGAGAGGTACGAGGACGAGCTTGGTCTTGAGGTGAGTTCAGTTCAGGAGTTGTCACATGTGGTGAGGACTCAACTTTCTGTTACAGTCGGGTCACAAGTTGATGATGATATGACTATTTCTAGTCTTCACTATCCAGTTTCAGATATTATTCAGGTAAGGAGTTTGCTTGCTGATTTTCATTTATGGATTGGATGTTGGAGTGCTTATCTTAGTACTAGAGATGATGTGACACCATTACATGAGATTTGGGATGGACATGGCATGGGGGTCGTGTTAATTGATAGTAGTGGAGATCAAAACAATATTTGGGATCTAGATGGATTGATTGATTTGTCATTCAGTGATTGCTTGAGGGCAAGCAATTTCAGGAGGGGCGGATTGTCATGTCCCCTTTTTAATTGACATGTCTGAGTTCATGGTTAGCCTATTATGTGACCTTCGTGGGCTAATAGGATGGATAGAGGGTCATAATGGAGCTTGGCTTGACTTTGATTCACAGGATTTCTACATTTGATTTTCATTCAGGTTATTTCGGACATATTTGGCTAGGGCTCCTACTTTTTAGGGATATTTGATATGCAGCGGAGTGCCTTTATTATGGTATGGTTATGTGCGGAATCACTCCCTGATTCACTAGCTTTGATCGGTTCGTCGATCCGACATGTATTGAGGGAGATATTAATATTTGATTGATTTAATCAAATATTAATTATTTAGCCTATTTTTAATTAGAAACCCTAATTCTAATTTAAGAAACCCTAATTAGGGCAAGCATATCTTTTTGAGGGTATAAGGGTTTCTCATGGAGGCCATTGTTCATTAGCCATTGATTATTGATATTGATTTTGAGAATTTCTTCTGTGAAGACTGAGCCTAGGGTTCAAGGATTCCATTTGCATTGGAGAACGTTCCCTCTTCAGTGTGTGCAATTAAGAGGCTGTGGAATATCAGCTGATCTATTGCCAAAGTGTGAGATAGCTTCATCCAGAAGTTATCACAGAATTTCAGGTTTGAGAGATAACTTCACACAGAAGTTATTACAGATATTCCAGGTATTTCTTTATTATTTTTTTGATTCAATAAATTATACAGCTAGAGATCGTCTGTGCTAGAAATGTATATTTCAGATCAGGGGTTGAAAACAGGGAAGTTGTGCTTAATTGGTAGCCGTACAAGTCCGTACAGGTCCGTACTGATCAGCTCAGGAACCGACCTCGGCAGACAGAGGGTTTTCAGTGACCGACATCAGTCGACTGAAGACCGACATCAGTAGAAAGCCGACCGACAGAGACCAACGTCGGTGAGATATCGACCGACGACGGCGACTGTGTGTCAACACAGAAGGGCCGAGACCTTCCAGAATTCAATTTTCACTTCCAGTTTTGATAAGCTAGGGTTTTTAAGACTGTATTTCATATTTATATGCATGAGAAAGGACTGCAATTGTAATAGTTTAAAAGGACAAGTGATAAGATTTGTAATTTGCTATTCAGAGACTATATTATTGTGATCATTCTGAATTTATTCAACCGAAGTTATATCTTGTTCAAAGTTTTTTGTGTTGCTATATTTCCTATTTTGGAGGGGATATTACATGGTTGTTCACTTTTAGGCTCTATAAAATCACACTTGAAATAAAAGTAAAGTGTAAAATGAGCCCCCCAATGTCTTTTTATAGTTTTAAGGGGGTAACTTACATTTACTACCCTCTCTCTTTGACCATCACTTCTCATAATCAATGTGATTAATGGTCTCCTCTCTTTGACCATCACTTCTCATAATAAATGTGATTAATGGTATTACCATGATGTGATGTTGGCACGCTTGTCATAACCACTACCTCTTTATATTAATGGCACATCTTTTCCCACACTTTTCTAAAATTACATGATAGTTGTAGAAACATTTGAATATTCATATTCATACCATTGTTGGGAATATTTATTCTTGGATACCTTTACTTGTGCGTACATCCATATGGATCTGTATACACCCTAAATTCTTCAAGTAACCACACATATCATGTATTTTCATAGTCCTTTCACACAAGACTCTAACTACAGAACATGATCTTTATTCACATTTAGCCATGTCTTTTGTTTTAGTCATCTTGGTCTTGTTTCATGCTCATAAGCATCTTCTCACTAATTCTCAGTCATCCATATCCTTTTAGACCTGATCCCAGCTCAACCAAACTACTCTTTCCATGACAAATCCATCACCTCAGGCCCCATCAGCTTAGGATAATAGTGCCCAACTTGGACTAGAGTGTTGGTGACACTAGTGTCCACTTTCAGTGATCCTATCCAAGGTAATTTTGAGCCCCAATGATTAGTTTTATTCACTTAATAAGTCCCACCCCTTTCTTAGCTTCATCTTTAAGTTTTCTAATATCAACCAAAAGTAATTAAAGTTACCAAATTCAAAATAAAGAGTATCCTATATAAAGGACTACACAAGGCATTTTATATCTAGCACTTACTACTTTGGCACATTACATAATTAAAATCAATTAAAAGTATAGCATAGCATTTTGCATCCACATAGACTTTCATGCTTGATCAAAAAAGGGCCTAGGCAAAAGTTCATTCTTGCATCTACCATGCATGTTGATTATGCATGTTCCCTAAGGGAGAACTAGAGTTGATCTGAGACCCTAGCTTTAGGGTTAAAGTAGGTAGTGATCAAGGATCAGGGGTTCTAGATCATGTGATCATTCTTCCCCTAACCTAATTTTTCTCCCTTTTTATTTTGATGCATTTATTGTTTACATGTGTGTAGATAGATACAGGGTTTAGAGATTGAAATGGATCTATAGTGAGCTCTGTTGACTTCCATCCTCCAAAATTTTATAGGCAAGGTCACTTAGACATAGTGAAAAAAACCCAAAATGTTTAGGTCTCCTAAACAATCATAGTAGGAGTAGACTACAGTGTTAGTGCCACTCATGTCTCATTTTAGTGCTTTTGTCTAATCAAAAAATGAAGACCAGATCTTGATTTGTGATAGTGTCTCAATCCTACACCATAATTACAGCTCCTAAATCATTTGTTTTAGTCCATTTTTCCAAATAATTTTATCTCTCTCCCTATGCAATTAATTTGATTAAATTTTCCAAAACCTATATTTTACTATATTTGATTGCATTTTGTCCCTAGTTTTCCCAAAAATGATAAAACATTTGGTGAACCTAACTTACTTGAACAAAAATAAAACCCTAGGTACACTTAGGGTTTTTCCTTCAAATTTTGTGCACAAATATAACTTCAAATTTTTTATTTTTGTATAAATTTTTGTGCATTAATTCTATTCAAAATTATTTTTAGAATTTAAATTATTGCATAATTTTCAAAAATTCTAAAATCTTAGTTGAATGTACTAGCTCCTATTTGCTTTTTGAGGTATCACCTTACATCAAAATCAGATCTCAAAAATGGATCTCACTTATTTTCAAATATTTCTTGTATTTTTAGCAAATAATAAAGAGACTATACCCGGCCCTATCACGTAAATGAATGATGAAGTTTAACATATGTTGGTGCAAAGCTTCATTCTTTAAATTTCATGTTTATTTTTCATAATATGGGATGATATTAAGAAATTCATTGTTAAACATAGTAAGATACCTCTCCTTCAAAGCAAAGTTTACTTGTCTTTAATACAAGGTTTTGTCTCTTGCTTTCTATCTCTCATATGGAAAAAATTTTAAATTTATCATGCTTAACACATTAGAAGTATCATAGCACATGCCAAATTTTCTTGTGCATTCATGCACAAATTCATGCTTTCTATCTCTCATATGGAAAAAATTTCAAGTTTATCATGGTAAACACATTAGAAATATCATAGCACATGCCAAAGTTTATTATGCATTCAAGCACAAATTCATGTTTTCTATCTCTTTCTTTTTATCCCTCATATGGGAAATTTTTCAAGTTTATCATGCTAAACACATTATAAATATCATAGCACATGCCAAAGTTTCTTATTTATTCATGCAAAAATTCATGCTTTCTATATCTTGTTTTCTATCCCTCATATGGGAAAATTTTCAAGTTTATCATGTTAAAAACATTAGAAATGTCATAGCACATGCAAAAGTTTCTTATGCATTCATGCACAAAAACATGCTTTATATCTCTTTCTTTCTATCCCTCATATGGGAAAATTTTCAAGTTTATCATGCTAAACACATTATAAATGCCAAAGCACATGCAAAATTTTCTAATGCATTCATGCACAAATTCATGCTTTCTATCCCAAACTTGTTATTTGTCATGTGGAATGCCCTTTATAAATATATTCTAATATAACTTATAAATCCAATTTCATACATTTTATTTCACATTCATGATTTATACCTAGATGCATCTAACTCATTGGCTACCTTTGAGTATTTTCCCATAACTATTAGACACAAGCAAATACTAGCAGGTATATCTATCCCTCCTTCCTTCAAACTTGGTACATCTAGCTATTATCCTACACCTACTACCAGCTCTATGCCTATACTAGATTATGCAGTACATTTTATCACCCAAGTTTATGAAGATAGGTAGGTTGATTACACCCATGGCTATAGCTTTATAACTTCAATTCTCAAACTCCTTCAATGATCAGATGTCTACAAAGATGTACTATATGCAGCCCTTTTCAATTCTAGAATTCCTATTTCCGCTGAATCAACTTATGTTTCCTCTATCCTCAATATAATGCAATGGAAAAAGAGCATATTTCATTTGAGAAATAGGATTTACCCCCATGATACATCATTGAATAACATCTACCTTTGTATATTCAATTAAGAATTAATGATGTGGGGGTAAAAAGTGTGTTAGTTGATAATGGTTCAAGACTCAACATTTGCAACATTTATTTTCTTAAATGTCTTAATAGACAACCTCAAGATTTAGACCATTCTAACATAAAGATTAGAGGTTTTGACAACATCCCATGAAAATTCATGGGTCAAATAACACTCAATCTTACTTTGGGACCTAAGACACTACCAACTACTTGCCAAGTTATGCCAAATGACCTCAATTATAATTTATAACTTGGTCAGCCTTGTATTCATGATATGCATGCAACCCCTTCTACACTTCATGCTTGTCTAAAATCTAGTCACAAAGGCTACATCTACACATGCCCAATACACAATGAACCACTTTAAGATACTAATGTACCATATCAAGAGATTATCTCTTTGATGCATGTAATGGTGAATTACAACACCAAGTACAATTCCTTACCTTGGAAAACAAGGCTTATAAGTTTTAGATGGATGCTAATAATTTACATAGTAATCCCCTTCTGAATACATTCATAAAAGATTCATTGCCTAAGCATTTCTAGATACCATCATTGTCTCACTTTGATGGAACTGGAGATCCATTTTTACACCTCAAAGCCTTTCAAAAGGCTTTTCCATCTCATGTGAGTCCTTTGATTATACTACAATTATTCTAGTAAACATTAGTGGGGGAGCATAGAATTGGTTATTTCATCTACTCCTCATTGTCTCCTTGTACACATATGATGACTTAGAGGAAGCATTTCTTAGATATTGCATAGCAAACATAGGTCCTCATGTTACATATGAGAAACTTGCCACATTACATCAGAATACTTTAAAGCCAGTTACTGAGTATATCTTATGATTCAAAATTCACATGCTAAGATTAATATACAAACTAGTAGATTTAAATATTTAATATATATTTATTAAGGAGCTTCACCAACCTCTCCTCGAGCATCTACTATATCAAATAGAGTCTTCTTTCAATCACTTATGCTATATAGTTCTAGATTTGGAAAAGAAATTGGGATTGATTGAACTAAATTCAGTTGATTAGATCACTCTAGATTTCATAGAAGTACCTATAGATCCTAGCATCCAACATCTACCATGTCCTAAACAAGATAGGAGACCATAGCCAGAAAAGCAACCAATTAAGAATAAAGAGCCAGTTTCTAAGACACAATCTATAGTATAAACTAAAAAAATAGTAGCAAGGCACCACTACAATTTGATTCAGAGTGGGATAGCCCATGTGCCATATTATTAGCACTATTAGATAGGATGTTAATCACATTGCCTTCTACTCATCGACAATATCCAAATCTCTTATAGAAATAGACACATTGACCCTTTTGTAACTATCATCATATTTGTGAACATAGAGATAATGATTGTTGTGGACTCAAAGATTGTATTAATAGATGTGTTGATAATGGCATCATAGCATTCACATAAGGGGCACTGAGATCTCCTTTATCATGAAACCATAGACCTCATTCATTCATGATTGAGTCATCCTAAGACATTCCTTTATAGGAATCATTAGTTACTCATCATGAGAGTAATGCAGGTTCTAAGATAGAGCCTCACATGAGATCTCTTATTCCACTTATTCAGAAGGTTTGGAAACTATTATAATGAGAATAGCCTACATAGAGCACTCTAGTCCAAAGAGTACATAGTGTATTTCTATATACATATCCAACAGAGTCATAGGCACTGTAGCATAGTGTAGACACCAAAATTGTGTCTACTCCTTGGTCGACCTCCCCCTTGGTCCACTTCTAAACATTTCTAACCCACACACTTATTAATTTAAAATAAATTACCTATTTTAAATTAATAACACCTCCATGGACACATCACCCTTGACACCTCACCCATGACACCTCACCTCAGATTTATTGCCCTTAGATACCTCATTTATCACCCCATGACTAATCTAAGACCTATTTCAACTCCTCCCACTAATTATTGCACCCATTAAACCCACCTTCAGACCGCTTATCAATGACAATTGACCCTGGCAGATGGAAGAATGGGAAAAAGGCTAAAAATAACCCTTTTTCCCATTCTCTAGCCGCTGACGTTGGTTAACCGTCAGCCAACACCAGTGGTATCACCGACATCGGTTGCTTAAAACCAACTTATAGGCCGAATAGAAAACTAATCATAGACCTGAACGCTAATTCTCTTTCTCGGATCGAATTTCTCTTGCTCCTCGACTCTTTGCAGGTATCAGCATTCTATCAACACTCTCCTAGCTATAGAGACTCTGCCCAAGTGACTTCAGATCAGATTGGAGCATGGTACATGGATCTCGACATCAGCTGTAATAGGCACAAGCATTCACACCCCTAATTCTTTAGCAAGTAAGAGATAAGTATTCTCCTTCTATTTCATTTTAGAAAGCATTAGCAGTTAGCTTCTATTTAGCATTTCTAGATATCATCAACCAAAGCTGACTTTTTTCTCAGAGAGGCTGAGAGCCCCCCCCCCATATCCTTACCCTTTTTAACAACCTATCCTCTACCCCTTATCCCTCTTAAGACTCTATTGGCTTCCCTGGCAATCTTGCACAGGCCTCCAAACTCCCACAGACATCCCAGACCATTCTATTAATCACAGACAGACTTGAAAATCATCCAAAACCTTTCCAAGGCCATTGCCCTGACCGACATCAACCATTTCCCCTATCGATTTTGGTATAATAATCGACATCGACAACTTGACCAATCGACGGTGGCAGAACCACCGACGTTGGTGACTGTGACAGACCAATAGCAGACTAGAGGTACGCATTGTTTCTATTTCTCTTGCTTAGTCTTTCATTATTATCTTTATCTGACATTCTTTTTATCAACAAGTGGACTATCATCCCTCAAGGAAGTCTTTGCACTTTTGGGACTAAGCTTTGCTTGGCAGTCCACCTTATATCTATCTAACAGTTTCTGTGTTTGAGTCTTATTTTATCTACAGCTGTCATCTTCCACAGCCAAAGAGGAGGTCTTTAAATCATCTGGATAACAGTGCGCAACTTCATCCAGGTACATACAAACCCCTGACCATTACCTTTTAGTTTCTTATTTATTTTGAATGTGAAAAAGCGAAAATAGTTAGAAACATTCTGGCACGCCTGGTGGGACCCTTGGAATTTTCCTTGGATTCATCATTATTTTTCTTCTAAAACAAACATTCATATAGGTGCATTAGATTTCTTCTTGCATCCTTCTTCGATATCTTTATTCTGAAAAGACATCATAAGTGGAAGTTAAAAAGAACATCTTTTTTTTCTTGTCACCTTTCCTTCTTGCATCTTAGAGTAGTGAAGTTCATACTCTTAACCTTTTCTCAACTTATTTGCATCCGAACAAAACATAATGTTTAGGATTAAAATATATTGCATTTCATTGCTACTTGAATGCATACTTAGCTCTCACATCTAGTAATTAAAAATGCATTATGAATAAATCTTAGTGCACTTATGTTACACGACCAGACCAATTTCACAACTAAACATCTAAACATACCTGAGACAAGGTCCGACTAGGATTTCATCACCTAACAGATACCTTACCCTTCCTGGTAATCCCACTTGGACTTCACTACCAAGGGGAAAACCCACTATGTTCTCTGGCAGAGTATAAACTCTAGGGAAAGTATATACTGGCTAAGCGACCCAGCTTATCTCTGGGCTCATGAAGTGAGGGGAGCTTGCTCCTTAACACCAGGCCATGTACGAAACCTAATACAGATTTTGAGCACCAAAACTAACCCGAAACCAACCTTAGACTGCTTCTTCTAGTACCTGTTTTAAAAGTCAACTTCCCAAACACACTCTTCTAAGGCATAAGCCAACAAGACTCTAAAATTTATTCTTAGGATTTAATGTTTAGAGGCTACTTGTCTTCGTCTACTTTTTTGTTTTCATCTAGTTTTTTGAGCTGGTGAGGATGCATTATTCTGAGCTCCAAGAACAACTCAGACTTTCCTCTTTCTTCCAAAAACTTTCAATTTTCTAAAGTTTTTGGAAATACACAGTAACCGACATCGGTTTTTTCACAGATGTCAGCAACTTATATTCATCGACATCGGTTATCTGACCGACATCGGCAACTTTCATCACCGACATTAGTTTTTCTACCGACATCGGTCACTATCAAAAAATTTCTTCTAGAAATAGCAAGCCAAAAACCTGACCTTCCAACTATCAAAAACACCAATTCTAGTTTTCTGAGGCTAAAACATACAGTTTTAAGAACCTAAACCCCCCTTTTGCCTTGGATGGTTTTGACACGTAGCCAAACCAAAGCTCTTGTTGACCATGTAAGGCAACAACCACTCCCGCCTTTGCTTTCTATATCAAGTCCTCTAATGGAGTATCATTTGGACGTTGAGCGTACTCCAACCCCAACTCAACCCCATATTGTTCTCGAAGGGGACCAAGAATTTGAAATATTCCTTGACCTCAATGTCAAGGCTCTTCAACACTATCTCTCAAGAAGTCAAATGTGAGACTCTTCAGGTAACCTAGTTTATGGGATGCCAACTTCCTTAGTTGAGATGGCAGTCGTATCAATCACCTCCATAACTCAACCCATAGACACCCAAGCCATTGCCTCACTTAATAACCCAACCATGACCAATCTTCAAAGTTTGGCTTCTCCTTCTATTTCTGGACCTACTTCCATCAAGGTTTCGGTGCCCCATCAACTGCAAACCATTCAACAAAGTCTTACACCATTCCAGAACTTAATTGTCTCCATCCCACCTACTCTTGCACCCATAAACACAAGAGTAACTACCTATCCTTCAACAAGTGTTGCCACCACTCAACCACCTCTCGCAACTTCAAGCCAAGTTCTGCCTTCTAGCTTCATAACACAACTGCCCTTGACTTCAACATCAGTCCCTATGACTAGTTACCAATATGTTTTGCCTATACAAGCACAACCAACTACGTCATACGCCCCTCCTCACACCTTCCAAGTACCCTACAACCTAGGGGGTGCCCCACTTGCAAATCCACCAACCGATCTAATCAAGATGTTGATGGATAAAATGTCTAATCTTGAGACATCCGTTTCAGGTTCAAGAAATGTCCTCTCAGATGAACAAATCTATAATGAACCCATTCATCCTTCAGTCCCAATCTGACCATATCCTAGTCAATGGGAACTTCCCAAGTTTACTTGCTTCCAGAGTAAGGAAGACCCACATCAACATCTATGAGCGTTTAGACACGCTTGTTACCTTATAGCCCATGATGATGTGTTATTGCTACGCACATTTCCCATGTCACTTTCTAGAGCTGCCCTTGATTGGTATAGTTCTATTACCAGTCACTCTCTTTTTACATTCACCCAACTAGCTCAACTTTTCCTTGATCACTTTTCAATCAACATCACCAAAAAGGTCTCCATCATGGACCTATACTCTATCAAAAAATTTGACGATGAATCAATAGCTGATTTCATTGCTCGTTGGAGAGGCTTAATCAACCAACTCTCCTTTTCTTTACCTCAACTCGAGCTCATTAAGCTCTTTTCACAAGCGTGTGCCAAACATATCTCATCTACTTTATGGGTCCAAACATTATGCACATTTGACGAAGCTTTCACCATGGCTAGGAAGCTTGAACTCTGTGTTGTCGAAGAAAATAAATTCAAATTGCAAAGTAAAAACCCCAACAAAAATTCAAATGACCCTTCCTCCAAATCTTCTTCTTCCAATTCCAAATCTAAGGGATCAGCAAATGCTGTAATCGTTAGACCATCATCTTCAACAATAACCAACCAATCCAAACCTTCCACATCTCAAAGCATTACACAACAATTCCAACAACGATACGTACAGCGTCAATATACTCCACTAGGAGAATCATACGCATCCGTGTTAGATAAACTTGTCAAACAGGGAGTCCTCAATCTCCCCCAAATTTGACCACTGCCTCAATTTGATCCTTTGCATGCCATCCCTGCATGGTACAGGGAGAATGACTTCTGCAATTATCACCGTGTCAAAGGCCATGACACAGACAATTGTAAGACCCTCAATAATATCATTCAAGACATGTTAGATAAAGGTGATCTTGTCTTGGATAACCCAAACGTGAAACCTAACCAAAACATAGACATCTTTAGACAACCTTTTCCTAACCATCCCCCTAGCCAAAACAACGTGCAGACCATGGCTGATGACTCCCAAGAGCGTAATATATGCACAGTCAACACGGTCTCGCCTCTTATGCCTAACCAACCTCTCTCACAGTCTGAAGAGGTTATCCCACCCATTGGTCCTTCACAAGTAGAAGAGCCTTCTTCTCCCATTGGTCCTTCATAGGTAGATGAACCTTCTACTCCTATTAGTTTTCCATCAACCTCTCTTATATTGGAGGACGCTTTGACCATACCAATGCCACTAGCCCCACCTTCATCCTTCCTACTACCAATGGAGGACCTTACCTTTCTTGTTCCTCAACCACAAGTAGAAGGCACAATCATCCCTGCCCTCTATCCTCTTGAGGAGTCACATTCTCCAATTCCTTCTCCACCAAGAGAATAACTTGTCTCTTCACCTACTTCGACCGAGGATGATCCAGTTATGACTCTCTCATGCCTTGGGTCTGAGATCGCTGCATCTAACACATTTTTGGTCTCACAACCACCCACATCTTCTAAAGAACCAAGGCCTCATCCAACATCTTCCAAACCATTCTCTCAATCGGTGGAGAAACTAGGACTTCTCCATTCAAGAAAATTAGAACATGAGGCATTATGGGAGCAACTCGAAGCTCCTCACCTTACACGTCCCGTCTCATCTCGTGCTATCAACCCTCCTGTGACAAAATCTCCAAAAGTCTCTGACGAGGACCAGGCTTCTATTTTTGAACCTTCAAAAACTCAACCATCCACATCTGAACCTAAAGCCTCACAAACATCCACCATATCAAAACTGATTAAATCCCTCAGTGTTCGCCCCATACCTAACCTCACTCACCCACAAGTGAAGGTAGACTTAAACCTTTCCTCACATAATAGTAGTCCTCGCACTAAACCAAAGAAGGCTACTAAACCACGTTAGAGAACTCCTCCTCCACCATCATCATTTCCCTCCATTTTGGGCCCTCATCCTTCTACCATAATATTAGTGCTCCCAACTCCAACCCCTAACCAAAACAAGTTGCCTCCATTACTCCATTTACCCACCACAAACCTACCTCCTCTAAAAAGTTTGGCACCCCTCGCAAAGAAAGTGTCGTCTACATGAATGGCTGCACCACCAACCCAAAAGGTGGTATAGAAGTCTCCCTCAACAACTCCTAAGCAAAAGTCATCAACACCTAATGCATCATCAAGCATGGACCCCTTAGTGGGTTCATATGCTTTGATACTACACTGAATTTTACAAACTTCTAACATCACTCTTCCACCTATCAAACCATTTCAACCTCTCGGACCAAAACCGTCTTGGTTCGATGACACTAAAATTTGCCTATATCATCACACACCTGGGCATGACACTGAAAATTGTTGTGCCCTTAAGGTTGTCATCCACCAATTCATGGAAAAAGACACCCTTCTTGTCAAGGAGACTGTTAACACATCTCCAACACTGACTCATGTCTCCCAAACCCCTTCACCTTCATCAGAATCTCATCATTAGACTATGGTCCCTTTACCTCCTTCACTCCCTCTATTCGAGATTAACACCATCAGTGTGGCTACTAGATCACAAAAGGATAAAGCAAAAGAGAAAGTTGATATTCCTTGGACCTACCCATTTGTCAAACCACCTCAGCCACCAAAACCCAAAATTTCTATCTTGGGTACATCCCAACCCACTTCTTCAGAGGCAATCCGTGATTCTATGGTGAAATAGCTTCACCAAATGCCCATGAAGATGACCTTATATGACCTCATTCAAATCTCTCCCCAACATTGTCAAGCTTTAATCAAAGCCTTACAGGCAGTAAAGGTCCAACCCGAGGACCCCCAACCACTAGCTGCCTTAGTCCAATCATTATCCCCCGTCGCCTCCATTACCTTTAGCAATTCTGAAATTCCTACCTCCAATTCGAAAGATCAGGACGCTGCCCTTTTCATCACAGCCTACGTTGATCGAACTCACATTAAGCGGGTTATGATTGATGGGGGCACTAGCATCAATATCATTTCCACCCATGCCTATGACCAATTAGCTCTCCCAAAGAATTGCATATCAAAAACTGACGTAATTCTTTGATCTTTTAACGACACCACTACCACTACCATTGGCACCATCATCTTACATATTCGTGTTGGCCCACGAACAGTCCCAGAGCTCTTCTACATCATCGAGGGAGAGTTTTAATACAATATGTTATTAGGACGACCTTGGATCCATGCCATGGCTTGTGTCCCTTCTACATTACACCATTGTGTCAAATTTGAACACGACAGTCAAGTCCATGTCATTCCCGCAGACCCCTCCCCTTTCAAGACATGCAACATGACATATCAACCCAATGATGTTCTAATTCCTTTCAAGACACCAACCCAAACACTGCCTCCACCCATGGAAGCTTCAACAGGTATGCAAATGGTGGTCACACCTACACCACCTCCTCAAGTGACAACAAAAGACCCTATGAAAGATATCTTCCAACGACTTTCACTTGGGGAGTATCCTTTACTCACCTTGGACATGTTCCAGACTCCTCAAGAGTATGGACAACTTCATCATAGTCCTAGCTATGACCATCGTATTGGAATGGTCATCCCTTATGGTCCTCCCAATCTTCAAACAAATCTCATCTATGGAGGGCTTGATCGAGCTCCCACTAATGGGAATCCTCTTTCATCACCTCAACTATTCACATCTAATTTCTCTTTTCTTGGCAATCTGGACTTTGCTCATACCTATCTTTATAGGTGTGCATGGAAAGGCTTTAGCTTTGGGCACTATGAACAAGGCTCCCAACAGCCCATCGAACCACCAAATGATGAGGCCATAAAGAATGCCAAGAAGCGACATGGCCTGGGCTTTGAAGAACCTACTAAAGCTTTTGAAAACCCTTGCCCTGAACCTATCATAGACCAATCACCTCCAAACTCGCCTATTCCCCCATCTTCACCTATGGAGTCAGTGGTTCCCATCCCTCCTAGTTTTTTTTTACATAAACACCATCCGCTTGGAATACCTAACCTATCAACTAGGTGGGGTATCCAAGTCTCTCCCTCTCATTTATCCCAACATGATAGACGATGAATTTGCAACCATCAACACTGTCTAATGCGTAGACGATGATGCCATTCTCACCTACATGGGTGTCGATGACTCTTTCATTCAATGCTTCCTTCCTTCTAAAATACAAGTTATGTTAAATGAATCGACCATTGACATTAACCTTCCATCTTCGATGTTCCTCATGTTTTAAAGATTGGTCAGTCTTTGGATGCCTAGGAACAGATTGACTACACCAAATTCCTTTTGGACCATAGTAAAGCCTTTGCTTGGACCTATTGCGACATGCTCGGCATCGACCCTAACATTTCCATTCATAACATCATCACAAATCTAGAGGCTAAGCCTGTCAGGAAAAAGCTTCGCAAGATGCATCCTCGAGTTGCACTCCTTGTCAAAGAGGAGCTGCAGCATCTTCTCTCTATCTCCTTCATCCAACCCATCAATTATCCGCAGTGGGTGTCAAATATCATCCCTATCACCAAAGCAATTGGGGGGATCTGAATCTGTACTAACTATCACGACCTTAACCTGGCTTGCCCAAAAGATGATTTTTATCTACCCAACATCGACCAACTTATTGATCTTACAGCCGGTCATGAGATGCTATCACTCATGGACAGGTTTTTAGGATATAACCAAATCCTGATTGCACCAAAAGATCAACACAAGACTACCTTCATCACCCTATGGGGGACTTTTTGCTATAGGGTCATGCCTTTTGGCCTAAAGAATGCAGGCGCCACATATCAATGCGCCATGACTTACATCTTTCACGATCTCCTCCACAAAATCATGGAAGACTATGTGGATGACCTACTAGGCAAATCTAAGCTTCGTTGCGACCATTTAACCATTCTTAAGATGATATTCACTCGCCTTCTTCAATATAATGTTTGCCTTAACCCCAAGAAATGTGTCTTTGGGGTTCTCTCAGGGAAGCTCCTGGGTTTCATCATTTCCCTCCATGGCATTGAGATTGATCCCACTAAAATTTGAGCTATACTCGAGATGCCACCACCAACCAATCTGAAGCAACTTCGTAGCCTGCAAGTGAAGCTTTAATCTATTCGTTGCTTCATCTCATAGCTTTTTGACTGATGTCAACCCTTTCATCACATCCTCAAAAAGGATGTCTCCTTTCATTGGGATAAGGATTGCTAAGAGGCCTTTGAAGCCCTTAAACGCTATCTTGTCTCTCCACTAGTCCTTATTCCACCTAAAGACGACCAACCCTTCTACCTCTACATCTCAGCAACAAACCATTTGTTAGGTGCCATGATCACACACCGAGATGAACAGCACCATGAGCAAGTGGTTTACTATATAAGCCAAACACTCGTCAACTATGAAACTCGGTATACTCATATCGAGAAACTCTGTTTGGCATTAGTCTTTGCCACTACCAAACTCCGTCATTATCTTCTCAATCACAAAACCTATGTCATCACCCACACTGACCCCCTCAAATATATGCATTCCAAGCCATACCAAAACCAACGTATGGCTCGTTGGCTCATGCTTCCCGCTGAGTTCAACTTGTAATTTATCCAACAAAAATCTATAAAGGGGAAAACAATCACTGACCAACTAGCAGATGCCCCTCTACCTGACAACCAACCTTCTCACTGTGAATTCCCTGATGAATCTATCACCACACTTTCTACTGATGACACATTCTACCAAATGACAATGTTCTTCAACAAATCCAAAGGTCAACTCGGTGGGGGTGCGGGTGTCATCCTCATCCCGCACAAGGGCGAGCCCATGCCCCTATCTTTCAAACTTCACTTTGAATGTACCAACAACATGGCTAAATATGAAGCCTTAATTTTGGGACTTCAAATCGCCCTTTCTTTAAGCATCAAGACCATCAACATCTTTGGCGACTCATAACTAGTCATTAATCAAATCAACGGTTCATATCTTTGGAAAAATGAAATTTTGCAAAGGTACAAACACTATGTTGACATCCTGCTAGAATCTTTTGACCATTACCTCTTGCAAACTATTCCTCGATCTATGAATAAGTTTGTTGACACCATGGCCTCCCTCACCTCACGTATCCCATCATCATCTACCTCCTTGAGAATCTATGTTACGGTACACCATTTGGCATTATCTTCATATATCGCCACTAATATCAACCTCGTCAGCACCATTGACTCTAGTCCACGAGATGTTTGGTATAAACAACTTGTGGACTACTTAACTTTCTCAATTGTCCCCCTTAATCTCTCTAGCAATGCGTGATGGGATTTTATCAAAAGCACAACTTGATATACTATGCTAGGGGGTCTTCTCTATAAATGAGGTTTCGATGGCCTCCTTCTTCAATGTCTAACCTCCACTGAAGCATCTCATGCCATTAAACAATTTCATGACGGGATTTGTGACGGACACTTCAGTGGTAACATAGTTGCAAAACGTATCCTTTGCCTGGGCTATTATTGGCCCACTCTTCATCAAGACTATAGAAACTATGTTCAGCGTTGTATTAAATGCCAACAACATGCTAACTTGTTTCACATCCCTAGCCATGCTCTACAAGTCGCTCAATATTTTTAGCCCTTTTCATAATGGGGCTTAGATCTAATCGGTGAGATTAACCCCCATTCATCTCTTCGACATCAGTCCATTATCACTGTGACCAAATACTTCACTAAATGGGTGGAAGCTATTCCCCTCGTCTCCACAAAGGCTGACAAAATTGTCAACTTCATCAACACCCACATCATCTGTCAATTTGGTGTACCTCACAAGATCATCACTAATAATGGCAAATCATTTAAGAACAAAACTATCCAAAAACTTTGTGACTCATTTCGCATCAAGCTCAGCTTCTCCTCACCTTACTACCCACAAGCAAATAGGTAGGCCAAGGCTTCCAACAAAATCTTAACCAAAATCCTCATGAAGGTGGTCAACGATACTAGAAGGGATTGGCACATTCACATTCCCTTTGCTTTGTGGGCCTACCGCACTAGCATTCGAACCCTTACGGGTGCTACACCTTTCTCTTTAGTGTATGGAATAGAGGCTATCTTACCTCTTGAAGTATAGATACCTTCTTTACGCATCTCTTTGCATGACATTCTTTCTAACGATGAATTTCATCAAGATCAATTAGCTCAACTTAAGTTACTCGATGAACGTCGTCTTTCTTCCCTTAACCATCTCCATGTCTATCAAAATCATATCAAACGTGCCTATAACAAAAATTTGAGAGAACAAGATTTCAAAATCGGAGACCTCGTCCTCAAAGAGAACCAACACATGACCAACATGGAAATAAGTAAACGAGGCAAGTTTGCTCCTAAGTGGCTCGGACCTTACATCATAACACACAAGTATGGATCAGGGACTTATCATTTGTCTTCTCTTGAAGGGCGGCCAAAAACTAAGCCCCTTAATGCCTTGCATCTGTGACCATTCTATTATTAATCAAGTACTCATTCACTTGATATCTAACTTGAGCTCATCCCTTGAGCAATCCCTGTCATTTTAATCCTCATTCCTTTTAACCATGTTCCCCTACACAAACACTATGTGACCCTTTTATAAAATATGGATGCTTTGTCCTAATAAAAGGGAGCCCTTAAGCTTCTATAGTCTTGTCCATGACTACAAATCCTATCAAAAATAAATGGAGATGTCAAACAAAATATAAAAAGGTCATAAAACTCTAAATGCACACTGTTCCCTCAAAGGATAGTTGCATCATCATTGTTGTAGCTAATAGACTGCTCCCTTGAAGGATAGCTATTCAAAGCCCTCAAAAACATATAAATCAAAAATATAGACCACTCCCTCGAAGGATGGCTATGCTTAAAAATCTTGCTACAAACAGCACTCTCTTAGAAGCTTCCTGCATCGATCAGCTTCACAAATGACCACAAAACAAAATGACATCCCCATGTAGACTTCCCGCATTGATCAGTCTACCCAAAAAAAAAAGGTCATGGACTTGACTTATAGTCATTCTTAGGGTCTCCTATAAAAAGGGGAAAAGTTATCCCTACTAAAAGGGGTTACCCTATCCTAACATATCACATCACCTACTCAAGGGATTTCGAGCTCATTTTAATGTCAAAGTGATTTGATTACTTCTCTAACACAACCAATGGTCAACGACGTAATGCATGAACGGGGCTTTTGTTTCTAAAAGACCCCCTACCTATGCTATCATTATGGTCCTTGTCAATGAAAGGGCAAAAATTCCTTTCACTTCCTACATACCTTTGTCACATACAACCAAATCCTTTTCTAAACCAAACCAAACCAACCAAACCTTTTTCAGACCACTAACATTATCATGGCCTATTCACACTAGTTTCTATGGAAACCAATACACATGGAAACTATCGACCACACAATTTATGCCAAGCATAAACCATTACTTGCTGAAGCATAAGCATACTCATTTCATTTTTAGCATACACCATCACCAATATGAAAAATTGTTAGGGATGAAAAACCACAACCAATGTTACAGAATACACCATCACCCAATATGGAAAAGGTTGTAACATCATCTTACCCTCATCAACCCTAACCAACCTATCAACTAGTCTAAACTGCATTGGTCTGAGGCTTTTCAAACAAGGGCTATGTAGGCAGCACTCAGATGACATGATGTCTTTTGGGGTTAGCTCGGCCACATCCGTTTGTTCATCTACTTGATGGACAAACCATTTAACCTTTAACCATGACTTAACCTAGTCAAAACCACATCCATAACCGACCCTCTACCTCCCTTTTGGGGAGAACTACATTGGCCTGAGGCCTTCAAAATAGGGGCTATGTAGGCAGCACTCAGTTGACACAGGGTCTTCTGAGGTTAGCTCGGCTATTCCTTCATCCATCCATCTAATGGACCAACTATCTATCCCAACCCAAACTCATGACCAAACAACCAGCCCTGACAGTGTAAAAGTCACCTTCAACTTCTCATGGGGCACATCAAAGATCACATACATCTCCCTAACCACAACACCCATCACTTGAGATCACTTATATCTCAACCCGACTCGACCAATGACCTTGGATATCTCGACTATCTCTTCAGACCATGACCACTTTTGAGACAACCCTGCCTTAGTTGTTTTGATTGCATGTATGCTACCTCACGAATAGTTAGAAAAATTGTCTGCAACCCATATTTTGACCCTCACACCTATAATCAGATTGTGCACAAGTTGATCCCCAATATTTGTGACATTTTCATGTTTTCCAAGAGCACTTCCTGAGCCTGGGATACTTGGAACACGATGACCATTGGAGCTACAGCTTTGATCATTTAACCCAATCAGCTATGACTAAATGCTGGAGACCGATTATTTCAATTTTATCACTCCTCGACCCTTGACTGTGACAATTTGACCTACCTATCACATGAAGTGGTATACACGCAATCTCAACTATTGTAGCGTTTACACTCAACCTTCACCATATCCATCCACTATCTATCAAATTGGCACCCGATATCAAGTTACCTTCCCTCAACTCTCACTTTGAGGGGGAATACCTCATCCCTCATCTAGGTCAACTTACTCCTATTTTTGTCTTACAGTTTGTCAGAATAACCAACAAGACAAAAAGGGGCAAATGTAGACACTAAAATTGTGTCTACTCCTTGGTCGACCTCCCCCTTGGTCCCCTTGGTCCACTTCTAAACATTTCTAACCCACACACTTATTAATTTAAAATAAATTACCTATTTTGAATTAATAACACCTCCCTGGACACATCACCCTTGACACCTCACCTCGGATTCCTTGCCCTTGGATACCTCATTTATCACACCATGACTAATCTAAGACCTATTTCAACTCCTCCCACTAATTCTCACACCCATTAAACCCACCTTCAGACCGTTTATCAATGACAATTGACCCTAGTAGATGGAAGAATGGGCAAAAGGCTAAAATATCCCTTTTTCCCATTCTCTAGCCACCAACATCGGTTAACTATCAGATGACACCGGCGGTATCACCAACGTTGGTTGCTTAAAACCAACTTGCAAGTTGAATGGAAAACTAATCATAGACCTGAATGCTAATTCTCTTGCCCATATCGACTTTCTCTTGCTCCTTGACTCTTTACAGGTACCAACATTCTATCAACACTCTCCTTGCTGTAGAGACTCTGCCCAAGTGACTTCAGATCAGATTGGAGCATGGTACAAGGATCTCGACATCAGCTATAACAGGCACAAGCATTCACACCCCTGATTCTTCAGCAACTAAGAGCTAAGTATTCTCCTTCTATTTCATTTCAAAAAGCATTAGCAATTAGCTTCTATTTAGCATTTTTGGATATCATCAACCAAACTTGACTTTCTTCTCAGAGAGGTTGAGAGCCCCCCCCCATATCCTTACCCTTTTTAACAACCTATCCTCTACCCCTTGTCCCTCTTAAGACTCTATTGGCTTCCCTGACAATCTTGCATGGACCTCCAAACTCCCACAGACATCCTAGACCATTCTATTGATCACAGACAGACCTCAAACTCATCCAAAACCCATCCAAGGCCATTGCCCTGACCGACATCGACCATTTCCCCTACCAACATTGGCAGAATAACTGACGTTGGCAACTTGACCAACTGACGATGGCAGAACCACCGACATCGATGACTGTGACAGATCGACAGCAAACTATAGGTTGCATTATTTCTATTTCTCTTGCTTAGTCTTTCATTATTATCTTTATTCGACATTCTTTTTATCAACAAGTGGACTGTCATCCCTCAAGGAAGTCTTTGCGTTTCTGGGACCAAGCTTTGCTTGGCAGTCCACCTTATATCTATCTAACAGTTTCTGTGTTTGAGTCTTATTCTATCTACAGGTGTCATCCTCCATAGCCAAAGAGGAGCTCCTTCAATCATCTGGATAACGGTGCGCAACTTCATTCGGGTACGTACAAACCCCTGACCATTACCTTTTAGTTTCTTATTTCTTTTGAATGTGAAAAAGAGAAAATAGTTAGAAACACATAGTACTAATCAAGATAAATATTCACTACAGCCAGATTTTTTTGAGTTCTATCTCACATAGCAATCCGATATGGTTAAGATTAAATGAACCCACATCATAGAGTACTACTCTAAAGAGATATTCACTTTGGAAAGATTTTTAGGGACCTATTTCATGTATTAACCCACTATGATTGAGATTAAAAGAGCCCCCATCATAGGTTTCAACTCTATTTTGATCTATTACTCAGTCATACACATCATAGTAGAGGCCATAGGGTATATAATTATGGATATATGAGCCTTATTCATAGCACACAGTTTTCATGGCACATCAAATAAAGTTACATTTTGTAAAATCTCCATATATAACTACAGTTAGTATATATCAAATAGTATTATATATAGAGCATATTTATACATAGAATGAGCAGTATGGTCACTTGTTTAATTGGCCATCAAGGTTTAGATAGTGATACAGCATAGAGTGATATGACACATTCATACCAGCATCAGTTCCTAGCTTCACTTAGTAGGGCAATAATGGAGCCAAAGGTCTAGTTAGCCTTTGTATTATTGAGCCACTCTCAGGGAAGTAATATGCATAACATGTTATATTATATCCCCATTTACTAATAACTAACATTCCTAATTCCTAATAACTATCCATATCCAAAACCAACCTATCAAAATCTAGATCTTACCAAATCATATTTTTACCAACATTAAACCAACTCAGTTTATCTAAACAATTTACCAATTACAAAACCAACAAATTTTTGCTTACATATGATTACAAATCAAAATCTAACATCACACTTATCAAGAAACGCTAATATCACATATCCAAATTACCATTTTACTAAACATCTACAACCTTTAACATCATTACCAGATCACTTATTTTTAAATTAGTAAATTGTAATACTAATATATTCCACAATCCATAACACCATATGCCTAAATCAAAATCAACTTAATATCCATATATATATAACAAAGTTTTCAAAACATATACATCATATCAAGATATAATCAATCATGAATGGGTGCCATGCCCTCACTCTAAGTCTCACTCTCTCCTCTAATACTAATCCCATAGTCTAGCCTAGTAATCGATTACCCTGCACCTACTCGAGCTCCTAAAAGCCTCTTACAATGGCTCTCTCACTCTAATAACTACCCATAATCCTCATGTAGATCTACATACCACCTCTGAATATATGCGTATTCATCCATGATCCATGTACTCATCTAGCTATAACAGGTAAAGGCATCTTATGCCTATCTAGCTTAGCCCTCAGCTCATCTCTCTCTCCTATTGCTCTAACATATGTAGTTGTTATAAAAACTCTATCAAAAAAATGATCATAAACATTGATTGCAACTATCACTCACTCTATCAAATCCTCCTCCACCACATCATCAATAACATGTTGTGTGAGCTCTCAAAGTGTCAACTCAATGATGGTCTCCTAGAACCCATCATTTCTACCTTCTCCCCCAGTAGGTGCTTCATCTTGACCATCTCCCACTCCACCTACATGTAAAATCACAACACTACATTAGATATATATTTTCAAAACAAGCACAAACTTGTATATAACTCAAATATAATCAATGCTTACCTCCGATCATCTAGATCAGAGTAGGATCCTCATACTCAGGGGCATCACCTCTATCAACAAGATACAATGGAACCCACCAATGTCTAGCCCACCATGTGGTATATGCCTCTATGCATCCAACATCATCTACATTAGGAATATCTATATCTGTATCTCATTCTAAAAGTAATGGTGGTAACTCAGCCTCTGTAGGCATCCCACGAGCTCTTGCCCTCATTAATGCTCATGCACTCCTCACCCACACCCATGCTACTAGGGGCACATCTTGTGGTACCCCAAACTATCTAGTCACATGATCATATTTAAAGTGCTTGTACACTCCAACCCATTGGTCAGGTAACCAATAACCGACCCTCATATATCATAATTTCACTCCATCCTTAGGCCACCTAGGGAATCCTTTATATGTTGGGGATCAACCAATAATGTTGATTACACTTATGAAAGCAATAAAATACAAAATTAACCAGAATGATAAGTAACTAGAATGATAAATAGCAAAGAACAAGAGATACAAGAAACCACCCTAAAAACTTGTATTAAACTCTTTACAGAAGGAATACAATTGAAGAAACTTCTTTTCTTCCACACCTCTCTCAAATGTACAGATCTCTCTATAGATCTCTTTCCCTCAAGATCTCTCTCTCTCAATTACAATCAAATCCAACAACCTAGAATGATTCACATATACAATTATGTACTGTTCAACACTCTACCATAAGCTATGAAGATCTATCCTATTATATAATAATTAGGAAACATGAGCATACAACTACAGCCATTAGATGCACCTCTTAATCAAGGGCTATAAATAGTCTTACTAATAATAGAGATGCAGACTTAAGACTATCACTTAATCCTAACATGCAAACACTCTGTTCTATCCACAAAAATAGCTTTCTGGACGCACAGGTAACCGACGTTGGTTCCTGCCTGTTTGCCTGTGACCGATGTCGGCCGATCTATGACCAACGCCGGCATCTCCTGGTCTACTCTTGACCGACGTCGATCACTCCTGACCGATGCCAGTGATTGTGTAAACCTATAACTTTGCAATCTGCTCACTAGGTGAAGCTTTTAGCTCCACACCTTAACAATCTCCCACTTGGAGATAAACAGCTACACCAGTACCTGTACAACAACATCTTCTAGCTTCTCCATCTTCAACTCAATCATGAAGACCAACAGAATTTGAATGAAGATTCAACTTCTCCTTTGTAATCGGCTTGGTTAACATATCCACAGGATTCTTATCTGTATGGATCTTCTCCAGCTTCAACTCACCTCCTCCAATACATGTCTTATGAAGTGGTACCTAAGCTGTATATGCTTTGTTCTTGAATGAAAGGCTGAATTCTTAGCCAAATGAATTGCACTCTGACTATCACTATATAATCTGCAACTCTCTTGCTCCTTTCCAAGCTCTTCCATGAACCGTGTCATCCATATCATCTCTTTGCAAGCCTCTGTGACTGCAATATACTCTACTTCTGTAGTTGACAAGGCAACAACCTTCTACAACTTTGATATCCAGCTAACCGCCATTCCACCAACAGTGAAAACATATCCTGTGGTGCTCCTTCTGCCATCCAAATCACCTACCATATCTGAATCTACATAACCATGTAGAGAAGTATCTAAACCTCCATAGCACAAATGCCTATTGCTGGTTCCTCTCAGATATCTAAGGATCCACTAAACTGCTTTCCAGTGTTCCTTCCCTAGATTGGCCATATACTTACTTACAACTCCCACTACTTGGGCAATATCCAGTCTAGTACAAACCATTGCATACATTAAACTCCCTACTACAGAAGAATATGGAACTCTACTCATGTACTCTACCTCATCATGTGAATTAGGACATTGTTCTTTACTCAATTTAAAATTTCCATCCAAAGGTGTGCTCACCGGTTTTGCATCCTACATATTGAACCATTTCAACACCTTATTCACATAATCCTCTTGAGACAAAATCAACCTGTGATTTTTCCTGTCTCTCTTAATGCTCATGCCAAGGATTTTCTTTGCTGCTCCCAAATCCTTTATGGCAAACGTGTGAGCTAATTTCACCTTAAGCTCAGAGATATCCTGCATGTGTGATCCTGCAACCAGCATATCATCTACATACAACAATAGAATAATATATCTACCATTATCCAATCTCTTAAAATACACACAATGGTTAGATTGACACCTACTGTAGCCATGCTCAGTCATAAACCTATCAAATCTCAAATACCACTGTCTAGGAGCTTGCTTGAGGCCATACAAGCTTTTCTTCAATCTGCACACTAACTTCTCCTTACCTTTGACCTCAAATCCTTCTAAAAGTTCCATATATATTTCTTCATCCAAATCTCCATGAAGAAATGTTGTCTTAACATCAAGCTGCTCAAGATGCAAATCCTCAATAGCAACTAAAGACAATACAGTCCGTATAGAAGTCATTTTAACAATAGGAGAAAAAATCTCACCAAAATCAATACCTAGTTTTTGTGCAAATCCTTTCACTACCAACTTGGCCTTATATCTCATTTGTCCATTCTCACCTTCCTTCAACCTGTAGGTCCATCTATTCTTCAGTGTCTTATTTCCTACTAGCAACTCAACCAAATTCCATGTTTGATTCTCTTTCAAGGACTCCATTTCCTCAACCATGCCATGCTCCCACTAATTCTTGGATTCCACATGTATTGCTTCATCAAAACTCTCTGGTTCTCCACCATCAGTTAGCAATAAATAGAATAATGAAGGGGAATATCAAATTAGAGGTTTACTTACCCTTTTTGACCTCCTGATGGGCGTCTGAGACTCATTCACAACACGCTGTCTGCCCAAATTATCTGACAATGACTGACCTCAGTCACTTCCAGGCCTGTAACTAGCTGACATCGATTCTCCCTGACCGACGTCGGTTCCTTCCTGGCTGACATCGGTCACTGTATGACTAACATCGGTTTCTATCCTGCCAACATTAGTTCTTGCCTGGCTGACGTCAGTCTCTATGTTTTCCTATTTGTGATTATTTCTTCCCGTGAGCTCATTTTGGACCGTCACCTCGTCCAATTCTCCATTACTCTACCTAGATTGATTCAGCTTCTTCAGTTGATCACTATACATCACTTTTTCATTGAAAATAACATCACGGCTCCTAATTATCTTGTTAGTTCCTAGATTACAAAACTTGAATCCAAAATCATCAGAGCCAAAGCCAATAAATGTGCACCTCATAGACTTAGCATCCAGCGTCTTTCTATTTTCCTTATCAATGTGCATAAAGGCTTCACAACCAAAAACTTTGAGAAATGAGAGATCTACCTTTTTACATGTCCATGCCTCTTCTAGAATTCCACCATCCAGTACTGTAGAGGGTCCCCTGTTAATTAGGTACACTACATTATCAACAGCTTCTACCCAAAACTCTAAGGGCAAACCAGCATGCAATCTCATACACCTTGCATGCTTCATTATTGTTCTGTTCATCCTTTTAGCAACTCCATTTTGTTGAGGTGTCCTTAGAACTATCCTTTGCCTGTGTATTCCATTCATATAACAATAACCTCTAAACTTATAGCTGCAGAACTCACCACCATTGTCAGATCTCAGGCACTTCAATCTCTTGCCTGTTTCATTCTCAACCATAGCTTTTCAAATCTTAAAAGTCTCAAATACATCAGATTTCTTCTTAATATAATAGACCCATACCTTTATTGTAGCATCATCTATGAATAAAACATAGTACTGTGATCCTCTACAACTTGAGCTGGTCCCCACACGTCTGTGTGAACAAGCTACAACTTATGCTTCTTCTTTGTTGACCCAATCTTGAGAAAACTCACTCTCTTCTGTTTCCCAAAAACACAATGCTCACGAAAATCCAGATCTATGCTTTTCAAATCTGAAAGCTTACCTTTTCACTTAAGAATAGACATTCCCTTCTCACTCATGTGGTCGAGCCTAGAGTGCCACAACTTTGCATCCACATCTAAAGTAGATAATACAGAAGGAGAATTATTAGTAACACAATTACATAAATAGAGAGTACCTACTCTCTTACCTCTAGCCATTACAAGTTCACCCTTGGTCACCTTCCAAGATTCAGCTGTGAGAGTTACTGTACAACCCTCATCCCCTAACTTTTCTGCAAAAATCAAATTCCTCTTCAAGCTGGGAACATGCATGACGTCTCTCAACACCCATGTGTTGTTATTCTAGATTTTTAGCTGCATTTTTCCTTTGCCAACAATTTTACAAGGCTCATCATCCCCTAAATACACTATTCCAAAATCTCCATGGACATAGTCACTAAAATATTCTCTATTAGGGGTTGCATGGAAAGATGCACCAGAATCTAAAACCCAAGATTCTATATTATTATGCAAAGAGAATATAAGAGCATCTTGTGCAATACCTACAACTTTTGCTTCTTCCTTTCCTTCGTGCTAATTGTCCTCCTTAGGCTTTGACCAGCAATCTTTGCTTATGTGCCCTATCTTTCCACAATTCCAGCATTATGGCTTCCTGCCATTTTTGGATTTGGATCTACCTCTCACCTTTGACTTAGACCTTGATCTCCCTTTCTTGCTCTTCTCTTTTTGCCTTCCCTCGCTCTCAAAACTTAAAGCATTCCCAGATGTTTCCTCTGTGCTTTTTCTGCAAATTTTTTCATTCAAGATTACACTAACAACATCCTCTACTTTTAAAATATTTGAAGCAGATGCAGTATTACTAACTGCCATTACTAATCTATGCCAGCTTTCAAGCAAAGAACATAATATTAAAAGATCTTTAATTTCAGCATCAAACACTATTTTGACTGAACTTAATTGATTTACAATTCCATGGAAATCATTTAGATTATTAGATACAGATCCACCTTCCTGCATTTGCAAATTAAATAACTGCTTCATAAGATATACCTTATTAGAAGCTGAGGGTTTTTCATATAAATTTTCTAAAGTAGTCATTAACTCTATCATTGACTTTGCTTGTGATAAATTAGATATCACAGTAGATGCCAGACTCAATCTTATAGATCCAAGAGCCTTTCTGTCAGGAACTTCCCATTCTTCATCATCCATGTTTGTGGGCTTCTTTGCAATCCCACCTAACGGTAAGTATAGATCTTTTTGATACAGATAATCCTCTATCTACATTCTCCAATGTTGATAATTCCTACCATTAAACTTCTCCATTCTCAGTTTACTTTCTTTTGCCATTCCCACTCAAATAGAAATCCCTGTAGAAACCCCTGTGAGTACCCTGTAATCAATACACACTAACCAAATTTGAAACACCTATTAGTCAACCTGAGCTCTGATACCACTTGTTGGGAATCAACCAATAATGTTGATTACACTTATGAAAGCAATAAAATGCAGAATTAACTAGAATGATAAGTACTAGAATGATAAATAGCAAAGAACAAGAGATACAAGAAACCACCTTGAAAACTTGTATTAAACTCTTTACATAAGGAATACAATTGAAGAAACTTCTTTTCTTCCACACCTCTCTCAAATGTATATATCTCTCTCTAGATATCTTTCCCTCAAGAGCTCTCTCTCTCAATTACAATCAACTCCAACAACCTAGAATGATTCACATATACAATTCTGTATTGTTCAACACTCTACCATAAGCTATGAAGATCTATCCTATTATATAATAATTAGGAAATATGAGCATACAACTACAGCCATTAGATGCACCTCTTAATCAAGGGCTCTAAACAGTCTTACTAATAATAGAGATGCAGACTTAAGACTATCACTTAATTCTAACATGCAAACACTCTGTTTTGTCCACAAAAATAGCTTTCTGGACGCACAGGTAACCGAAGTCCGTTCCTGCCTGTTTGCCTGTGACTGATGTCGGCCGATCTATGATCGATGCCGGCATCTCCTGGTCTGCTCCTGACTGACGCTGGTGACTGTGTAAACCTGCAACTTTGCAATCTGCTCACTAGGTGAAGCTTTTAGCTCCACACCTTAACATTATAGGGCCTCCATATGATTTCCCAAGTCACCAATCTATTTAAAACTCATCTATAGTGATCTATCTTAAGAAACCAAATAGCCAATATACTCATCCACTACTCTCCAAATGATTGTGGAGGTACCCACCTCTCCCTTGGTAATCTTATTGACCACACAACCACTATGTGCTCATAAGCCCAATAATGAAATAAAGTAGCCACACTCACACCACCACTAAATGCCTCTTGACTAAACCTATAAATATCCCTATAAGTGGGAAAGCATATTCATACCCCATGAAAACATAGTATGACACATATTTATACCTCTTTTATATCCAGACATAAAACTTGGTCCTAACCAATCAAAACTTGTTCCAATTTTGACAACTCAATCTACTCAATCAATTCAAACTATACCAACCTTGCTTCTATCATTATGCCACTATTCATCACTTTTGGCTCAAACTCCTCTATCATAAGATCTCATCCCTATCCCCAAAAGGGGGGCATCATTCATACTATTCCTATTCTTACACTTACCCATCATAACCCATCTGCTCTCATAAGTAGATACACCATGGTTCTTACACCTCCAAGAATGTAGATTATTAGATTTAACTTAGACTGGTCAATATATATATATGAATCAAATTACATGGGTCACTCAGCATTACTTAGGACATTCAGAGGGGCATACCTTCAGTTTAAAGATACACAGACTATTCAAATATAGTGGTTCAGATCATATGGATCTATAATGATTTCAAATTATAGATATACAGACTAGTCAGATGCAATGGTTTAGATTAAATGGATTCATAGTGAATTTGATATAGATTTAGACTCAGATACCAAATTTGGGGGCATGTACATAATACATGTCTCATTCATATAGCTTCATACAACATGACATAGTTATAAGACTAGATAGTAGATTATAGGCATTGTATAAAGCATAATGTTTTGATAAATAGTTTTACGCATGGGGTATGGCATGATATGTCATTTCACTTGTGGTTATATATATTTATAGACTATATATGTGTATCACTCACATACCAAATTTGGGGGTATGACATAGGTGATCATGTTCTTCATCATCCAGGATTATACAAATTGAATAGTAAAACATGTCATTCTCTTCTTATATATTGACTAGAGTTTTAGATTACACCCATTTGTACCCAATTTGTCACCAAGTTGGACCATATGGCCATCTACAGTGGCTGGTCCATAGCATTACCCAGACCTAGACTATATGAGTTTGTGTGGAATAAAGGACAGACATTGGTTTTGGGCCTCTAAACACTTCTTAGGTTTAGTTCAAATTATTCAAAGTGGGGGCATGACATATTTTTCTCTTCATAGTATATACATTCTTTACATACATTCTTTATTACATTATTTTATGTAGGACAGAGGGCAGACATTGGTTTTGGGCCTTTAAGCATTCCTCATTCCAATTAGATTCAGCACAGGGGGCAAGCATTGCCCTCCTTCTCCATGATTACATAGATTCCACTTTTAGTTCCAATATATGGAGCATCCATTTTATGGATTCCTTATTTCTTTAGGCACTATTAGGCTCTCCATGCACTTTGATGGCCATAAAGTGAGTTAGACCCTTTTATAGCACATTCATCTCCATGTAGGTAGGTTCAGGTACACATTTTCTTTTCTTTCTTTTACTCTAGTAATTCATTTCATTACATCACTAGATTAAAAGGGGGAAAATATATACACCCTAAATTGGTTAAGAAACCACACATATCATGTCTTTTCATAGTCCTTTCACAAGAGACTCTAATTAGAGAATATGAGTTTTGGTCACAATTAACCATGTCTTTAATTTTATTTATATTGGTCTTGTTTCATGATTATATGCATCTTTTCACTAATTCCCAGTCATCTGCAGCCTTCTAAGCATAATCCTATCTTAGCTAGACTACTCTTTCCATGACAAATCCATCCCTAGGCCCCATCAGCTTAGGACAATAGCACCCAACTTGGACTACAGCATTGGTGCCACTAGTATCAGCTTTCAATGCTCCTATCCAAGGTCATTTTAAGCCCCAACGAGTAGTTTCCTTCACTTAATAAGTCACAATCCGTTTCTTAGCTTCATCCTTAAGTTTTCCAATGTCATTCAAATGCAATTAAAGCTCCCAAATTTTAAATAAAGAGCCTCCTATATAAAGGACTACATAAGGAATTTTATATCTAGCACTTACTACTTTGGCACATTAATTAATTAAAATTTGTCAATAGTATAGCTCAACATTCTGTATCACACATAGACATGAATTTTTGATAAAGGAAAGGCCTAGGTAAAAGTTCATTCTTTCATCTATTGTGCACATTGATTATGCATGTTCCCTAAGGGAGAACTACATTTGATCTGAGACCCTAGCTTGAGGGTTAATGTAGGCAGTGATCAAGACAGCAGGGGTTCTAGATCATGTGATCATTCTTCCCTTAACCCAATTTTCCTCCCTTTTGCTTTTGATGCATTTTTTGTTTACATGTGTGTAGATAGATATAGGTTTTGGAGATTGAAACGTATCTACAGTGAGCTCTGTTGACTTTTAGCCTCCAGAATTTCCTAGGTAGGGTCACATAGATGCATCAAACAAAACCTAAAAAGATCAGGTCTCCTAGACAAAAATGAAAAGAGTGGAATATAGCATTGGTGCCATTAGTGTCCTATTTTGGTGCCCTTGTCTGATCAAATAATGAAGACCAGATCATGATTTGTGACAGTGTCTCAGTCCTACACCATAATTTATAGCTCTTGAATCATTCATTTTAGTGCATTTTTCTAGATAAGTTTATCTCTCTCCCTATGCAATTAAATTATCCAAAACCTATATTTTACTATATTTGATTGGATTTTTTCCCTTATTCTAGACCCTTTATTTTTTAGGATCTAGACCCTATTTTTCACACAAAAATAATAAAACATGATCATTTCCCAACATATGTAACACCCCTTACCCCACACTAATTATGCATCATGGTCCTCCATGAGAACATAAGCACTAAGTTAAAAAAATAAAGCAAAATAACATAAAGGGGCTTGCAACTAAAGCAACACTTTATTAAAAACAATAAATCTTAAACTAATGACATATGACTTATTGGTACAATTGAAAATAAACTTAAGCATAAAAATATGGCCATAGCTAGTTACTATTGTAATGACCAAGAAGAAACTGGCCATCCAATATTTTTAAATGACATGTACCAGTAGGATGAATATTGTGAACAATAAAGTGACCATCCAGTGAACATAGAGCTTCCTGAAGTGGCACAAACTTAGAGTCATAGAGTAAAACTTGCTTTCCTGATGTAACTATCTTATATTTAAGGTAGTGATCATGTCATGCCTTCTATTTTTGTTTCTCCACATCTTGACTCCAAATAATAAGGAAAAATGATTCATCCAATTGTAACAAGGAATCTAAACATTCTTTCAATGATGGTTCATTGTCTAGTTGTCCAATGCATGCAATGCAGAGATAAGGAACCAAGAACTTAATTGAAAGAACTGCTTCTATGTCAAACACTATATTTAAAGGTGTACTTTTGTTGATGTTCTTATAGGTTGTATGGTAAACCTAAAGAATTATAGACACCCAATCATCCAAGTTAGTACATCTAATATTACAAATTTCTATAATTATTGTGCCCAAGATTTTGTTGAATGCTTCAGTAGTGTCATTTACTTGGGATGATAAGGTGTTGTTTTGTGATGGGAAATCATAAATTTAGTTAGTAATACATGAATAGTCTCATTGAGGAAGTACATACTATTATCACTAGTAAAACTCAATAGATAACCAAATCTTATGATAATATGTTCCCGCATGAAGTGTGTTGTGGTTGTTACAGTACAATCCCATGTTGACATGACCTCAACCCAATGTGTGAGATAATCAGTTATCTTGTTGATATAATAGGAACCTATATGTCATACATTTGGGTTTATGGAGCCAATAAAGTCAATGCTCCATTTCTTAAATGGTTCTTGTGATACAATATGATGTAATGACATAGCATCCTAGTGATTTGGTTTCCCCACACACTGGAAAATATCACATTATCATGCATATATCTTGGCATCTTGGAAAAGTATAAGCCACCATAGACCAGCTAACAAAACTTTATGTGAAGTAACCTCACCGATATAGTGTCCTCTAATAATTCCTTCATGAACTTCATAGACTACATCAGGCCATTTATGTTTCAACACATAGTGTTGAAGGATTTCATCTCATCTAAGCTTATAGAGGTCCCCTCTAATGAGCTAGAATGGTGTAGTGTGGACAAGTAGTTGCTTCTTAGCTTGCATACTTAAATGATATAGATTTATGCTAGTAGTTAATAAGGCTTATATGTCTTCTAACTCCTCAATAATATGTGAAATTTGAAATAATTATACGTCAAACAAGTCATATTTAATGGCTTATGTTGGCTCACCAGAATCAATTCTTGAGAGAGGGACAGGACCTTAATTAGTCTTACCTGGCTTGACCATGATATAGAATTGGAATTATTTAAATAAAAAAATCCAATGGTAAATGTGATCATGTAACATAGGTTTATTAACAAGGTATTTTAATGTTTCATAGTCTATATAAAACACAAAAGGAGTCACCAATAGATAGTGTTAGAACTTTTGTAAAGTATAAACTATAGAGAGTGCTTCACACTCCATTGTGGTATAGTTTCTCTTGATCAAAGTAAGATTTATAATTAAAAATTAAATAGGGTGATCAAGGTGACCCTCCCTAGGCTACATAAATATTGCATCAACAGCCATACCCAAAGCATTGACATGGGCATGAAATAGTTTAATCCAATTAGGGAACTAGAGGATCAGTGTAGTAACAAGCTTATTTGTTAAGGTTATAAAATATTCTTGGCATGAGTGGGTCTAAATAAAGTGTTCATTTTATTTCAAGAGCTCTTTTAATGATGTGATAATCCTTTCATAAACTCAGATTAATTTCTAATAGTACCCAATATGACCTAGAAAGGTGTGAACCACTCATTGGGATGTTAGCATTAACAAACTGAGGATGATGATAACATTAGTGAGTTCCACCAGAATTCCATCTCGGTATATAATGTGAACAATAAGAATGTAAAATAGAGAATCAAAAAGATATTTTTTTTAAATTGAGTGAGATTTGAATAATTTTTTAATGTTCAAGCATAAGCATGAGATTAAAATAGTGGTCTTTCATCAAGCCATATACTATCTAATCCTCCAAATAAACCTTAATAAACTTATGGATGAAGTCTTTAAAGGCCTCAAAGACTATTTAGGAGAATATAGTGGGTGCATTATTTAACCCAAATGGTATGACGGTATATGCAAATGACCCCCACTCAATCATAAATATAGTCTTAGGTATATCCTCCTCTACGATCTTGACCTGATGGTATCTAGAAAACCAATATGTAAATTTTATACCCAATGACACATTTAAGGACTTTGTAGACACCGAAATCGTGTCTAAACCTTGGTCATCCTCCCCCTTTGGTCCATTTCTAACCCATTCCTAAACCATGCACTTACTAATTTAAAACAATAATAATTTATTATTAATATTCTCCCCTTTGACACATCACCTATAACACCTTGTCTGACACCTCGCCTTGGACTATTTCCCACCCTATGACTCACCCAAGACCTATTCCTACTTCTTTCTAACCACCTAACCAACTCTCATGCGTATTTATCCCAACCTTCGACAATTCTCCAATGGATCATGCACTTGTCGGATGGAGAACGGGCTTGGTGGCTCTTTTACCCATTCTCCACCCACCGACGTCGATCAAATGTCAGCCGACGCTAGTGGGATCGCCGACGTCAGTTTTACTTAAACCAAATTTCTAACCTTTGACGAGGCTAATCACAAAAATCATTAATCTCTGGAGCTAATCACGAATCTCAAAACTTCTTCCGGCGAAACAAAGTTCTCGTGTGCTCTTGCTTTCCAGTGCTCTGGCTTCTTGTTTTCTTGTAGGGATCAGCATTCTTGACAGCATTTTCTAGGCACCGAGGTCTTGCATCAAACATTCTGCACAGGGATTGCCTAATATCTCCATCACCAGCGGCAATGGAAACATAGCTTCTACACCTTTTCCAACTCGTGTCACAGCTAAGTATTTGTACTATTTTTATTTCAGTATCATTTCAAATATATTAGCATTCTGTCTATTATCTATTCCAAGCATCCTTGACCCAACCTTCTTTGTTCTTCTCAGAGAGGCTGAAAAGCCTTCTCTCACCTCTTATTCCCTTTTCTTTGCCTCTGACACCCGTTTAGTCTCTCTTTAGACAAACACCCTCTGTCTAATCAACTCAGCACAAGCTATCAGAGACCTACAGACCATCTTAAGACCAATCTAATCACCCTGACTAAATTGCTTCACGAAAAGGCTGAAAGGCCTTTTTCCTGCCCCTTACCCCTTTTCCTGACAACATACCCTCTGCCTTAGTTCTTATTAAAGATTATATCTACTATTTTACTATCCCACACAGACCTCAAACGAGACCACAGTCCATCTTACAGACTAGAAACTAGACCTGTAACCCATCCCTGGCCATTACCCCGACCGACCTCGGCCACTTCCCCTACTGACGTCGGCAGTCTAATCGACGTCGACGACCTTACTGACCGACGCCGGAAATATCACCGACGTTGGCAACTGTGCTAAACAAATTTTAGATTATCAGGTATGCATTTGCTTTCAGTTCTTTCTTTTCAGTCTTTTATTATTTCTCATTTCTATCTCTATCATATTCTATTTTAACAATGGATTGTCATCCTCCAAGAAGCCTTAGCGCTTCTAGGACCAAGCTTTTGCTTGGAAATCCACCCTTTTGTCATCTAACATTTTTTGTGTTTTAGTGTCTTTCTCTTTCAGGTGTCATCCTCCACAACCAAAGAGGAGTTCTCACTATCATCTGAATTCTGGTGCACAAAACTATATCCAGGTACATACAAGCCTTAGACCTTTTCTCTTAGTTTCTTAATTCTCTCTTTGAATGTAGAAAGCGAAATAGCATATAAAAATTCTCTTAGTTTCTTAAGTCGTGATTAGCACAAAATTTTGAGTGCCTAAACAAACCTGAAACCATCCATAGACTACCTCTTCTAGGACCCTTCTAATAGCCAACCTCCCCAAACATCACTTTAAGGCATAAGCCACACGAGCTTAATAATTTATTTCTAGGGATTTAACGCTTAGGCTCTGCTTGTGTTCTTCATCTTTTCTATTCTTATCTGCTTGTTTGAGCTAGTGAGGACGTTCTTCTTCTTTGTTTTCCAAAAACTCTCAAGTCTTTTGGGTTTCTGGAAAACACAGTCACCGACATCAGTTTTACCACCGACATCGGCCACCTTTTATCACCGGCATCGGTTATCTGACTGATGTCAGCCATATTTCTCATCGACATCGATTTTCCAACTGACGTCGGTCTCTGTCACAGTTCTTTTTTTTTTCAAAACAGCAACCTTAAAACCTACCCCTTTTTCTATCAAAACCTCATTCTGAGTTTCTAAAATTGAAAAAACATAGTTTTCTAAAACCTAACCCTTTCCTGTCTTGAATGGTTTTGACACATAGTCAAACCAAGCTCTTCTTGACCACGCGAGGCAATAACCACTTCCACCTTCACCATCCATAACCAGTCCTATAATGGAGTTCCACTCGGAGACTGAAAGAACTCCTACTCACCCAACCCTGCCCCAGACTCCTATTGTCCTAGAAGGGGACCAAGATTCCACACGATTCTTGGACCTCAATGTCAAAGCCTTGCAGCACTATCTCGTGCATAGCCAAATGGGAGACGCCCTAGGCAACCCAATCTATGGGATGCCAACTTCCTTAGTCGAGACAATGATCACATCAACAGCATCTACAATTCAACCTATAGACAATCAAGCCAACACCTCGACTAATAACCCAACCGTGTCCTACCTTCAAAATTTAGCCTCTCCTTCTAGACTTACCTCCATGGGGGTTCCGATACCCCCTCAACCTCAAACTACTCAACCAAATCCTACACCTTTCCAAAACCTAGTGGTCTCTATCCCCCCTACTCTTGTACCTATCAACACAAGAGTAACTATCTACCCTTCAACAAGTGTGGCCACTCCTCAACCATCTTTGATGGCCCCTATCCAACTTGTGCCTACCAACCCCATAACACAAGTGCCCTTGGCTTCAACTTCTGCCCCGATAACTAGCTACTCATATGTTGTGTCTACACAAATGCAACCAACCACGTCATATGCCCCTCTTAATATCTTTCAAGTGCCTTATAATATAGGGGGCACTCCACCCACCAATCCGTCAGCAGATATCATCAAAATGCTGATGGATAAGATGTCTAGCCTAGAGACCTCCATTTCTAGCTCATGTAATGCTCTCTCATATGAGCAAATTTGCAATGAGCCCATTCATCCTTCTGTCATGATCAGGCCATATCCCAGCCAGTGGGAACTTCCTAAATTTTCTCGCTTTCAAAGCAAGGAAGACCCACAACAGCACTTACGGGCATTCAGACATGCCTGTTACCTTATTGCCCATGACGATGCATTACTTTTACACACATTTCCTATGTCTCTCTTTGGTGCTGTGCTTGACTGGTACAGCTCTCTTACCAGCCATTCCCTCTTCACATTTACACAGTTGGCCCAGCTATTTCTTGATCACTTCTCCATCAATATCACCAAGAAGGTCTCGATCACGGACCTCTATTGTATCTGCCAACTTGAAGACGAATCCATAGCTGACTTTATTGCTCGTTGGAGAGGCCTCATCAATCAACTCTCTTTTTCCTTACCCCAACCTGAACTTATTGAACTTTTCTCCCAAGCCTGTGCCAAACATATTTCTTCCACCTTACAGGTTTAGACCTTCCGCACCTTCGACGAAACCTTCACGATGGCCCACAAACTTGAATTACGTGCCATCGAGGAGAATAAAGTCAAGTTGCAGAGCAAGAATCCCAACTCTAAGATCAATGACTCCTCTTCTTCTAAACCTTCATCATCCAATCCTAAGTCTAAAGCTTTAGCTAATGCTGTGGTCATTAGACCTCCATCCTCTTCAACCAATCAGCCTAAGCCATCCACATCTCATAGTGCCACCCGCCAATTCCAACAGAGATATGTACAATGACAGTATACTCCTCTCAGAGAATCATATGCGTCTGTGCTAGAAAAACTTGTTAGATAGGGGGTTCTCAATCTCTCCCAGATCCGACCACCTCCACAATTTGATCCCTCACACGCCATCCCTGTGTGGTATAGGGAAAATGACTTCTGTAATTACCACCGTGTCAAAGGTCATGACACAGGTAACTGTAAGACCTTTAAAAACATAATCCAAGACATGTTTGAAAAGGGTGACCTCATCCTAGACAATCCCAATGCACCTCCTAATCAGGGCATCGACATCTTCAAGCAACCATTTCCCAATCATCCAACATCTTCTCAACCATTTTCCCGACTAGTGGAGAAAATCAAACTTCTCCCTTCAAGGAAAGTGGAGCATTAGGGATTATGGGAGCTTCTTAAAGCTCTTCAACATCCCTGTGCCCTCTCGTCTCATGCTGCCAATCCTCCCAAGGCAGAATCTCCCAAGACTCTCAACAAAGACCAGACTCCCACTTCTAAACCTGCATCTACCCCATCTAAACCGATCAAGTCACTCAGCATTCACCCTGTCTCTACCCTCACTCACCCACAAGTGAAGGTGGACTTAGACCAGACCTCGACCAATAGTAGTCTTCCAACCAAGTCGAAGAAGACTGCCAGACCATAGAAGCAAACCCCTCCTCCACCGTCAACATTACCCTCCATTTTAGGCCCTCATCCTTCTACCCTAATCGAAGTGCTCCCTATTCCGACCCTTAACCAAAACAAATTACCTCCATTACTTCCTTTTCCAACCACAAGTCTACCCCCTCTCAAAAATTTGGCACCTCTCACGAAGAAAGTGCCGTCTTCACATGTGGCTGCACCACCAACCCAAAAGGTGGTACGGAAGCCTTATTCAACACCTCCCAAGCAAAAGTCACCAGCGCTTCATGCATCAACAAGCACGGACCCCTTATTAGGTTCATACGCTTTGATATTATGCCAACTTTTGCAGACTTCTAGCATAACCCTTCCACCCATCAGGCCTTTCCAACCTCTCGGGTCCAAGCCTTCCTGGTTCGACGATACAAAGATTTGCTTATACCATCGTATGCCAGGACACGATACCAAGACTTGCTATGCCCTCAAGGCTATCATTCACTGCTATATGGATAAGGACACTCTTCTCCTTGAGGACACTCTTGACCGACCCTTGACACCTTCCCATCCAACCTTCTTCAACCACATCAACATCTCACCAATAGACCACTCCACCTTCTTCACCTCCTATCTTTGAAATCAATGCTATCCACATAAACACTAGGTCATAAAAGGATAAGGCAAAAGAAAAATCCACCATTCCTTGGACCTACCCTTTCGTCAAGCCACCTCAACTGCCCAAGCCTAAAATTTCTATCCTTGGCGCATCTCAGCCTTCTTCTTCCTCTTCCAGGCCGATTCATGACTCCATGTTGAAACAGCTTCACCAGACGCCTGTAAAGATGTCCCTTTATGACCTCATCCAAACCTCGCCTCAGCATTGTCAAGCTCTAATCAAAGCCTTATAGGTAGCAGAGGTCCAACCTAAAGACCCTCAACCACTAGCCGCCCTAGTCCATTCTTTATCCCCCGTCGCCTCTATCACTTTCAGTGATTCTGAAATTCCTACCACTACCTTGGAAGATCAGGATGCTGCCCTCTTCATCACAGCCTATGTTGATCAGACACGTATTAAGCATGTTATGATTGATGGAGGTGCTAGCATTAATATCATTTCTACCCACGCCTTTGATCAATTGGCTCTTCCCAAGAATTGTGTATCAAAAATTGATGCAATCCTTAGATCCTTTAATGACACCACTGCTAACACTATTGGCACTATTATCCTCCATATTTGCGTTGGCCCGTGCACAATCTTGGAGCTCTTCTACATCATTGAGGGAGAATTCCAATATAACATACTATTAGGATGACCCTAGATCCGCGCCATGGATAGCGTCCCTTCAACACTTCACCGTTGTGTCAAATTTGAACATGACAGACAAGTCTATGTCATTCCTGTCGACCCATCCCCTTTTAAGACTTGTAACACAACCTATCAGCCAAATGACATCCTCATTCCTATCAAGCCATCAACCCCAGCACTGCCTCCATCTATGGAAGCTTCAATTAGTTCACAACCGGCGGTCGCCCTTACCCCTCCTTCTCAAACAACAACCAAGGACCCCATGGACGATATCTTCTAAAGACTTTCACTTGGGGAATATCGCTTACTGACCCTAGACATGTTCCAAACTCCACAAGAGTATGGACACCTTCACCACAGCCCCAGCTATGACTGTCGGATTGGAATGGTCATTCCTTATGGTCCTCCTCGCCTCTGAACCAACCTCATCTATGGGGGGCTCAACCAAGCTCCTCTTGATGGGAACCCTCTCTCTTCACCCCAACCATTCACATCAGACTTCTCATTTCTTGGCAACCCCACCTTTGCACACACTTACCTTTATAGGTGTGCATGGAAGGGTTTTGGTTTTGGGCACTATGAGTAGGGCTCCCATCAGCCCATCGAGTCGCTCAACGATGACAATGCCAAGAAACGGTATGGCTTGGGATATCATGACCCCACTGAGGCTTCCGGAAACCTTTGCCATGAACCCACCATCGACCAATCTCATCCAAACTCGCCTATTCTTCCATCCTCACCTACAGAGTCAGTGGTTTCCATCCCTCCTAGTTTTTTTGCATAAACACCATTCGCCTGGAACCCCTAACCTATCAACTCAACGGGGTTTCCAAGTCTCTCCCTCTCATTTATCCCAATATGATAGATGATGAATCGATAACCATCAACACCATCCACTGCATAGACGATGATGCCATTCTTACCTATATGGGTGCCGACGAATCTTTTATTCAACGCTCCCTCCCTTCTGAAACATAGGTTATGTTAAATGAATCGACCATTGACATTAACCTTCCATCTTCTGATGTTCCTCACATCTTAAAGATTGGTCAGTCTTTGGATGCCCAGGAGCAGATCGACTATACCACATTTCTTTCAGACAATAGCAAGGCCTTTGCTTGGACCTATGGTGACATGCCTGGAATCGACCCTAACATTGTCATTCATAACATCATCACAAACCCAGAGGCTAAGCCTGTTAGGCAAAAGCTTCGCAAAATGCATCCTCATGTTGCACTTCTTGTCAAAGAGGAGCTTCAACGTCTTCTCTCTATCTCTTTCATCCAACCCATTGATTATTCGCAGTGGGTATCAAACATCGTTCTTATTACCAAAGCAACTGGGGGGATCTGAATTTTCACAGACTATCACGACCTCAACCTAGCCTATCCCAAAGATGACTTTCCTCTTCCCAAAATTGACCAACTTGTTGATCTCACGGCCGGTCATGAGATGTTATCACTCATGGACAGATTTTTAGGATATAACCAAATCCTGATTGCACTGGAAGATTAGCACAAGACCACCTTCATCACCCCATGGGGGACTTTCTGCTATTGATTCATGCCTTTTGGCCTCAAAAATGCAGGTGCCACTTATCAGCGCACCATGACTTACATTTTCCATGATCTCCTCCACAAAATCATGGAGGACTATGTAGATGACCTGCTTGGCAAGTCTAAGATTCATTGCGACCATTTGACTATCCTCAAAATCATTTTCTCTCGCCTTCTTCAATACAATGTCTGCCTTAACCCCAAGAAATGCGTCGTTGGGGTCCTCTCAGGCAAGCTCCTTGGCTTCATCATTTCCTTCCGTGGCATCGAGATAGATCCCACCAAGATCCGTGCTATCCTCGAGATGCCATCTCCGACCAATCTCAAGCAGCTTCGTAGTCTGCAAGGGAAGCTCCAGTCCATCTGCTGCTTCATTTCGTAGCTTTCTGACCGCTACCAACCCTTTCATCATCTCCTCAAGAAGGACGTCTCCTTTAAATGGGATAAGGATTGTCAAGAGGCATTTGAAGCCCTTAAAATTTATTTGGTCTCTCCACCAGTCCTCATTCCACCTAAAGATGACCAACCCTTCTACCTCTACATCTCAGCAACCAACCATTCGTTAGGTGCCATGATCGCGCACCGAGACGAGCAACACCGTGAGCAAGCGGTTTACTACAAAAGCCAAACACTTGTCGACTATGAAACTCGGTATACTCATATCGAGAAACTCTATTTGGCATTAGTCTTTGCCACTACCAAGCTCCGTCACTATCTTCTCAATCACAAAACCTTTGTCATCACTCACACTGATCCTCTTAAATACATGCATTCCAAGCCATATCAAAACCAACGTATGGCTCGTTGGCTCATACTTCTTGCTGAGTTTGACTTGGAATTTATCCAACAAAAATCTATAAAGGGGCAAACAATCACTGACCAACTAGCAGATGCCCCTCTTCCCGACAATCAACCTTCTCAGTGCGAGTTTCCTGATGAATCTATCGCCACTCTCTCGACTGATGACACATTCTACCAAATGATAATGTTTTTTGACAGCTCCAAATGTCAACTCAGTGGGGGTGCGGGGGTCATCCTCATCCCACATGAGGGTGAGCCCATGCCCCTGTCTTTCAAACTCGACTTTGAATGTACCAATAATATGGCCGAATATGAAGCCTTAATTTTGGGACTTCAAACTACCCTTTCTTTAAGCATCAAGACCATCAACATCTTTGGTGACTCACAACTTGTCGTCAATCAAATCAATGGTTCATATCTTTGTAAAAACTAAATTTTACAAAGGTACAAGCAGCGTTTTAACACTCTTCTAGCATCTTTCAACTATCACTTATTGCAGACTGTCCCTCGATCTACGAATAAGTTTGCTGACACCATGGCTTCCCTCGCCTCGCATATTCCTTCTTCATCATCCTCATCAAGAATTTATGTCATGGTACATCGCGTGTCGTTGCCTTCATACATTTCCACTGACATCAACCTCGTCCACACCATAGACTCTAGTTCACAAGATGTATGGTATAAACAACTTGAGGACTACTTGGCTCATTCTATCATTCCTCCCAACCTCTCTAGCAATGCACGGCAGGCTTTCATCAAGCGCACCACTCACTATACCATGCTAGGGGGCCTTCTCTATAAAAGAGGTTTTGACGGCCTTCTTCTTCACTATTTAAACTCCACTGAAGCCTCTCATGCTGTTAAACAAGCCCATGACGGGATTTGTGGCAGACACTTCAGTGGTAACTCGATTGCTAAGCGCATCCTTCACCTAGGTTATTATTGGCCCACTCTTCATCAAGATTGTAGCGATTATTTTCGGCATTGCATCAAGTGTCAGCAGCATGCTAACTTGCTTCATCTCCCTATCCATGCCTTACAAGTTGCTCAAGATTTTTGGCCTTTTTCACAATGGGGCTTAGATCTTATCAACGAGATTAACCCTCATTCGTCTCTTCATCATTAGTCCATCACCGCCACTGAATATTTCACTAAATGGGTGGAAGTTATTCCTCTCGTCTCCACAAAAGCTGACAAGATTGTCGACTTCATGAACACCCACATCATCTATCATTTCGGTGTACCTCACAAAATCATAACCGATAATGGAAAGTCATTTAAAAACAAAATTGTCCAGAAACTTTGTGACTCCTTTGGCATTAAACTCAGTTTTTCTTTGCCTTACTACCCACAAGCAAATGGGCAAGCCGAGGCTTCTAACAAAATCTTAACTAAAATTCTCATGAAGGTGGTCAATGACACTGGAAGGGATTGGCACATTCACATTCCCTTCACTTTGTGGGCTTACCGCACTAGCATCTGCACCTCTACAGGTGCTACCCCATTCTCTCTAGTGTACGAAACAGAGGTTGTCTTACCTCTCAAAGTACAGATCCCGTCTCTTTGCATTTCTCTACATGACATTCTTTCTAATGATGACCTTTGTCAAGATCGATTAGCTCAACTTGAGTTACTCAACGAACGTCATCTTGCTGCCCTCAACCATCTCCATGTCTATCAAAATCGCATCAAACAAGCCTATAACAAAACTCTGAGAGAACGTGATTTTAATATCAGAGACCTCATCCTCAAAGAGAACCAACATGTGACCAATATGGAACGGAGTAAACACGGCAAATTTGCTCCTAATTGGCTCAGACCTTATATCATCACGCACAAGTATGGATCAAGGACTTATCGTCTGTCTTCTCTTGAAGGCCGACCAAAACCTGAGCCCCTTAATGCCTTGAATCTACGACCATTCTACTGTTAGTCGAGTACTCATCCACTTGAAATTTAACTTGAACTCGTCCCTTGAGCAATCCCTGTCCTTTTAATCCTCAATCCTTTCCACCCTTTTTCCCTTAACCGATCCTCTATAACCCTTTTATGACGTAAGGATGCTTTGTCATAATAAAAGGGAGCCCTTGACCTTTTATAGTCTTGTCCATGACTCAACATTCTGTCAAAAATAAATCAAGATGTCAAAATATCCAAGGTCACAAAATCAAATCAAAAAGCAGACTGCTCCCTTGAAGGACTATTGTACTATCATTATTGTAACTAATAGACTGCTCCCTCGAAGGACAGCTATTCAAAAGCCCTTAAATATATATAAAGCAAGATATAGACCACTCCCTCAAAGGATGGCTATGACTAAATCTTGCTATAAATAGCACTTTCTTAGAAGCTTCCCGCATCGATCAACTTCACAAATGACCACCAAGCAAAGTGACATCTCTATGTGGACTTCCCGCATTGATCAGTCCGCTCTCAAAAAAAAAAAAATCGAGTCATGGACTTGGCTTGTAGTCATCTCAGGGTCTCCTATAAAAAGGGGCAAGGTTATCCCTGCTCATAAAATGGGTTACCCTATCCTCCTCCTATTATAACACCTACTCAAGGGACTTCGAGCTCACTTTAATGTCAAAGTGATTCGATTACCGTTCTAACACAACCATGGTCAACGACGCAATGCATGAAGGGGGCTCTTTGTTCTAACAACCCCTATCTATGCTGTCATTCTGGTCCGGGTCAATGAAAGAGCAATTTGCCTTTCACTTTTTTTTTTACACTTTGGTCACATTTAACCAATTCATTTTCCCAAACCAAACCAACCTAAACATTTTTAGACCACCAACATGACATTATGAAATCATACATCATCATAGACCATTCACATAGTTTCTATGGACAACAATACACATAGGGACTATCGACCAGACACAATTTATGTTAAGCATAAACCATTACTTGCTGAAGCATAAATAGACCCAATTCATTTTTAGCATACATCCATCACGAATATGGAAAATTGCTAAGGATGAAAGACCACTCGACCAATGTTGCAGAATACAACATCGCACAATATGGAAAAGGCTGCAACATCATCTTATCCTCATCATTTCAACACATGATCAAAATCAACCACTTCGATCTTTTTCCTCCCTCTTGGGAGAACTACATTGGTCTGAGGCCCTTTTAACAAGGGCTATGTATGCAGCACTCAGTTGACATGGGGTCTTCTAAGGTTAGCTCAGCCATTCCTTCATCCATCCATCTCGACCAAAGACCATGGAGATCACATCTATCTCCTCCGACCCTAACCACTTCCAAGACGACTTCACCTTGGTTGTTTTTGCATGTATGCTACCCCACGACTGGTTAGCAAAATTGTGTGAAGACTATTTTTGACCTTCACAAGCATAAGATCGCAAGCCGGTTGATCCCCACTACTTATGACTTTTTCGTGTTTTCTAGGAGCACTTCCTAAAGCACAAGATACCCGAAACATGATGACCCATTGGAGCTTTAGCTTAGATTGAATAACCCGATCAGTTACGACCAAATGCTGGGGCCCGGTTATTTCAATTTTGGCTCTCCTCGACCTCGACCTGCGATAATTTGACCCGACCATCTCGTGAAGTGGTATACGTGCAATCATAACTATTGCAGCATTCCATCTTCACCATTTTCATCCACTCTCTATCAAATCAGCACCTGATTTTAGGTTCCCTTCCCTTGACTCCTGCTTTGAGGGGGAATACCTCATCCCATTTGGTACAACCTTATCCCATACCTGGGGCAACCAACTCCTATTTTTGTTTTGCATTTTGTGTAGAACAACCAACAAGACAAAAAGGGGAAAATGTAGACACCAAAATCGTGTCTAACCCTTGGTCATTCTCCCCCTTTGGTCCATTTCTAACCCATTCCTAAACCATGCACTTACTAATTTAAAATAATAATAATTTATTATTAATATTCTCCCCTTTGACACATCACCTATAACACCTCATCTGACACCTCACCTTGGACTATTTCCCACCCTATGACTCACCCAAGACCTATTCCTACTTCTTTCTAACTACCTAACCAACTCTCATGCATATTTAGCCCAACCTTCGACAATTCTTCAACGGATCATGCACTTGGTGGATGGAAAATGGGCTTGGTGGCTCTTTTACTCGTTCTCCACCCACCGACGTCGGTCAAATGTCGGCTGACACCAGTGAGATTGTCGACGTCAGTTCTACTTAAACCAAATTTCTAACCTTTGACGAGGCTAATCACAAAAATCGTTAATCTTTGGAGCTAATCACGAATCTCAAAACTTCTTCCGACAAAACAAAGTTCTCGTGTGCTCTTGCTTTCTAGTGCTCTAGCTTCTTGTTTTCTTGTAGGGATCAGCGTTCTTGACAGCATTTTCTAGGCACCGAGGTCTTGCATCAGACATTCTACATAGGGATTGCCTGATATCTCCATCACCAGTAGCAATGGAAACACAGCTTCTGCACCTTTGCCAACTCGTGTCACAGCTAAGTATTTGTACTATTTTTATTTCAATATCATTTCAAATATATTAGCATTCTGTCTACTGTCTATTCCAAGCATCCTTGACCCAACCTTCTCTGTTCTTCCCAGAGAGGCTGAAAAGCCTTCTCTCACCTCTTATTCCCTTTTCTTTGCCTCTGACACCCGTTTAGTCTCTCTTTAGACAAACACCCTCTATCCAATCAACTCAGCACAAGCTATTAGAGACCTATAGACCATCTTAAGACCAATCTAATCACCCTGACTAAATTGCTTCACAGAAAGGCTGAAAGGCCTTTTTCCTGCCCCTTACCCCTTTTCCTGACAACATACCCTCTGCCTTAGTTCTTATTAAATATTCTATCTACTATTTTACTATCCCACACAGACCCTCAGACGAGACCACAGTCCATCTTGCAGACCAGAAACTAGACCTGTAACCCATCCCTGGCCATTACCCCAACTGACCTCGGCCACTTCCCCTACTGACGTCGGCAGTCTAACCGACGTCGGTGACCTTACTAACCGACGCTGGCAATATCACCGACGTTGACGACTGTGTTAAGTAGATTGTAGATTATCAGGTATGCATTTGCTTTCAGTTTTTTCTTTTCAGTCTTTTATTATTTCTCATTTCTGTCTCTGTCATATTTTGTTTTAACAGTGGATTGTCATCCTCCAAGAAGCCTTAGCACTTCTAGGACCAAGATTTTGCTTGGCAATCCACCCTTTTGTCATCTAACATTTTTTGTGTTTTAGTGTCTTTCTCTTTCAGGTGTCATCCTCCACAACCAAAGAGGAGTTCTCACTATCGTCTGAATTCTGGTGTGCAAAACTATATCCAGGTACATACAAGCCTTAGACCTTTTCTCTTAGTTTTTTAATTCTCTCTTTGAATGTAGAAAGCGAAATAGCATAGAAACAGACTTATTTAGTGAAAGGCATCAAAAAAATATCATTAATGCAAGATGCATTAGCATCTGATAATCTACACAAATTTTGATTACCCATCTTTCTTTATGCTTATCACCATGGTGCTGACCCACTCGAACTTGTCAATTGGAGTAATGACTCCAATGCACAACATATTATAAATTTCTTATTTCATTTGTGTACATAAATTTGGATTCATTATATATGGCCATTTTCCAACTAGGTGAGCACCTTTAACCAGTTTGATATGAATTTTTCCTAAGTATGGGTGAACACCTTTCATTTCACTATAATTCCTAGGTAAAATATCTTGGTATTCTTTCAAAAACTCAAACACTTCATAAATATTAGTATAAGACCAATAATTACCCATAATAGCCATCTTTGGTGCATCCTCTATGCAAATGTCGTGTTAGATGGTTTGAAATGGCTCCAAGTACAGATGATGTGTATCAGGTTCAATATCACAAATAGTTCTAGTACCATAGTTTGTGGGGACATCCAAATGATTTATCACTGGGTTAGGCGGTTCGTACCCTTCACCTTCATCAACATGGAACAAAATTTTTTACTTTTTTTTCTAATTTATTCATGATGTGAATGATGGAGGACAAGTTCTAATGTGAAGAAAGATTGCTCAGTTGAATCATTAAAAATGACCAAGCCTTCTTCTAGTACACCATGTATGTGTCATAGCTAATCCTCAATAGGATTGGGGTCACTAATAATAGCTTGATCCATTGCTTATAGTATTAGTCACAAATCCATCCTTAGGCATGAATAAGACAATGTTGATACCATGTTATTTTTAATAAATTCTAGAAATGGGTACCTAAATTGTGTTCCTCATGATCATATAATGCTCCAGCCTACGTGTATAACATGTTGTAAAATGCATGTACCCACAGATATTCTAGTAAGAAAGATTTTTCAGCCAAACACATTGCCTCATAGTATTTTAGGTGTGGTTCTAGTGCTCAAACTCCACTATAACTAATTACACCTCATACATGGTTTTCATGATGAAACTAGTGATATAAGGCAGATCATACTTGGTCCTAATGCAGGAGACACTCATTATGAGTTCACCACCACCTTGTTTTTGTGCCATAAATAAGGTGAACCAATGGATGCATATGATCAATATTACAGTCATAGAAGGCCTCAAGTTGATAGATGAAGTCAAAAACTTCTATTTTCCCATGAAACTGTAAAGCTTCATCAAGCCTTTTGAGCAGTGTAGCCATAAGTGGTCCTTACATGACTTATCTAGTGACAAGACAAAAAAATTTATGGTGCTTATGGTACTAGTGTGGAATGTCTTCACAACTGCCAATGGAACCACACACTCTCTCAATAAGGTCATAATCATCTTGGGCCCAACAATTATAAGCATTACTTATAATATCATAAAGATACTATGTGTCCATCCATCAAAAGATGCGATCAGGAGTAGGATCATGATGCTCACCACCTTGAGTTGTGATGTTGTAGATGTGATTAATATCCTTATCTACACTAAAAATCTCTACATATGGGGGTCCATGTGCTTGGTCCATTGGGATAATGACTCGTTGATCAATATTTTCAAAACTGATATATCATTTTTTAAAGTTTAAATCAGCATTGTTTGCATAGCACCAAGGATCACCTAATAATGCTGAAAAGTCATCAACCTTAGCCAATTCTAAAACTTCAAAGTCATCCTTAAAAGGTACCCCAAGGATATTGATAGTTGTATTTTTAAGAATGCCAATTGGTAGAGCACAAGTTTTATTATCCATAAACAATATGTGAGGTGATGGTTGTAATGTCAAGCTTGACATTTTTTGTCATGCATAATTTATGAGGACATTGACCTTAGCACCAGTGTCGACTAAAATGTCTCAGATCACCCATCCATTGATGGTAGCATTCACCAATATTTCCTTGTCCTCTTGAGGGTTAGGAGGAATATGAGTATCTTATCAACAAGTATGGTTTAATCGATGATATTTGATTGGCCTTAGCATATAATGTTTAATATAATTACTTAACTATTAGATAATATATTCTTTTCACTTGAAAAGTTCTTAAAAGTAATATCATGTCACATTTTGATGTTCAGTGGATTTTTACATATCAAAACATTAGGCAGCATCACAGTCCTTAAGGAATTGAATTTCCCCTTGTATTTCCCATACCAAGGTCATAATATCTTGGAGCACTTTTTTTTGTTATTGAGCATAAAGATACTTCATTATAGGAGGCTCTTTACATTGTACTTTATAAATGGATGGAATAGACATAAACTAGGACTGTTCACTAATGCATATTGTGATATTAACCTTTTGGGCCATCATAGTGCTAGAATGTGGTCACCAATGTGGTTTCTCAATGTGTATCATACTATCACCCTTTTCATTTCTTTCTTTTGTGATGGATGTGTAAAAATCAGGGCATTCCTCCAACTAGTGTTCCTTTTTTTTAAAAGCATGTATTGGATAGATTGGATAGTCTCACTAGTAGTGATTTGGAGACCCACATTTTATAACATGTCTATGGTGTAAAATTCCCACCTCTTCATCCCTATCCTCGGCCTCATCTACAATACCCACCATTATCTTGATTATTTAAAATAGAAGTTTGATGTGTACCATGCATGATAACCTCATGTATATTTCTAATTAAATGGAAATCATTTGTGCCATGTATATATACATTACATATCTTATATTACTCAAACACTTTAGAATGTGTAGCCTATTGTAATAGAAGACATGAGCATACATCATGATCTTCACGGAAATTTTCATAAGACTAATTTAATATAGCATGGATGTTCTTTCGAGGATAATTGTTTATGCATGACCCTTATACTCATAATCAATACACCAAAGACCGCTACAAGTGTCATGAGCATTTTTTACAATCATATTTTCTAAATGTGATTTCATTGAAGCTATTTAAGATTCCATAAAGGGACTAATTCTAGTGTCGATGCTACTAATAGCTTCAACATGAAGGGTGGATTCTAGGACCTCACATGGGATGGTAAAGGTTCTTTGAGATAATGTTTGTCTAAAGGGAAGAAACAAGCCTCCCATGAACGACTAGGCATGTTGAGAAACATTAATATTAGATGAGAGCTTAGACAAGAGTGTCTTAAATCATGCATCATACTCGTGCACACTTTCTATTATCTCTTGTTTTATATCCTTTAGCACAAAAATACTTTGTTGCTCAAATTATAGAATATCAAACTCTTGAATAAATGTTGTCTTGAGTTGGGCATAATAAATTAATTCTTGTTGAGGGTCATAATTCATATACCACTTGTGTGTTCTGTCTAGAAGTGTGGTTGTAAATTGTGTTGCTTTTCACTCAAAATAAGTTATACCACATTCCCTCTAGCTAAGTTCACACTTATGAACATGCTCTATGACATTCTCCATGCCTCGATATTCTAGTAAATGAAGCATCATTTCATAATACATATTCAATAGTTGAGGTACTTGTAGCTGTGGCTAATGAAAATTCCCAAGTCCTATTCCTAGGGGGAAGTCCACCACTTCCACCTGCTCCACCTCTTACTCCACCCCCTATGCCTCCAGCATCAACAGAAACACCCAATACATTAGGCATGGTAGTAGGTTAGTTTATTATGCTTGGACCAATAATCTACCCACTACTTATGCTAGGTCTACAAGGTATACCAAGTTAGGCCATGAAATTCCCTTAAAGGGGAAAATAAAGTGTCAATTCACTATGGTTTAAAACTTAGAAAAAGGTTCTCTTATGGGGTTAGTCTCTAACTCTACACTATATGTATCCCAATTATGTATAATTAAATCATCTAGCTTAGAATCATGAGCTTGTACTATGGTTGGGAAATTGGGTTGGTTTAGATTAGGTTCTTCAGTCTCTATTGCCCAACTAGTTTCTCCTACATATAACAAAGTTGGCATTGGTCATAGTCTAAAAATTGGTAAGTCCTTATACCCTTTTACTTCACTACAAATCTTAACAATTCCTAAGTCCTCATGTCTCCTTCCTACTTCACTTCTACCTATAACCATTTGTCGAGCTTCATCATACTTATGCTTTTGTGACTCCCACTGACTAGCTACCATTCTGAACCAATAATCCTTCACCACCACCCCTGCATACCCCTCCCATCCATGATTCTCATGCAAGGATAGGTTTATCCCTCCATAGGTATAATTTCAAGTCAATATTCAATAAATAGCTTCCTTAATTATAATGGGAAATGCCTAATATATCGACCATATGGTTCTCGAAAGAACTGCAACTTTTCTTCTTCTAAATAGGAGCAAGTGGTTACAACATACTCCAAGATGTAGATATTAAACATCCATCTCCACTAGATATTCATAGCTTATATCCATAGTGATCCCAAGCATGCTAATTCCCTTTGATGCTCTATTATCAAAGCTTACCTTTGCCAAAAAATTTGTGATTGGTCTTTAGCATAGGCTAAAAGCCAGGCATGCAAACGAATAGGGACTTTGACAAAGAAAGTTTCATATAAAGAGATATAGAGATGTTATTCAACCCATGCACATGTATAAAATCTTAATTCAAGATAGTGAATTTAAAAATTATATTAAATCTCAATAAGCCATCATTCAATATTATCGAGAGATAATTGCTCGAGCATTTTCCATTACCATACAAGTGCTACAGGTCCTAAAAATGAAACTAAAATGTTGGGTTTTTCTATCAACTTTTCCCTATGGGTGTTAAAGTATCTAGTTTCCAACAAAATAATACACTAGAATTTCATGTAAGACTAAACTCTTATGCACTCACCAAAGCATGTAGCAAGAAACAGGTTCTTGTGGGTAATGTTGTGTAGTAATACACTTGTCATATATTGGTGCTTGTTCATATATCTTAATCACTGACTAAATAAAAAATGAAATACACAATTGTGGACCTTGTTTCAATTACATAAACAAACATGATTGAGAAGATAAGTGTCATGAGACTTAAATTATGTATTGCACAAGTTTATATAATGTATATTCTATTCAATATAGCCAAATACAAACCACAAGTTACATAATAGACATGATGGTAACTCAATGATGCAACTTAACTATCAACTATAGTGCAATATCAAGATTACAATAACTTCCATGATTTTTTTATTTACCACAATTAATCATTGCATAATACCAATTTTTAGCAGCAATATAAATTTCTACATAGGGTTATTTATACTTGTTTTCCCCAACCAAATTGTTACATTAATTATGACACTTTTAGTGAATATCCAATGATCTTGAGTGGACTAACAGTCATGGTAGTCATTTACTTGTTTTTCCTATAGACCTGAGCTTTTGCACCCCTATATTCCCATTCAATGTTGGATCCTTATTTCCAAGTGTCTTCATTCATATTAGATGGTGTCAAACATGTGTGTGATTGAAGTTTGTTGTATCCTTGAAAATTTCTCCTCAACTATTTCCTTCTTCCTTCGCACTCCCCAAGTCTTTCACTAATATACCAAGTCCTTCATTCTTAGGTTATTTATTTGTTATGCTTCTCCTCTGACTGGATCTTCTCATGCCATGGTCTTCCTCATCGAGGTCTTCTCACACCATGCTCATTTCCTTCTATGCTTGTTCTGCATAATGATTGTTTTATGCCATGTTTGTTCTACACCATAAGCCAAAATACTAAATTTTCCCTAACCAAGTTATTACATTAATTATGACACTTTTAGTGACTAGCTAATGATCTTGAGTGGACTAAGAGTCATGTCAGTTATTTTCTTGTTTTCCTATAGACTTGAACCTTTTCACCCCTATATTCTCATTTGATGTTGGATACTTGTTGCCAAGTGTCTTCCTTCATGTTAGATGGTGTTAAACTTGTGTGTGATTGAATTTTGTTCTATCCTTGATAATCATTCCTCAACCATTTCTTGTTTCCTTTGCACTCCCCAAGTCTTTCACTAATATACCAAGTCCTCTATTCTTAGGTTCTCCATTTTTTATGCCTCTCCTCTGACTATATCTTCTTGTGTCATAGTCTTTGTTGCCATGGTCTTCCCCTACCATGCTCATTTCATGTCATGCTTGTTCTATGCCATACTTTTTCTACACCATGCTTATTATGTGCCATTCTTGTTCCGCACCATAAGCCAAAATACTTAGCTAAAACTGGGGGTCCAACAATGATAATATGTTCCATATCTATCCTAAGTATGTTTACTCTATCCCTTGATGAAAGTATCCCTTCACCATTTACTCCCTTCATATCTTGTTGATAATTATTTGTGTCAATATCCAAGTTTGGAGTTACACCACTATACTTATGATGTGATATTCTAGTATTCATGTGAACTTCCCTTTGAAAACACCTTGTGGAGCTCATAACTTCCTCAATAGAAAGGTTATATCTAACACAACTCCTTAATTCTTATTGGTTCTCTTTATCCAAAGGCCATCTTGAAAATGTAAAATCAAACACCATGCAAAGCTGATCCAAAGTAGACCAAATATCATAATTTGAATAAATCATATGTATAACCATGATATAATAATCATTACATACCTTGTGTTTACTCTTATTGCTAGAAAGTCATTGTATCATCATGATGCAATTAATGATAAAACCAATTTTTAGTGTCTCCATATACTTGAATTCTCCTCCATATATCCAAATATGGAAGACCTATATGTATCTTAATTCTAAAAACACCCTACCATAATTATTCAATAAATTTGGAATATCAAAATGATATTTATCTTACTGACTTCCAAAATCAAACCTTTTATCCTAAACATAAGAGCTCCTTTCATATATTTTATAAATATCAAGGGTTGACTTGAGTGTTCACCCCCATGATTTTGTTGTCCCCATTTTTATTTTCTATGTAATGAAGGATTCCAAACACTTGTTTTATGGTTATAGTCCTGAGCTCCCCAAGGTCTCGTAATATTATTGTGGAATTATCTATCCAAAGCATGAAACCAATCAATTTGCATGTCAGATAAAAATAAATCATAATAGTCACATAAATCCCTAAATATCCTCTAAGTTAATGTTATTATGGTTGTATTAATCATCACTAATATCAAATACCTTCCACTAACATCATCATGCAAGTAAACATCATCAAAATACACCAATCTATAGTTGTTCATAATTAAAATCATCAAAATCACCAATATATAAATGATGTAACAGTGCCAAAAATGATAAACCTATCCAAAATTCATCAACATGATAAATTTAAAATTAATGCGAAACCTTATAAGGACTGAAAATTTGTCCACAAACTTCTACATATTTTTAAAACCCCTCAAAATCAGCAACCTTGAAAATACTTGTATAACTACAAGTAGTGCGTTGTAGTAGCTAGAAATGAAGATAACAATCATATTACAATTGGGAATCATGGAAACCCCACTAATATTTCTCATTATGACTTGTTTTATACCTTTTTAAATAATTACCTAAATATTGTGGAGCACTAATCTCATTTTATGCTATCATCTTCTTGAAAGTTTCTTCTGGTGCCAATTACTTCCTCAATAGGACAAATATTTCCAACATATCTCTTTCCTAAAGCATCATAGTATATAGTAATTTTTTTTCATAAATCTAAAATTATAAGTACATGACATTATTTTTTTACCTTTTCAATCCCTTCCAATGTTTCTCATGTTGCATCTTCTTGTATGCCCTGAGCACTAGTGACTTAGCCCAAGTATGTGACATCATTCTCCCATATAGATTCTTGATACAAATTAGTTTACAACTATATCACATGTTGGAATCCTCTATCTATTAGATATCCTAGGAACATATTATTAAATACTATGTTATGCTAATTTTGAGGTATTTATATATCAAAATAAAGACTGTGTTGCTTAATGAAAGACAAAATGATTTACATGCTCTCTTTCTTTAAGCAACTTGCTACCCAAATAACTTATCCTTTATGAGAAGTCATGTTAGATATGACACCATTTCCTTTAGTGTTCATCTTAAGCTCCTTATATTTGTGATATTTTAGAAGCTTACCAATGAAATGTATCCTTCCTTCATTCATAACCATGTTAGTTATCACAACATAGAATTCATTATATACTTTTTTTTACCCATGGATATATTAAGTTGTCTACTTCTATTGTTGCATGGGATGGTGAATCTAGTTGCAACTATAATATTACACCCATTAAACTTTCTAGCCTTCATGTGTCTTAGCTTACTACTTAATCCATATTCTTATGTACAAATAGCCTTGAATTTTAAAAAAATAATCTATGTGCCCTTTGCTATGAGTTATGCCCTTCTTTTTTACTTTTCATCATGACAACAATTTTGAACTATATGGAGTGGCTACAATAATTTTGTGCTAAATGTTTCATGCCTTGAACTATTATTTCAAAAATAGTCAAGGTGTTTACCTTCAAGTGTTGATTTGAATTCACATCCAATATTAGTATCTACTAAGACATTCTTATTATATGCATGTTTATTGCTTCTAAAAAATTCAAATTGATACTTAACTTCATATGTTTCTTGAATTAGAAGATTCCTTTAAAAATAAAATTTCATACCTTCCATCTTCTTGGTGAATTCCTCCAAAGGTTGATTCCTTTATGTTTCTAGTAACTCTAATTTTTTTCTTGCTCATCAATGTGGCTATTTGATAGAGCATTCTCACATAACATTGGCCCCTTCTTTTCAATGCTTAGAATAGGTGTTTATGGATACCATTATCATTTTTAATTTTATGTTTCATACATATCATCTGTTCCCCCTTAACTTCTTTAATACAAACATTTTGTTAAAACTCAAACTTAGAAGTCAACAAAATATTTTTTTCTTACTCAAAATCCTTACGTTCCATCTATATGGTGGATTCTTATATGATTGGTTTTCTTTCACTTTCTTATAAATATTAATTTTTTTAATGATCCATCAACATAATAGCTTCTCTGACCTTTTGTGGTTCTAATGTATCCAACACCTCTTTTGGTTCTATGGTCATTGTTCCTAGGTCTTTTATTTCTTTTTCTAGATTTATCTCTTATTTTCTCTTGTTAGAGTATGTATTTCAAGCATTTCTCACATTTTTTAGTGTATTATCTAGTTATTTTATCTTGTAGTGAATTTGTCCTATGTGAGAATTTGTCTCACATTGGCTAGTTAGGCTAGTTCTGTGTTTCAACTTGCCTATTTATGCAAGAGCTTTCTTATTGTACTATCATGCTTTATTTTGAATAATATATGATCTACCTTGTTTTTACATATCATATATGCAGCTTCCTTATGTGATGTTTTATTGCTAACACTTCATATTCTTGGGTTGGAATGCCTGTACCATTCCTAACATGGTACTAGAGCCCTAAACAAGTTGCAACCATCCATTAGCTTGTAATTTTTAGATAATTTTATTCTACTTACCTTGTCATCGATTCTTTCCTTTTTACAAAGAAGAAGCATAGAAGAGAGGTCTGTGAAGAGATCTTGATGCTCTTTTTCAAGAATTTTTAAAGATTTCATTATTTTTTAAGCACTTGCTTTCAAGCTTCATGTGGAGATATGTTTCTTTACCCCTGATCTACTAACTTAGCATGGAGGAGGCATGGAGGAGATTTTTATTCTACATTGGAGAAAAAAGAGATATTATAAGGTGTTGTTCGAGAGTGGCATCCCTCCTCTCTTTTCAATCTTTATGTGCTATTGAAATCCAAGGCATTAGAGCCTTTTGGATATGCTATTAGGAGAAGGAAGAAGAGTGGAAAGAGAAGGAAATGATCTGGATAGGCATCTTTTTTTAATTGGGTAATTTACTTTTTCAAAATATTCTATGTGGCATCCTTTTTTTCCTCTTTGGACTAAGGTGTTGGAAATTTATTGCTATATTATTTTTAGATCTGCCTTTTTTTGTAGTTTATTAAGGCATTTTTGATCTTAGCATTGACATTAACATGGATATATTAGAGTGTTTTTCAATTTGGTGTTTGCATTAGTGTGGATATCTTGGAGTGATTTTCTTGTTTGGCATTAGAATGCATTGGAAGAGGATAAATCTACAATTCTAGACTTGTTTGACTAAGGCATCTTACGAAACTGCTCAAGTTTGGTGTCATATTCTACCAAAACTTTACGATTCATATTCTTTATTTTCCTGACTACATTTCAACCTAAAAATATATAAGATTTGTGTTGCAATTAGAAGATATTTTCTACCACATATAAGGCATTGAAAGGCTTAAGAGTGCAGAGGCATTGGAAGAGAAGATCAATTTTCAAGCTTTAGCATTGAAACTCCTCCTCCATCTGCATTGGATCTGCATAAGATCTATATTTTGTTTTGTTGGATATACTTATGGGAGATATAGAGGTAAAAACAATAGTAAACTATTATTTTTCTCCTTTCAAAACAACTAGTTTTACTCATTTTTCTATTACCAAGATAAATTTTTGCCTCAAGAGAAAGCACAGTTCATTTGTGCAAGCATAACATTAATTGGGAGGATATTTTTTCATGTTGGCTGGTATTTATGACTCTGTGGTTTAATTATAGTTTTAATGAGTGGTTGGATGACTATGTTCTTATCTGATTTGGTCACAAAAACCTATTTGTAGTGTTTTTTAATATTCTTACCCATTTTATGAGAAATCATAATGCTTTTAACTTTTGAATTGTAACTCAGATTTGAGTTTTATTTTTTTCAAAAGTGCATGGTTTTAGATTATCTATCCATTGATGTTATTATTTTTTTTAAATATACTAATTTTATAAAGCAATAAATTGGGGGGTGTCCTATAACATAATCTTTTGGGGGGTTATTTCGATGCTGATTTTGTGCACCCTTTTGCATTCTTTCTGCTCTTTGGTGATTTGTTATCATGGCTTCTACTTTTGAGGCTAACCATTGTGAGCATTTGAATACACATAATTACCATATATGGAGACCTTGAATGGAAATAATTATAAAACACAAAGGATTATGATCCCTAATGAATGAAACACAACCATAGTTTACATGTAATTTTGAAAACATTTAGCACTAATGTAAGTTTCAAGAGTGTATGGGCTTAATTGGAGAATATGTGAGTGATAATATCTTATTTCTTTTTGATGGGGTGTGATTCTCCATTGAAAATGTGAGCCAAGTTAAAGGGTTTGTTTGGGAAAGTAGATCACTTGTGAGCTATGTATCTTGAAGTGGAGATTACTTCACTAAATTTGGATGACTTTTCCTCCATTGTAGACTACCTCACTAAATTTAAGCATTTTTTAACACAATTGAAGGGGAGTGGATGAGATAAAAAGGATGAAGAGTGTATGTATTTGATCTTGTCTAAGTTGAGTGGCCCATTCCAAATCTTTGATTCTACCTTTTTTTTTAGTATGGATGCCTTAGGTGTCGCATTCAAAATGCCAGATCTAGAGTTCTTTTATGAGAGGCTTATTAAAGAAGAATCCAAATTATCTCACCTTGATTCTTCCACCTCTCAAAAATCATTGGTTGCATCACATCCTAAGACTATAGGAAAAACTAAGGGTAAGAATAAGAACACTCCTCCACCTCAAAATGCACCTAAGACCAACATGAATACTTATAAACCCTAACCATCTTCCAAATCTAATAATAAGTATAACCTATCTTAATCTTATTGTGGGGGGACTAATCAGGAAGAGTCTAGGTGTTTCAAAATATTGTAATCCCTAGAGGATGCCATTAGGAAACACAAGATTTCTATCTCCACTCTTTCTCCATCTCATGAGCATGGGAAAGCACTTAATGTTGTTAGGAGATCGTAGTTACCTATTTTAGATAGTTGGGTTCTAGATTTTGGTGCTTCATACCATATGACTTCTTCCAAAGAGTCATTTATGTCTCTTAGTCTGAGTTCTACTTCCAACATTAAGGTTGGATATTCTTCCCTCATTTATGTTTGAGGAAAGGGTGACATATAGCTAGATGGTGATTGCATCAATGATGTATTATATATTCCAGGCATCACCACCAATCTACTTTTAGTTGATAAAATTTTTCATTCTGGTCAAGGCAAGATAGTGAATTTCACACCATAGGGTGTTGAAGTTTGAACTTTGTTAGAGATACACACACTTATTACATAGGGTGTTGTTAATCATAGTTCTTGACTCTATTATTTGGATGGCTTTAATGATACTCCTCCTTTATGGACATGTTTAGTTTCTCATGCAGATTCTAAGAGTCAGCTTTGATACAAGAGATTTGGACACCTAAACTAAAGATATTTGAAGGAGTTGAGCACTTTTGGTATGGTATAGGGTCTTCCTACAGTTTCATTTCTTAATGGAGTTTGCCCTAGCTGTGCATTGGAAAAACAACACTAGGATCCATTTCCTAAGGGTATGTCCATAATATTTTCTTCACCACTTGATTTGGTGCATAGTGATATGATGGTCTTTCCTACTCATTTTTTCAATGGAGCTAAGGATGCATTTACTTTTAATTTTAATTTCTTGAGGCGTAATTGGGTTTATTTCCTCAAGTACAAGAGTGATGTCTTTGCTCACTTCAAAGTCTTTGAGGTTTTAATTGATAAAAAATCTTTGAGTTACATCAAGAAGCTTCATATAGATAATGGGGGGAGTACCTCAGTCGAGAGTTCTCTAATTTTTTAGTAGCCCATGGTATTTTTCACTAGCATTCTATTGCACATACTCCATAATAGAATGGCTTAGTAGAAAAGAATAACCAAACTCTGAATTAGATGGCTAATTACATGATGCATTCATAGGATTTACCTATTATCTATTGGGTAGAGTTAGCTTATTATGTGAACTACATTTAGAACCACACACCACATCAAGCACTTGAGAATATAATCTAGAGGAGGCTTGGTTTAGAACTAAGCCTGATGTCTCATTTGTTCAAATATTTGGAAGCCTTGCTTGGGAATTTGTACCAAAGAAGAAAAGGAAAGCATTGGATAAGAAGAGTAAACCTTTAATTTTTTTAGGGTATTTCGAGGACAAGAGATCTTATTATCTTATAGATCATGATACTTATGATGTTTCTTTTCAAACACATGTATAGATTGATAAGCATTTCACATCTCATGACTCTTCATCTTATTCCATGCCTTCTTCTTATTTTGATGATTCACCTCCTCTTGAGGATTCATTATTTGAGGATCCAGCTCAAGATATTCTTACGAAGGTTATAGAAGATGAGGATCATATTCACACTAATGTTGCCACTATGCCTAGGTGGGCTCATATTACAATTTTTGAGGTAGCACCATTCATTCAGGATCTTTCACCTACTCAACATCATCATGCATATTCTATGAGTATTAGACTTTTATGTCAGGCATTTTATGGGGATCCATAGTATTTTTCATAGGATCATGGGATACAAGAGTGGGATAATGCAATGACATATGAGTATTCTTTATTGATGAAGAATCACACTTGGGATTTGATCACTCTCCATAAGGGAAGAAATTTAGTTAGGTGCAAGTGGATTTAACACACTAAGTATGAAGTTGATGGATTCATTGATAAGTATAAGACACATCTTGTTGCAAATGGATTCTTACAAGTCAAAGGTATTGACTAATCTAATACTTTTTGCACCCATTTCCAAGATGGATTCTATTTTCCTTGTACTTTCTCTTGCTACATCATAGGGTTGGCCAGTATATTATATGGATGTTAAGAGTGCTTTCTTGCATGGAGACTTGTATAAGGAAATATATATGGAGCAGTATACTAGGTTTACTCATGATTGTTCTCTTATTTGTCAATTTAGGAGGTCTCTTTACAATCTCAAATAGGCCCTTCGAGCTTGGTATGAGAAGATGGTTTCATTTCTTCTCTCCACTGGATTTATTGATTGCCACTCCAATCCCATAGTGTTTTAATGTATTAGGGAGGACATTATTATTTTTTATTTTATGTTGATGATTTGCTTCTCATAGGAAACTCCTCATCTTAGATTTAGACTATTCAGTAGGCACTTTTAGTATAGTTCAACATGATAGATCTTGATCTTTTGCATTTCTTCCTTGGTTTATAGATTTCATAGTTAGATACAGGGATCTATTTGAGTCAATAAAAGTATACCGTTGATCTTCTTCATTTTTTTGGCATGGCCAATTGTAATTCTAAATCCTTTTTAGTCTAGAGTGAATCTCACTACCTCTTATATTACTCCACTTTGTGATCCTACATTGTATAGGTAAATGGTTGGGATTATTATTTATTTGACCCATACCCTAATTTTTCATTTGTTATTGGGATTGTATCTAGGTCTCCACATGAATCTCATGATAGTCATTGGCAAGCTGCCAAAAGGATTTTATGATATCTACGAGGCACTACTAATTTTGGATTACACTACACTAAGGGTTCTACTCACTTGGTTGGATACGGTGATTTAGATTGGGTAGGTTCTCTTGATGATAGGTGTTCCATTTTTAGCTACATATTTTGTCTTGGTTCTTCACCTATTACTTGGTTATGAAAAAGCATTAGGCCATTGCACTTTCATATACAAAGGTTGAGTACATGATAACAGTTATAGTGAGTCAAAAAATTATTTAGATTCATTAATTATTGACAGAGTTTTCCTTCATGCAGGATTCACCCACTATACTTTGATGACAACCAGAGTGCAATTCATATATATTACAACCCAGTTGAGCATTAGTGGACCAAGAACATTAAGATACATATTCACTTCATTCATCAACATATTTAAGATGGCATTATTATCTTGGAGTACATTTCAACTCAACAGCAAGTTACAAACATCTTGATGAAGCCTTTTGCATCACCTCATTTCCTTGGGTTACATGGCATGCTTAGGGTTTCAAAAGTTATACTTAGGGAAATTTATGAGGACATGTTTCTTCTTTTCATGGATAGATATTATACATGAGTACCTTATCAGGCATAGTTACTAGGACTCATACTGTGAATATGCCACTTTTTATTTTTTGGTTTTTGTTATCCCCTAGATTAACTTGAGGGGGGTGTTATAGTATGTATTTCATGTATTTTTCATATTTTATAATGTAATAGCTAGATATTTTATCTTGTAGTGATTTTTTCCTATGTGAATATTTATCCCACATTGGCCAGTTAGGCTAGTTTTGTGTTTTTATTTTCCTATTTATGCAAGAGCTTTCTTATTGTACTAGCATGCTTCATTCTGAATAATATATGATTTATCTTGTCTTTGCATATCATATCTGTAACTTTTTTAAGTGATGTTTATTACTAGAACTTCAAATTCTTAGGTTGGAATGCCTTTACCATTCCTAACATCTCTAACATTTGTGACTTATATTTTAAATTTCTTTGTAAGAGAAGGAAAGTTTTTTTCCCCTAAATTTATTTGTAGTACATCTTTTTGCGATGTCTTAGCAGGAACTGAATTTTACATGCTATCCAAAAACCTTTGAAGTAAATTAATAATTTTATCTTGGTTCCTCTATATTTACATCATTTTATCTTGAATATGATTTTCATTTTTTTCCATCTTTTAAAAATCTCAAGAATCCTCCCATGATAAACAAATCAATGTATCTGATTAAAATATCTAATATCTCTCTCACTTAGAAGAATTCATTATTAAAACCTTATAGGATGGAAAGATGGTGGATATGAGACCATTGTCATGTCACATTACTTAAATAAATATCAAATCTAAAATTAACTTTATATTAGGACCAAGTTTGTATGAGATATGCCCTTTTTACACTAGCTATTGAACCTAGAATTTGACAATTTTCTAGAAATACCATAATAACTCAAATACAACACATACAAAACCTTTTATTACATTAAAATAAGCTTAAAAAAAATTTAAGTTACTGAAATAGACTCCCCATAATAGTTATAAATTTAAATACAAAGTTTGGGCAAAAGCTTTGCTAGTTCCACACACATGCACTACAAATATTATTCAAAACACGCCATTAATTTATAATACTAATAGGTTGATTACATATCATAGGAAAATACTAAAATAACCTAATATCAGACTTTAAATACATTTTATATCTACCATAAAAAATCCCACACATCTTAAATCAATACCTTCAACTCTACTCACATCGATAACCTACATGCAATACTAAACAATAGCTAAAATATGTACTCCTTGAAGCTTTGTAATAACTCTTATATAGAATTGTATCTCTGGATCATAGCGGTTTCATCCTATAATCCTTGGGATCCATAATTTTCATCAAAATAACACCTTTATTTAAGATTATTTTTTCCAAGATGATTTGAAGAACATCTCATGCACATTGTTCCATAAGAGAAAATCATTAGTTTGGCAAAAGATCCTTCAAAAAAAATTAAGGAATATAAATAAAAAAGAGGGCCTAAATGGGATGCCAAAATATATATACGTAATTTAAAAAGATAAAAATTTAATTATAAAAATCCATTAGTTGTCATTTTTCTCCACTTTCCATAATTTTCTTTAATGTTGCATTTCCTACTTTTGTCCTACTCCTGAATCTTCCCAAATCTACCAGCTTTTCTGGAGGATAAAAATACAAGATTAATTTATTAATTTGATTCAAAAGCCACATAATTATCATTATCCTTAAAATACCATGCCCCACTAGCTAATAAATCACTCAATAATAATCTTTTATCAATTACTTGGCTCTTATTATCAAAATTAAGAAATAATGAATATTTTAAGACCAAATAATCAATATTAAATAAAATTATTTTCCTTTTTCCTTATCTAAACCCAAAGATAATATTGAGATGATAATTTTTTCCATAAGAATAAATTAATTGAAAAAGGGATATGGCACTAAGGTAATTTATCAAAATAACTCTATCAAGCATACAATCAAATAAAGCCTCCTTATTTCCACACCAGTCATAGGCACAACACATCTACAAGTCTAAAGTAATAAAGGAGTATCCCAAGAGCCTAATTCACTAGGTTAAAAGCTAGGCCATGATTGTACTTGATTTGCACATATTTTATGATTCACAAACAATCTAACACATTGGGGAAAACTACATGAGTCTTAGGCCCTCTTCTAGAGTATTGGCTATGTAGGCAGTGCCTTCTAACATTGGGGTATTTGGGGTTAGCTCCACATTATGTGCTCACTAACCCATTTTCCCCCAAGGTCATTAAGAAGATGTAAAATTATGATTTTTCCATTTTAAAATAAGTGACAGTCCATGACCCAGATCTTAATGCACCAAAGTGAAGGCAAAGCAAAACCTAGAAGCATCCAAGTGGTTGCATCATTTTATAGTAGGTATTATATACATGTCACTTATGTAGAACCTAGACAATAACATCAACATAACCATCTCAATCTGATGTTAGTGTTTAGAGGTCTAGAAGCGTCAAATCCAAAATTTGATGACTATTCTAGAATCTCCTTCCAGCCTACTTTATACTTGATCTACATCTAAAAATGCATTAACATCAGAACAAGCTAAGTTTATTACTTATTTATCATTTATATATCTAGCATAGTTATACTTTCAATATTTAGACTATCTCAACATAATAAATTCAGTGTATTCTTATATATGAGTCTAGAATCTAATTGACTTGTTATAGATCATATTACCACCCTTGTGCCATTTCATTTATATATACCCATTTGATTTCAAAGTTAGGGTTAATAATAATATCACCTTAGATAGAATTTTTGGGTTAAACATTTGGAGAACCTGATCTTTGAACATCAAACCCTAGGTCAATTAGGAATTTTATATTTTATCGTTATTACTCCTTGATTGCTATAAATTTGTAATCATGTTTGCCATGAACATCTATGTAAATTATTTAATGGTCCAATACCTTACAATTGTTATGGTTTGTTACATTAGTTACCTAGTTCAAACCATTCATTCCATAAGGGATTTAAAACCTGCATCCATACATGATCCTTCTTTTTTTTAATGTTTATAATAAGAGGGTTTTAAATCACAAACAACACTTGATCTCTCTTAAAAACTCCTTTTTCAATGTCATAGAGCCAAAATCTAAGGTATATGACATTATTGACCCATTAAACAATAGGCATACAAATATTTCAATCTTTGAGACAAGAACAATCTAATGTCTATAAGGATATCCTATACGAGGCATTACATGAGACATAAGTTCCAAGTAATATTGAGCCCACTTATTTTGTGGATATTATAAAATATCTCAAGAACAATAATAAGCTCATCACCTTTGATCCAATAGATTTACCATCCAAATATATTATTGACTAAAATTTCCCTTTGTTCATACAAGTGACAATATAAAGTAAAGGTATCAAAAGAGTGATCATTGATAATGGATTAGACCTAAACATTTGTAAAATGAAATTTTTAACCACCATGGGTACTAAAATAAACCTTATTCAAAACACAATTATGCACATAAAAAGGTTTTACAATTCACATAGCCCTTTGTTGTTCAAATTATATTGAATATTGTTGTGGGTCCCCATACATTGCCCACTTTGTGCCAAGTTATGCCAAATAATTTGAACTATAACATTGTATTAGGATAACCCTTGATACATGAAATGTATGTGGTTCCATCTGCATTTCACGCATGCTTAAAATTTGTCATCAAAGATTCCTTTACACATATCAAATATGTTGTCCCCAAAAATATCACTCATTTTTGGGATAATATATGAACTATTTTGGTCTTGCAAGACCAAAATTGTCTCTTCCCTTTTCAAAAATTTTTCTGTGCATTCTAATTCTCCATTCTTCAAGCTTTTCAAAAATCTACGGACTCTGCAGGCTTAAAACTATGGACTCTACAGGCTTGAAATTACAGACTCTACAAGCTCATATCTACGGACTCTGCAGATAGGTTTCTATGGACTCTTTCAAGGTTAGAGGAAACTTAGAGAAAACTACAGACTAGGTTTCTATGAAATCTATAGGTTCGTTTCTATAAACTCAGTTTCTATGGACTCTGCAGGCCAAGTTCTATGGACTCATTTCTACAAACTCAGTTCTACGGACTTCACAGGTTGATTTCTATGGACTCTGCAGGAAAGAAGCAAGCTCTCAACACTTAGTCAATTTATAGGTTGGTTCAATGACTAAGTTCAACCAAAATGTCCATCGATAAGCTTCTAAGCAAGGATTAAACCATTAAACCATTGAACCTTGAACCATTTTGGTTCAACAGGTTTAAAGGTTCAATGTCATCGGCAAGAGTTAAGTGCTTCAGCAAAGGTTCAACAAGTTCAAGTTCAAGGGGTTCAATAGGTTCAATCAGTTCAAAGAGATCAAAATCCTTGAACTATTGAACCATTGAACCTTTGAAACATTTTGGTTTAAAGGTTCAATGGGTTCAAAGGTTCAATAGGTTCAACGCATGGTTGGTTCAAAGCAGTCAGAAAGACTTAGTTGAATAAAGAGATTAAACCAATTGAACCATTGAACTATTGAACCAAAGTTGGTTCAATTGGTCGGTTCAATTGGCAGGTTCAAGGGGCTACCCCAAAGCCAAAGGAATAAGTGCCCTTATGGAGGGCAGTGATCGAAGGCAGAAAAGATAGAATTCCTTTACATTTGTTCAAAGGCCGAAGGAAATGACTAAGTGAAGGAGGTCAAAAGAATTCCTTTGAAAAGGTTTTTCCCCAGGAAAATGACCAAGGCAAAATTTCTTCAGACATTTTGTCATAAGGAATTCACTCAAAAAGAAAGCCTAAAGAAATTGGAACGATTGAAACGGCTAAAGAAAAGAAGTTTTCCTTCAAACATTTTGTCTGAAGGAAAAGCCTAGCAAGAAAAAGCCTGAAGCGAAAGTCCATCGATGAAGGAAAAACTTGTCGAGGAGAAAGAAGCCTGAAGGCCATCCAAAGACCGCCTAAAGGGTATGTGCCCTTGCGGGGGGCTCTTGCCAAGAAAAAGAGACCTTTCTCAAGACCTCGAAGGGCAGGTCCCCTTTAGGAAGGATCAAACAAGAAAGCCAAAGGAATTGCCAATGAATATGACAAGCCTGAAGATGTCAAATTCATGAAAATGAAATAGCTATTGATCTTTGAAAGCTTGAATGTGAACCTAAATGCAAAAGGCCAAAACACCAAAGGGAAGAATCACTGATGAAAGAGTGTAAGGAGCCAGCAAGACTGAAAAGATAGCCTGAGAGCTCAAATCACCATAGGAAGAGACAAAGAGGAAAATATCTATGTAGAAGTTATTTTGGTAGCTAGAACAGTTTGCAAAGTAGATTTTTGAGCTTGAAAACATTGAAGGCATGACATGTTGGTCTCCTTTGGAGTAAAGACAAAATGGATAGTTGCGCAGATGTCAGAGGGGACAGACTAGATGATCCAAACTCAGGAGAAGACATATGGGATGAAATGACATGCCATAATTAAGACAGCTACCATGTTTTCAATGCAATCCTTTAACAAACTTAGAAATGCATTTAAGGTATTGAATGCACAACATGGGTCGTTCTATGGAACAAAGCACCAAGTCTTTCTTGGCTGCTATATATTGTAATCTCTTGTATCATTCTAAGGGAGATTTTCCCAATATAGAAGCAAAACTCTACCCAAATTGAAAGGGAATACTAAGAATTTGAGCTTAGATTGTTGTTCATATCATTTTATTTGAATGAAAAAGCAAGTTGTTTGCAGACTTTGTGTTGTTATAACTTGTATCATTTTAGGAGATTGTTCTTATGTCTATCTTTTGAATGTGTTCTTGTTTATTTAATTTGGCAAGAAGAACTAGTGAAATTAATTAGGAAGGTGTCCTGAAGCCAATTGTGGAGAGACTTTGTGCCCTCATAATTGCCTTTAGTGTGTTTTATTTATGTTCTTGTGTAAAGGATCTTGGGACGACTTTGTGCCCTCATTATCTTTCATTTTCTATTCTTGTGTAAAGGATCTTGAGATGACTTTGTGCCCTCATTATCCTTCATATCTCACTCTTAGGCAGTTGAGGTGGAGACTTTGTGCTACATCTCAGTCTGTTGGTTACTACGCCCTTGGTTACCAGTTACTTATCACTACCTGAAAGAACTCCTGTTGTTCCTTCCAAGATAACTTTTGAAAGAAGAGAAGTGTCTTCACCAAGATTTTCTCCTCTGTTTGTGAACATCATCTCTGAAAAAAGAGAGATGGATGGTGTTATCCTACCCCTAAGTGTTATTTTTTGTGTATATATAGTATATAGTGCCTCATATTTGTTGAGTTGTGGAGCTAAAAGCTTCACTAATGAGCAAATGTGGAGGTTGATAGGCTTACACAGTAACCGACATCAGTCAAAACCAAATGACATCAGTTAGGGTCGACTGACATCGGTTAGGGGTTGGCTCACATTGGTCATCTTCAAACTGACACTGACTTTTATGCGTTTTCAAAATTGCTATTTTTAGGAGAACAGTTAGTTTGCATGTAAAGACTAAAATTAGTCTTGAGTTTATTTTTCTAATTATTGTTTGCTTTCAATTCTATTTAAGAGACCCATGGGGTAGTATTGTAATTTGAGCAAGATATGCAAGAATCAAGAAGATTATTAAAAATCTTGTTCCATGATTATTGTATCAATCTGAGTGTGTTTTTATATGTTTATGATTTCTAGTTACTTATTACTTCTGGTTTCAATTCCGTGTTTAGTTGCTTATACAAAAGTAATCAATTGTACTCTAAGATACTAACAACTAGTATCAGAGCTATGTGTATACACTAACAACTACTATCAGAGCATATTAGTGACTTGTTGATTACAGAATTCACTCATAGGGGTTTTTGATTGAGTGGGAGCAAAGCAATGGCAGAAGAAAGTAAACTAAGCATGGAGAAATTCAATGGCAAGAATTATCAATTATGGAAGATGCAAATTAAAGATTATTTGTATCAAAAAGATCAGTATTTACCATTGGGTGGGGTTTTAAGGAAGTCCACAGATATGGAAGATGAAAAATGGAATGTTCTTGATAGAAAGGCTCTTAGATCTATAAGGTTGAGCCTGGCAGTTTCTGTGTTTTCCAACTTATCACAGGCAAAGACAATGGTAGAGTTAATGGATACTTTGGCAAATTTATATGAAAAAACCTCAACTTTGAATAAGGTATATCTTATGAAGCAATTATTTAATTTGCAAATGCAGGAAGGTGGATCTATATCTAGTCATCTTAATGATTTCCATGCAATAGTAAATCAGTTAAATTCAATCAAAATAGTTTTTGATGATAAAATTAAGGCTCTCTTAATCTTATGCTCTTTACCTAAAAGTTGGCATAGTTTGGTAATGGCAGTTAGTAATACTACATTTGCTTCAAATATCTTGAAAGTTAATGATGTTGTTAGTGTAATCTTGAATAAAGAAATTCGCAAGAAAAGCACAGGGGAAATATCAGGTAATGCTTTTAAGTTTTGAAAGCAAGGAAAGGCAAAGAGAGAAGGGCAAGCAAGGGAAATCAAGGTCAAAGATGGGAAGTAGATCCAAATCTAAAAATGGAAGAATGACCTGTTGGAATTGTGAAAAGAAAGGGCATGCAAAGAAAGATTGTTGGTTGAAGGATAACAAAGAAAATCATTATGAAGGTAATAAAGAAGCAAAAGTTGCAGGTATTGTTATACAAGATGCTCTTATATTTTCTTTGGATAATAAAGTAGAATCATGGGTTTTAGATTCTAGTACCTCTTTCCATGCAACCTCAAATAGAGAATTTTTCAATGATTATGTCCATGGAGATTTTGGAAAAGTTTATTTAGGGGATGATGAGCCTTGTAAAATTGTTGGCAAAGAAAAAGTGCAGCTGAAATTGTAGAATGGCAACACATGGGTGTTGAAGGATGTCATGCATGTACCCATCCTAAAGAGGAATCTAATTTTTGCAAAAAAGTTGGGTGATGAGGGTTGCACAGTAACTCTCACAGCTGAATTTTAGAAAGTTTCCAAGGGTGCACTTGTATTAACAAAAGGTAAGAGAGTAGGTACACTTTATCTATCTACTTGTATTACTAATTATTCTCCTTCTATTTTATCTACTTCAGATGTAGATGCAAAGTTGTGGCACTATAGGCTTGGTCACATGAGTGAGAAGGGAATGAATGTTCTTAAGTCAAAAGGTAAGCTTTTAGATTTGAAAAGCATAGATCTAGATTTCTGTGAACATTGTATTTTTGAGAAATAGAAGAAAGTGAGGTTTCTCAAAACTGGGTCAACAAAGAAGAAGCACAAGTTGGATCTTGTTCACACAGATGTGTGGGGACTAGCTCAGGTAGCTTCTATTGGAGGATCACAGTATTATGTTTTTTTCATTGATGATGCTACAAGAAAGGTATGGGTTTATTGCATAAAGAGGAAATCTGACATTTTTGACACATTTAAGAAATAGAAAGCTTTGGTTGAGAATGAAATAGGTTTGAGATTGAAGTGCCTTAGATCTGACAATGGTGGTGAGTATTGCAGTAATAAATTCAACAGTTACTGTTCTATGAGTGGAATACACAAGGAAAGGATGGTTCTAAGGACACCTCAGCAAAATGGAGTTACTGAAAGGATGAATAGAACAATAATGGAGCGTGCACGGAGTATGAGGTTGCATGTTGGTTTGCCCTTACAGTTTTGGACAGAAGCTGTAGATACTGTGGTTTACCTGATTAATAGAGGACCTTCTACTCCACTAGATGGTGGAATTCCAGAAGAGGCTTCAATAGGTAAAAAGGTAGATCTTTCATGTCTCAAAGTTTTTGGTTTTGAAGCTTTTGTGCACATTGATAAAGAAAATAGAAAGAAGCTAAATGTTAAATCTATGTGGCGCACTTTCATTGGTTATGGTTTTGGAGATTTCAGATTCTGATTGTGGAATCTAGAAACTAACAAAATTATTAGAAGTTGTGATGTAGTTTTCAATGAGAAGGTGATGTACAGTGATCAGTTCAAGAGGCTAAATAATTCTGAGTAGGGCAATCTTGATTTAGAAGAGGTTATGATCTAAAATGAGCTCGTGGGTAAAAATCATATCTCACAAAAAAACATAGAGACTGACGTCGGTCAGGTGGAAACTGACGTCGGTCAGGTTGAAATTGACGTTGGTCAGGTGGAAACTGATGTCGATCAGGTGGAAATTAATGTCGATCAGGTGGAATTGACATTAATCAGATGCAGACCGGCATCAATTAGATATGACCAAGATCGGTCACTGTCAGAAGAAAATTTGGGTGGATAGGAAGTTGTAAATGAGTCTCAAACACCCATAAAGAGGTCTGAAAGGGTAAGTAAACCTCCAATTCATTATTTCCCTTCTTTATACTACTTGTTGCTCACTGATGGTAGAGAACCAAAAAGTTTTGATGAGGCAATGCAGGTAGAATCTAGGAAACAGTGGGAGCATGGCATGAATGAGGAAATTGATTCTTTGGAAGAGAACCATACATGGGATTTGGTTGAGTTGCCAGCCAGAAAGAAAGCATTGAAAAAAAATGGGTATACAGGTTAAAGGAAGGAGAGAATGGACAAATGAGACATAAGGCCAAGTTGGTAGTAAAGGGATTTGCACAGAAACCAGGTATTGATTTTGGTGAAATTTTTTCTCCTGTAGTAAAAATGACTTCTATTCAGACTGTATTGTTTTTAGTTGTTATTGAGGATTTGCATCTTGAGTAGCTTGATGTTAAGACAGCATTTCTTCATGGATATTTGGATGAAGAGATATATATGGATCAGCTGGAAGGTTTTGAGGTCAAAGGTAAGGAGAAACTTGTGTGCAGGTTGAAGAAAAACTTATATGGTCTTAAGCAAGCTCTAAGACAATGGTATTTGAGGTTTGACAGGTTTATGATAGAGCATGGCTTTAATAAATGTCAATCATGTTACTGTATGTAGATGATATGCTTGTTACAGGTTCACACATGCAGGAAATTACTAAGCTTAAGGTAAAATTAGCTCACACATTTGCCATGAAGGATTTAGGAGCAACAAAAAAAATCTTTGGCATGAGTATTAAGAGAGACAAGAAAAATTATAGTTTGATTTTGTCTCAAGAGGATTATATGAATAAGGTGTTGAAGAGATTCAATATGTAGGATGCAAAACCGATAAGCACACTTATGGTTGAACACTTCAAGTTGAGTAAAGAATAGTGTCCTAAATCACATGATGAGGTTGAGTACATGAGTAGAGTTCCATATGATTTAGTAGTTGGGAGCTTGATATATGCAATGGTATGTACTAGACTAGATATTGCTCAAGTAGTGGGAGTTGTTAGCAAGTTTATGGCTAATCCAAAAAAGGAACACTGGAAAGCAGTTCAGTGGATTCTCAGATATCTAAGAGGGACCAGCAGTAGACATTTATGCTATGGAAGGTCAAACACTTCTCTACATGGGTATGTAGATTCGGATATGGCAGGTGACTTGGATGGTATGAGAAGCACCATAGGATATGTGTTCACTGTTGGTGGAATAGTGGTTAGCTAGATTTTAAAGTTTTAGAAGGTTGTTTCCTTGTCTACTAAAGAGGCAGAATACATTGCAGTCATAGAGGCTAGCAAGGAAATGATTTGGATGACTCGGTTCATGGAAGAGTTGGGAAAGGAGCAAGAGAGTTGCAGATTGTACAGTGATAGTCAAAGTGCAATTCATTTGGCAAAAAATTCAGCCTTTCATTCAAGAACCAAATATATATAGCTTAGGTACCACTTCATTAGACAGGTATTGGAGGATGGACAGTTGAAGTTGGAAAAGATCAATACGGATAAGAACCCTGCTGATATGTTAACAAAGCTAGTAACAAAAGAGAAGTTGAATCTTCATTCAACTTTTGTTGGTCTTCAAGATTGAACTCTAAGAGGGAGAAATAATCTAAAGATGTTTAGAGGATGTTGTTGTACAGGTACAGGTGCAGTTGTTTATCTCCAAGTGGGAGATTGTTGAGTTGTGGAGCTAAAAGCTTCACTAATGAGCAAATGTGGAGGTTGTTGGGCTTACACAATAATTGGCATCAGTCAGAACCAACCAACATTAGTTAGGGTCGGCCGGCATCGGTTAGGGGTCGGCCGGCATCAGTTAGGGGTCGTCTAGCATCAGTCATCTTCAGACCAACATCAACTTCTGTGTGTTTCCAAAATTGTTATTTTTAGGAGAAAAGTTAGTTTGCATGTAAAGACTAAAATTAGTCTTGAGTTTGTTTTTCTAATTATTGTAATTTGAGCAAGATATGTAAGAATCAAGAAGATTATTAAAAATCTTGTTCCATGATTGTTGTAGCAATCTGAGTGTGTTTTTATATGTTTCTGATTTCTAGTTACTTATTGCTTCTGATTTCAATTCCGTGTTTAGTTGCTTATACAAAAGTAATCAATTGTACTCTAAGATCCTAACAATATTTATAAGGAACCTCCCCTTGATGAGAGGAGATATTTGTCCCTTATTGATGTAGTAAACCTGCACACTTGGCTGACCAATCTCCCTATGTTGTGGTTGAAGAGACCTATTTTGCTCATCAGTTAGCTGGTTGACAAAATATTCACCCAACATTTTTTGGTGACTATACTAAGGACACAATAATTTTGTGCAATTTAAAACCTCAAGCTTTATATTGAAACATCACTTGTGTCTTACCCATTATCCATTTATATCCTTATCTAATCCCATTATATAATTTGGTCTGTAAACCAAATCCACTGGGGATGAACGTGTAGTCTGAAGCCTCAAGTTTCAGATTGAAGCAGTCCCTACCCTTATCCATTATAGACTCTAGCGACTCTATTTTATCTTACCCATTATCATTATAGCCTTACCATCTTCCTCCATCTACATTATATTATCTGGTCTACAAAACTAGAGCCACTAGGATAGAACGTGCAATTTGAAGCCTCAAGCTTCAAGCTGAAGTAGGGCCAATTCTTTCTCATTTTTGTTCTACAACCTAGCAACTCCACGCTATACAAGAAGTTAGAGAGCCCAAGGTAGAACTATTTTTTCTACTGTTAGCAGAGCTTTGCCTATCCACATGCCACCCAAATTTGTTATCCCTCTTTTTCATAATCCCATCATGGCAGTTCAAGGCTCTTAGGGTAACTCATTTGGCCCACTAAATCTTACTCCACCCCTGCATGAACTTCCACACAACTCAAGAAAGAACTTCCCCAAATTATTTGGTGATGGGAGAGTTCATCCCGATGAACATATTGCAGCTTTTAGCATATCCTGTGGTGTGATAGGCATGGAATTTCAAGATGTGGTAGTCAGGGTTTTTGTGAAAACACTACAAGGTGCTGCTGCATATTGCTTCTCCCTTCTGCAAGCTAGGTCAATGACTGACTAGGACACACTCAAAGCTAAATTTAAATCTAGGTTCAAGCCTACAGAAGATGCACATGCTTTATTGGCCCAGCTCACATAGATGAAGAAGGAACCTTATGAACCTATGAGGGATTTCATAGAAAATTTTGACAAGCTGAGGAACAGAATTTCTGCTATTGCTCATCCCATACCTGAAAACCTCAAATGCTTCTTCATCAACTCACAACTGCCTGAAGTGAGTTTTCTACTAAGACGTGCTAGCCACACAGACCTTGAGGTTACTCAAGACTTGGCTACTAAGGTAGAAGATGACCTTATCTTGGTATCAAAGATAAGGAGAGACCCTAATAAAGGTAAATCCTCTCAATCTTCTGAGTATCCATTTACAGGCACCACTGATTAAATGGTGCAAAAGCTGGCAAATGAATTGCTAGCCTTGAAAAGGTAAATGGCTCAAGGTATTTCTTCTACTCCTTTATATAGAGATGTGTCAAGGAGGACATTCCCTAATCAAGCATACCAAGGCAATGCTACCAAGAATCAAGGGTAGCCAAATCATCTTCCTCCCCCACAGAGGAACCTTTCCCTTGAAGTGCCTCCAACCAACTTAGCAGTTGGATATTTGGAAACATAACACAATTTTTCTTTCCAACCTGAGTTTGGATCAAGAAGAATCAGCTAGCAACTCCCACATTGGTCTCCTGAATTACCAGGATGAACCCAGAAGTAAAGGTGAAGTAGTCGAGGGATCATACGCAGTATTCACCTAGTCCAAGAATCAATCAGCCTAGCAAGTTGATAAATAAAGAATAGAGGAGCGACCTCAACCAAAAATTTTAATTGCTAGGCATGGAACCACTCTATCTTTCCAGCCAAAGGACCTAGTGGTTGCAAAAAAAGTAAGTACCCCAAACATTTTTGCACCTTCAACTTCAAATTCACAGGCCAGTCCTCCCCCTCCCAAAAACCAAAAGGATAAACTCCCATCCTCTCTTCCTAGTCTATTTCAGTCATTTGACATAATTGACCATGTCAAGAAAACCAAAATTCAAATGACTGAATTTGAATTCCTACAAGCCAACCTTGAGCATTTGGACAGGTTGGTGGAGTGTGTGAAGAATACAGTCATCCCTGCAGGACAAGAGATTAGAAAGGTAACTCATGATCCCCCAAGGAACATGCCCATCTCAAAAAATATTGTCATTAATCCTCTTACTACCCCTAGGAAAATAGAGTCTTTATATGTTTCCCTATTGATAAATGGTCACAAGCTGAGTAACTGCATCATTGATTCTGGTGCATCTGACGTCATGCCTACTAAAGTGGAAAAATCTCTTGGTCTCACACTGACCAAGACATTTGAGAAATGCTTTTCCATGGAGAACAAACAAGTGCCACTATTAAGGCAAATCAAGGATGCCCAATTGGCATTTGTGGCATTCCTAGAAAATAGAATCAAGATGTCGGTCTTGGTGGCTGACATCCCAGCCTCATACAGCATTCTATTGGGATGAAATTTTTGCAAGGATGTGGGTGGTGAGTTGAGCATGGACCTATCTGAGGCAAGGATCCCTATCAAAGGTGTTATGAAGAGGCTACTCCCTGAAAAGAAAGCAAAATATGTCGTCACTCAGACATTAGCACCTGAAGCTCAGATTCTATTTGAGTCTCCAAGTAGGGGTAATTATTTTTTATCCACGGAGGGTGTTCATGTTTCTACAAATGAAATTCCTGTAGGTGGCAATCTAAAAATTGATTCAAAAAAAATATCAAAAGAATTGGTAGGGCGTAGTACAAATGAAAAAGTATCTTCCACTTCCAATAAAGAGAGATATGATAGAAGATTAGTTTATGATGATGTTTGGATCCTAGAATCTGATGGTAGCAATTCTTCTACTAGTGTTAGAGTCAAGATGGTGTTGATATCTCCTCAAGGAGATATTCTTACTCCTTCACATGAGTTGCAATTCAGCAACACCAACAACACTATCGAGTACAAATCTTTATTACTCAGGTTGAAGGCTACTCAAGATGAAGATGTCAAACTCATTCATGCCTAAGGAGATGCTAAGCTGATGGTTTGTTAAGAGTTTGATGTTGTCAATCAAAACATGTGCTAGATTGAACCAACAAAATAGAAGCTATGGTAGTGGACCATATTGTTTTACTTTGAAGTCAACAAAAGGAAATATTCACCAAGAGAGCAAGGAGTTATAGTTTTCAGATTGAATACCACGTCTTAACATGGAGCAAGAAGAGAGAGCCAAAATGAGTACATAGAAAATATGATTCCTAGTAGAGAGTTCCATTCACCCATCACCAATTTTGGGGACAAAATAGTTTCCTATTGATTTATTAGGATGGAATGCCATCTTCATTGTCTCACAATGCGTAGCGTCTGAATCACTTTAATTCTTGAAGTATTGTTAGGTTGTGGAGCTAAAAGCTTCAACCTTTGCAAACTGAGGAACAGATGGTTGCTGAGTTCTACAGGAACCGGCGTCGGCAGTAGGACCGACGTCGGTAGAGACGAGTGCAGAAGGCCACCGGCGACGGCAGGAAGTCGGCCGACGTCGGCAGAACCAGACTAGCAGGGACCGGCGTCGGTCTTCTGTGTGTTCCCGAAGTGTTCGTTTCACGGACAGTTAGTTAAGTGAATGATGAGTTTGCATGTTAAGACCACCCAGAGTCTTGGGCTGCGAGGATAATTGTCTAAATTAAGAGTCTAAGTTAGTGTTTGAGTTAGGGATCTATTTATAGACCCATTGGCATGTATTGTTTAAGGCATGAGATAGAAAGGAAGAGTTCCTTCTAGTTGTAAGATCTATGAGTTGCAGGTTGTTGCAAGCTCATTGGGGATCTACATGTAAGTTTGGTTTTTGAATTGCAGGTTGCAGGTTCATGAGAGATCAGCTTGAAGTGCTATAGAGTGCTTGGTGTACCGGCAGGGTTATTACTGACTGGTTGGTGAGGTGAACACCAATTCTGTGTGTGAGTTGGTTGTTGGGACCGTTTTTGTGTAGGAGAGTGTGTGTGAGAAGAATTACTGTACACTTGAGGTGTGGCAAATCTCTGTAAGGTGAAAGAGTGTGGCGGCTCTTTGATGTATTCTTTTCTGTATAGTGTTAATACAAGATAGTGTATTATCTCTCATATTCTGTGCTATTGGTGAATTCTAGTTACTTGTGTTTCTAGTTATTTCCGCATATTCAATTGCTTATATTTGGTAATCATACTGTGCTCTTTCTGAGGAGCAAGATCCTAACGAGTTGTATCAGAGCATGTTTGTTGTTCTAGATCCCTGACAAGTGGTATCAGAGCTTTTGGTTGGGATACTAACAGATTGGTGTAGATCTGGGTAGTGTGTTTTGATTACAAGTTACTCACAGGGTTTCTGTTTGAGTGGGAGTTGAGCAATGGTAGAAAGCAGTCAACTACGAATGAAAAAGTTTAATGGCAAGAACTACCAATTATGGAGGATGCAGATTGAGGACTATCTGTATCAGAAAGATTTGTACTTACCGTTGGGTGGGGTTGCTAGCAAACCCTTGGATATGAAAGATGAAGAATGGGAGGTTCTTGATCGGAAGGCTCTGGGATCTGTTAGATTGAGTCTTGATTCATCTGTGATTTCCAGCTTATCACAGTGTAAGACAACGGTGGAGTTGATAAAATCTTTGGCAAATTTGTATGAAAAACCCTCGGCTTCAAATAAGGTATTTCTTATGAAGCGTTTATTTAATTTGCAAATGTTGGAAGGTGGATCTGTTCATAGCCATCTTAGTGATTTCCATGGTTTGGTAAACCAGTTAAGTTCAGTGAATATTGTATTTGATGATGAACTTAGAGCTCTCTTAATCTTGTGTTCATTCCCTGAAAGTTGGGAAGGTTTGGTAATGGTAGTTTCTAATACTGTGTCTCCTTCAAAAGTCTTAAAAGTGGATGATGTTGTGAGTGTGATCTTGAATGAAGAGATACGCAGGAAAAGCACAGGTGAATTATCTGGAGATGCTTTGAGTGTTGAAGGAAGAGGAAGGCCAAGAGAGAAGACAGAGCGTGGGAGATCAAGGTCGAAGATAGGCAAAAGATCCAAGTCCAGGTATGGCAGAATAACCTGCTGGAAATGTGGAAAGCAAGGGCACTTAAAGAGAGATTGCAGATCGGGTGAAGATCATCATGAAGAACATGGAGAAGAAGCAGATGTTGCAGGCTACGTTGCACAGGATGCTCTAGTATGTTCTTTGGATAAATTAGAATCTTGGGTATTAGATTCTGGTGCCTCTTTTCATGCATCCCCACATAGGGAATTTTTTCATGAGTATGTCCAGGGAGACTTTGGAGAAATTTGTGTAGGGGATGGTAAGCCTTGTCAGATTGTTGGCAAAGGCAAAGTGAAGCTGAAATTGTAGACAGGTGACACATGGGTGTTAAAAGAGGTCATGCATGTCCCAGTTCTGAAGCGGAATCTGATTTCTGTTAGAAGTTTGGGTGAAGAGGGTTGCACAGTAACTCTCACAGCGGACTCTTGGAAGGTTACCAAGGGTACACTTGTTATAGCTAGAGGTAAGAAAGTAGGTATGCTTTATCTATCTACTTGTTTTACTGATTCTCTTTCTGGGTTATCTACTTCAGCTGTAGATTCAAAGATGTGGCTTAATAGGCTTGGTCACATAGATAAGAAAGAGATGCTGGTTCTTGAGTCAAAGAATATGCTTTCAGATTTGGAAGGCATGGATCGTGGTTTCTGTATGCAGAAGAAGAAGGTGAGGTTTCTTGAGGAATCCGATGTTAGTGACAAGAACGGAAAAGCTTTGGTTTTCAAGGAGAAAGTGACGGACAGAGTTCAGCACAAGGTGCAGAGGAATTCTGAGCAGAGCAAGGGTGATTTGGACAAGGTTTTGATCCAAAAAGAGCTCACGGGAAAAAGTCAGGTCTCACAAGAAAAACACAGAGACCGACGTCGGCAGGAAAACTGGCATCGGTGTCCAGACAGGGACCAACGTCGGCTATGTGCAGACCGACGTCGGTGACTCGAGGCAGAAAAGAGACCGGCGTCAGCCAGGGGAAATCGACGTCGGCAGGGAGGCAGTCACAGGGAATCAACATCGGTCGGCTGTAGACTGAGATGTGACCGGCATCGGTTACTGAGACAAATTTTGGGTGGACAGCGAGTTGTCATGGAGTCTCAAGCACCCATATGGAGGACTGAAGGTGTAAGTAAGTTCTTAAATTCGTCATTTCCCTTCTTTACACTACTTGTTGCTCACTTATGGCATAGGACCAGGAAGTTGTTGAAGAAGCAGAACAGGTAGATCCAGGAAACAGTGGGAGCTTGGCATGGATGAGGATGTGATTCCTTGGAGGAGAACCAAATAGGTGTTTTGGGTAGAGTTGCCAGCTGGAAGTAAGCACTGAGAGACGAATGGATGTTGAGGATGAAGAAGAGCGGAAATGGATACGTGAGATGGAAGATCAGGGTATATGATCTTGTTTTAGCTGTAGGGCAATGGAGGTTTGATCATTGTGTTTCTCTTTACCAGGTTGGATAATATTAGCTACATTATCCTATTTTCTGTATGATGTGCTTGTTGCAGGGTTACGTATACAGGAATTGCTGAACTAAAGGTAAAGCTAGTTCAGGGGTTTGTCATGGAGAATCTGGGAGCAGCAAGATTCTTTGGCATGAGTGTGTTCTAGAGACATGGAGGTCTTGTTGACTTTGTTTCAGGATGATTGTGTGAAGCCGATTAGCACGCCGATGGTTAGACAGTTCATAGAACAGGTGTCTTGATTCACATAATGAGGTTGAGTGCATGTTATGTACTAAACCTGAGTTTTCCCAAGCAGTGGGAGTTGTCACAAGTTTGGAGTCAATCCGGGAGAGTAATACTGAAGGGCAGTTCAGTGGGACCAGCAGCAGGTGCACATGCTATGCAGGGTCAAGTTCTTTATCTACATGGTTGTAGATGCAGATGTGGCAGTTAATTTGGATGACAGATTTTGCACCACAGATTTTGTGGTGGTTGGTCTTCAAGAGTGATCTTGAGGAGGGATACAAAGCCAAGGAAACAAACTAGACGGTGTATAGGTATAGGTATAGGTTACAGCAGTTTATCTCCAAGTGGGAGATTGTTAGGTTGTGGAGCTAAAAGCTTCAACCTTTGCAAACTGAGGAATAGATGGTTGCTGAGTTCTACAGGAACCGGCGTCGGCAGCAGGACCGACGTCGGCAGAGACGAGTGCAGAAGGCCACCGGCGACGGCAGGAAGTCGGCCGACGTCGGCAGAACCAGACTAGCAGGGACCGGCGTCGGTCTTCTGTGTGTTCCTGAAGTGTTCATTTCATGGACAGTTAGTTAAGTGAACGATAAGTTTGCATGTTAAGACCACCCAGAGTCTTGGGCTGCGAGGATAATTGTCTAAATTAAGAGTCTAAGTTAGTGTTTGAGTTAGGGATCTATTTATAGACCCATTGGCATGTATTGTTTAAGGCATGAGATAGAAAGGAAGAGTTCCTTCTAGTTGTAAGATCTGTGAGTTGCAGGTTGTTGCAAGCTCATTGGGGATCTACATGTAAGTTTGGTTTTTGAATTGCAGGTTGCAGGTTCATGAGAGATCAGCTTGAAGTGCTATAGAGTGCTTGGTGTACCGGCAGGGTTATTACTGACTGGTTGGTGAGGTGAACACCAATTCTGTGTGTGAGTTGGTTGTTGGGACCGTTTTTGTGTAGGAGAGTGTGTGTGAGAAGAATTACTGTACACTTGAGGTGTGGCGAATCTCTGTAAGGTGAAAGAGTGTGGCGGCTCTTTGATGTATTCTTTTCTATATAGTGTTAATACAAGATAGTGTATTGTCTCTCATATTCTGTGCTATTGGTGAATTCTAGTTACTTGTGTTTCTGGTTATTTCCGCATATTCAATTGCTTATATTTGGTAATCATACTGTGCTCTTTCTGAGGAGCAAGATCCTAACGAGTTGTATCAGAGCATGTTTGTTGTTCTAGATCCCTGACAAGTATTAGATAAGTTCACCTGTACATATGTACATTTATATAGTCTTTAGTTTTGTTTTGTGCTTTTCATTTTCATTTTTTATTTTGGAGCCTTTCTTTTTGGGTAGCATGACTCCATAGCCCAATGGCATACTTCAAGGCACCAGAGATTCTAGTTTCTACTCCCCTCAGTTGTTTCAAAATTTTAACTAAGGAAATTTCCCCAACTGGAGCTAGCTGTTGTCCCCAAAAATATCACTCATTTTTGGGACAACATATGAACTTTTTTGGTCTTGTAAGACCAAAATTGTCTCTTCTCTTTTCAAAAATTATTCTGTGCATTCTAATTCTCCATTCTTCAAGCTTTTCAAAAATCTATAGACTCTGCAGGCTTAAAACTATAGATTCTACAAGCTTGAAACTATAGACTCCACAGGCTCATATCTACAGACTCTATAGATAGGTTTCTACAGACTCTTTCAAGGTTAGAGGAAACTTAGAGAAAACTATAAACTAGGTTTCTATGGACTCTGTAGGTTCATTTCTACAGACTCAATTTCTATGGACTTTGCAGGCCAAGTTTTATGGACTCATTTCTACAAACTCAGTTCTACGAACTTCACAGGTTGATTTCTATAGACTCTACAGGAAAGAAGCAACCTCTCAACACTTAGGTGATTTCAAGGTTGGTTTAATGACTAGGTTCAACCAAAATGTCCATCAGAAAGATTTTAAGCAAGGATTGAATCATTAAACCATTGAACCGTTGAACCTTGAACTAGTTTGGTTCGATGGGTTCAATAGGTTCAAAGGTTCAACGTCATCAGCAAGAGTTAAGCGCTTCAGCAAAGGTTCAACAAGTTTAGTTTCAATTAGTTCAATGGGTTCAATCAGTTCAAAGAGATCAAAAGGCTTGAAACATTGAACCTTTGAACCATTTTGGTTCAAAGGTTTAACAGGTTCAATGTGCAGTTGGTTCAAAGCGGTCAAAAAGACTTAGCTGAATAAAGAGATTGAACCAATTGAACCATTGAACTATTGAACCAAAGTTGGTTCAATCAGTCGGTTAAATCGGCATGTTCAAGGGGCTGCCCCAAAGCCAAAGGAACAAGTGCCCTTGTGAAGGGCAGTGATCGAAGGTAGAAACGATAGAATTCCTTCAGATTTGTTCAAAGGCCGAAGGAAATTACTAAGGGAAGGAGGCCAAAAGAATTCCTTCGAAAAGGTTTTCCCCAAGAAAATGACCAAGGCAAAATTCCTTCAGACATTTTGTCTGAAAGAATTCACTTGGGAAGAAAGCCCGAAGAAATTGGAATGATTGAAATGGCTAAGGAAAAGCCCAGTGGGAAAAATATTGAAGTGAAAGTCTGTCGATGAAGGAAAAACCCACTAAGGAGAAAGAAGCCCAAAGGCCATCTGAAGACCACTCGAAGGGTATGTGCCCTTACGAGGGGGTCTCATTGATAAAAAGGGACCTTTCTCAAGACCTCGAAGGGCAGGTCCCCTTCGAGAAGGATCAAACAAGAAAGCTGAAGGAATTTCCAAGGAATATGATGAGCTTAAAGACGTTAAATTCATGGAAATGAAATAGCCATTGATCTTTGAAGGCTTAAACATGGACATGAATGCAAAAGGATAAAACGCCAAAGGGAAGAATCGCTGATGGAAGAGTGTAAGGAGTTATCAAGACTGAAAAGATAGCCCAAGAGCTCAAATCACCATAGGAAGAGACAAAGAGGAAAATATATACGTAGAAGTTATTTCGATAGATGGAACAGTCTACAAAGTAGATTTTCAAGCTTGCAAACATTGAAGGCGCAGCCTGTTGGTCTCCTTTGGAGTAAAGACAAAATGGATAGTTGTGCAGATGTTAGAGGGGACAAACCAGATGATCTAGACTTAGGAGAAGACATATGGGATGAAATGACATGCCATAATTAAGACAGCCACCTTGTTTTCAATGCAGTCCTTTGACAAACCTAAAAATACATTCAAGGCATTGAATGCATAGCATGGGTCATTCTATGGAACAAAGCGCCAAGTATTTCTTGGCTGATATATATTGTAATCTCTTGTATCATTCTAAGAGAGATCTTCCCAATACAAAATTAAAACTCTACCCAAATTGAAAGGGAATACTGAGACTTTGAGCTCATATTGTTATTCATATCATTTTATCTAAATGAGAAAGCAAGTTGTTTGCAGACTTTGTGTTATTATAGCTTGTATCATTTTAGGAGATTGTTCTTATATCTGTCTTCTGAATGTGTTCTTGTTTATTTAATTTGGCAATTAGAACTAGTGAAAGTAATCAGGAAGGTGTCCTGAAGCCAACTATGGAGACTTTATGCCCCCATAATTGCCTTTAGTGTGTTTTCTTTCTATTCTTGTGTAAAGGATCTTGGGATGACTTTGTGCCCTCATTATTCTTCATTTTTTGTTCCTATGTAAAGGATCTTGGGATGACTTTGTGCCCTCATTATCCTTTGTATCTCACTCTTGGGTAGTCAAGGTGGAGACTTTGTGCTACATCTCAGTCTACTGATTACTATGCCCTTGGTTACCAGTTACTTGTCACTACCTGAAAGAACTCCTATTGTTCCCTACAAGATCACTTCTGAAAGAAGAGAAGTGCTTTTAGTATCTTCACTAGGATTTTCTCCTCTATTTGTGAACATCATCTCTAAAAAAAGAGATATGGATGGTGTTATCCTACCCTTGAGTGTTATTTTCTGCTTATATATATAGTATATAGCACCTCATATTTATAGGGAACCTCCCCTTGATGAGAGGAGAGATTTTTCCCATGTTGATGTAGTAAACCTGCACACTTGGCTGACCAATCTCCCTATGTTGTGGTTGAAGAGACTTATTTTGCTCACCAGTTAGCTGGTTGACAAAATATTCTCCAAACACAATAGACACTAATCCCTTCAAACACTATGCAATGGTCCAATAAATAGATAATCCTAAACTGAAACATTTTGAATATGAGACCAAAATTGATACACTATTATAAGAACTAATTACACTATGCTATCTAAGATACTAAAAAGATGGTTCTCATGTTTACTTAAGTCCTTAGATTCATTACTTTCATGGATAATAGAGTGTAAGCTTATATTTTTCCTCATCCTATCAAGGTTTATATGATTTGACCTCTACCCAAAGGATGTGATGCGAATGCTTATTGTGATTATCATCAAGGACCCAAGCATTTTACAAACCATTAGTTTACCCTATGTATTTACCCTAGGAACTATTTGGCTATACCAAATGGAAGTAAAAATTAATCAAAATTAGCAAGGAATTTCTTTTCCTCATGAAGGAAAATTAATACATATTCCAAATGATAGCATTAATTCTTCTAATACACATACACAATGCAAGGAAAGAACATGCTATGTACCTTTTCAACATATTTAATCATGATATAAATAATGTAAGAAATCCAAATTAATATTATAAGGTCTAAAGTGGGGAGATATCCATGACCCTCCATTAGATGGCATCATAAGATGATCTTTCCTCTTCAAAAATTCAAAAAATAACAAAAAATCAAAAACATTCAAAATTACAAAAACATTGTTGGCACCTACATGTTATATTAGCTCCTTGAAATCTATGTGTTAGTTCCATATTGATGGATGGCATATTTAGTTACTCCTACATACATGTGTGTCAAACTTCTACGTGAGTGTGATATATCCATACATAAATACATGATATATTCATATTTTGGATGTTGGACCTTCCCTCTACCCATATCATGCAGACATTGGGGTTACTTGTTTGATCTTGATACACATAGGTTATACGATTTCATGATCACTCTATATTATCATGTGCAAACTTACATATGTACTTGTTTTAGTGAATTTATGTTTATTATTTTAAAAGAAGAAGAAGAAACTAAGTATGGATATGGTTTAAAAACCTGTTTGATTATGTGTGTTTTAAATCAGAAGATTATGAACTCCTCTTTGGCTTGGGAGGATGACCTGAAAATAAGAAATCACTAAAGCAAATTTGTTTATTAGACAAATAGTTGAGTGGATTACCTAGTGATAGCTAGATCCCAAAATCAAGAGCTTCTTTAGGGGCTGTCAATCCACACATTTTAAACAATTAAGTTTAGAAAATAGAATAGAAAGTATTTGCATCAATAATCAAAATGTACTAAAATTGAACACAAGAAATGTTTGTTAATAAATAGACTATAAATGATTAAAATAATGATAAACTAATTAATGCTAAAGCTAGATGATTAGGGTCTACTTCAAAAAATTAGTAGGGGTCTGTGAACAAGTATGGATAGAGAAAATCAGATTTTGTTGGGGGTAGCTACGTAAAAATAGCTTGCTAGAATTTACTAACATAGTGACTGTCAATGGTTGGGCTAACCGTCAGTGGTTAAGGTGACCATCGATAGTCAAGATGACCATCAATGGTTAGTTAGACTATCAATGATTGACATAACCATCTAAGGTTACTACATGTAGATCTAGGTTGATAAATGGTTGACTGATGGGATCACAAAGTGGGATTTCAAAGATGGGTTGGTGTGGGGATGAGTATAAAAGGAAAATAAAGTAATTGAATGCTAAAAATCAAGTACTTATCTTAAATAAAGTTGATCAGATGATTGATTTAGTTGGTTGAATCATTGGTGGAGTCTAGTGTGATTTTGATAGAGTAATGGTACTTGGCACTTCGATAAACTTCTGGTAGTAAGTTAACTCTTCGACATGATAGCTAGTTCATTGGATTGTTGAGGATGATTGACCTATAAAAAGTGAATTCTAGAGCTCTTGATAATAATTGTAGATATATCTCATTTCCCTACTCCTCTCTTCTTATAAGCAAGGTAAGAGAGTTGCAACAAGATGTGAACTGGGCTTCATAATATTAACTTGCACATACAATGGTTCACAACTAGATTTAGATGAGTTATTTTTAGAAAAATAAGACAAGTGGCTTGCATGTTTTTCGTTAAGGAGGTGGACCCTGACTGTCAGCAGTTAGGGTGACCATCGGTGATCAAGGGTGAAGGGTAGAAAGTAAGCAAAAGGTTGGGTTAAGTTAATTTGGTCAAACTAACTTGGGTTAGGTTCAACTAGAGGTCAGAAGGCTAAACTGGTCCTAAGGTGGTCTAGGGGCATTTTGACACTCAATATCATGGTGTGTAGATTTTTGGTGTCTACATTTTGCCCCTTTTTATTATATAGCTTGAAAAAACATGTTGAAAAACAAAAATGAATGTTGGTTAAAGGTTTGATTTCCCTAAGTGTGGGAAGAGGTGTTCTCCCTCAAACTCAGAGTTGATGAGGTTAAACAAAATCGAGTATAAGTTTGACAAGGTGGATGAAGGTGGTGATGAAAGTAGATGTGATGAATTTAGATAATACATTCAGCACTAAAGCACAAATAGGCATGTAAAGTGTGATAAGAGGTATGATAGCCAAGATCATGTAAATATTAGGTTGTCATAGTTGATAAAAATAAACGTCAGTACTAGGATGACAATAGATAAGTAGACCGCATGACCGCATCTAAGTGTGGTGGTTGGGTACACTAGCATGTCTCCAAAGTGATGTTGGTATTTTATTGGGTATCCAAGGTAGGAAGTGCTCCCAGTGAAAACACAAATGGGTCAAGTGTTGTGGGTATCCAACGTATAAGTGCTCATAAAAAGACACAAGCAAGCCAAGTAAGTGTGAGGTGGTGTAAGTTCAAAAAGGGTCAACATGGCAATGTTATTACTTTGGTCAAAGAAATAGGCAAAAAAATTCATAAAACATGTGCTAGTTAGGCTGAAAGAGACCAATGATGAGGTGATGAATTATCAAGGTGATCAGAGAAGGTCATCTCCAAGGGTGGTTAAAAATGGATGGTTTTTGCTGAGGAAGGTTGCTCAAGATAAGAACAAAAAAGTGGGGCCACCTGATCGTTAATGGTCAAGGTCCCTAAGGGAGACCATCAATGGTCACCCTAACCATCGATGATCAAGGTGGAAACCCTAAAATTCCACAAGGTAAAAGTGAAATTGGAATCAATTTTTACTCATTATTACTTTTGCTTGCATTGAATTGGAAATTTAGCATTTTTGGTACTTTATGGTGAAGGTGATTACTAAGGGTAATTGTTGAGGTAGAGGGTGACTACTAGCTGAGGTTGAGGGTGGGATTAGAGGACCATTTAGAATACAAGAAGGATGTAGGTGTAGATGAGGATGAGCAAGCCTGTGGATGACTCTATGGTGGCATTTATGACATAAAGTAGGGGGTGTCATTGAAATTGATAGCTTAGCATGATTTTGTAAATGCATTAGGGTTAAGGGCAGGGTAGGTTATTTGTTGGGGTTATGCCCTAGCTAGAGTTTTGGTGGATTTCAAGTAAATATGTAAGTAAAATGAGGAATTGAGAAGGTGAGTAAGTAATTTGGGTGGGTAGAGAGGAGGGTAGTAAATTAGGTTGGTTTAGTTTATTGTTTGGTTAGTATTAAGGGTAGATAGAGTTTGGGTGTTTTAGCTTCAGAATAAGAATAATGATCATTAATAGTCAAGGTCGATCATCAATGGTTGACATCCTTAGAAAAAAGATGTCTGACCATCAACAGTCACCATAACTGTTAGTGGTCGATTATAGTATAAGATAGGCTTAGAAAGTATTTTAAATGCTAAGGAAAATTTGGATGATTATTGCTAGGTATGATGGCATTGTAGGAATAGAGGGAAATTTTGGAGGGTATTAAGTAGATGGGTAAGATGGGTTAGAGAAATAGGTTAGTTGCTTAAGGGTAGGGTAGATGATAATGGTGTAGGTGAATAAGCTATGATTTTGAATTAGTGCAGGCCAGAGAGCAGATACAAATACACAATTGAGTGTCTTGTATCTTCACAAAGACTTAATATAGGATGACCCCAGCTGATTGGGCCCACATAGAGGAGGTTGGGTTAGGGTGATGAGGCATTATCAGCATGTGCCTTAGGATGCATCCATGGTCATAACACTTATGAAGAGATGGGATATTGTTATGAACACCTTTTTGTTTCTGATTGATGAGATGACTATCTTATTAGAGGATGTTCATAGGATCACCTAACTTCCACTTTGAGGCAACACAATTTACAACATAAATCAAAAGGAGTAGGAGGAGCTCATGGAGCTTCTATATAGAGATGATAGTGATCAGGTCAAATGTCATGCTATGGGTTTTAGGTATAGTGCTTTGTATCAAAGGGCTCTAGGTGAGAGGAGACTCATGACCATGATTATGATTGCCATTTCATGCTTTGTGCTTCTTGACTCAAGTAGAGGGAGGTTTTAATACTTTCTATTGGGGGTGTTGGTTGATCTATTATTGGGTTGGACTATATTCTATTGGGTGCCTATTTTACTTAGACAAATATAAAATGAGTTATGAGAGTTCAAGGTTCATAGAAGGTATGGTGTTAGTGTTGATCTGGTTCTACATTGTTGGGCGTTTGAGCACATCAGGGTGCTAAGGCCAGTGGGATTGCCATGGGTATGATTCACAAAGATAGAGTTCCCCATCAAATTTATGTGGTGGAGGGGTGATTTTAGTACATCAAGTATAGGAGGTGGTGCACACAATGTAGAGTGGCTTAGGGGTATATTGGGTGCACTAGTGATAGGAGACATCACCTAGAGGCCTTATGTCTAATTTTTAGTATGGCCTGGCTATAGGAGGTAGATTTTCTCCCTTCAGAGCTCTAGATGGATACTTAGTGGGTAGGATGGGGAGGTGGATCTCATCTCATTTGAGAGGGTGAGGAGGTAGTTTGGCCTAGTATAAGGCATTCTAGGTCCATTTCCTAGGTAAAGATGAGAGGAGTTAAATATCTTACTACCAAACCCACATTTAATGCAAACTTTATTAGACTATGAGGAGCTACCTATTATAGCACAAATATATGATATCAGGTTTACAGATGGATACATGTCATGGTACTATCCTATATATGTAGTGGTAGACATTGGTGGGAATGACAGAGGTGCGAGGTTGATGGATGTGGATCCAGTTGGGAGAGGGGGCGAGAGAGTATAGGCATAAGGGGCCAGTCCCAATGGATGGTAGGAGTGGTAGTAGCCACTACACAAGCATACGTAAAGGTACTATAGGGGTAGGTGGCCACCTTATAGGGTCATATTTCTACTTTACATGGTTAGATTGTTGTTCTCATAGGTGATAGGGACCAGGCACAGTCTTCACTCACCTTGACACAAGAGAGGGACTCTCTGAGGTAGAGAGGAGGAGTAGCTACAGCATAGATAGGGCCACTAGGCATAATCCCCATGGAATAACACCTGGATATAATGGAGGAGCTATGGTACTATGAAACCATAGTTTTGACAGTGTCTATGAGAGCCCTGATGGGGTGACTATAGAGCCAAATTGGTAGGTAGTGTCAAAGTGGTGACATTAGGGTAGTGGGATACATATTTATTTGGATAGATGAGGATATATGGGGGATCAATAGGTACAGTAGGTGGGAAACCACTAGGATCCTATGATGCTCTAGGGGATAATGGTTCCCCTAGGGCATAGACAGGATATGACTTGTGATATTTATGTTGTATATCATTTTGATTTCGGCCTAAAAGCTAATGCAGTGAGATGTACATTTTGAGAGAGACATGTCTATCTATTGTTTGTATACATTATTATGATATTTTGACTCATGAGATATATATATATATATATATATATATATATATATATATGATTTTTATTTATGCTCATGTTCATGGTTGTGTTAATGTTTAATGCTTATGATGTGATGTTATTTGCATATGGATTATGCTTATGTTCATAGATGTTAGACACTAATATATGCTTATATAGGCATGAGATGGATTTGATTTATGGTTATGCTTATGACATGCTAAATTTTAATAAGTATATACTACATTATTTTAGACTTAGACATGTGGTGAAAAATGGTTGGTTGTTTTAATTGCTTATGGGTGTTATGATATTATCTTACTTGGTATGGTTATACTTATGGTTATGGTTATGCTTGTTATTAAATTTTAGGATAAAACACATGAGGTAGTTTAATTAACAACACTAGATGGGGGAACAAAGAATATAATCAAGAGGCAAACATTGTAGTGAAAATATTAACTAGTCACGATAGGGCAAGAAGAGGGCATGATGTTTCTTCATTGACAAGGACTAAAACAAAACTAAAGTTGAATTGGCTTAATGAACATAAGCATTTCAAATGCTTCACCTTAGCATTCTTTAGTCGGTTAAAAAGGTATCTTGACCACATAATGTTAACTAAGCTCAAAATCCCGTACATATAGTGAGTAAAGGAGAGATGGGTGAAAATGGAACTTTCTTGCAAGACTAGCATGCCTCTTCTATAGGTGTCTAAAGAGTCAGTATAAATAAGTCAATACCAAATTATGTAGACTGATCGATATGGGAAGTCTACTTGTGAAAGCTGATTGTGGTTTCCACTTGATTATGTTGTTGGAGAGCTGATTATGGCTTTCAAAATTAATTTGCTTTTGTTGTGATTTTGATAATGGGTCTTTTGCTTATTATTGTATATAGGAAGTTGATTAATGTGGGAATCTTCCAAAAAAATTCTATGCTTTTGACAAATGCTTTACTCATCTATCCTTCAAGGGAGTGGTCAAAGTTTATATGCTTTGTTTAAGGATTTGTGATAGTTATCCTTCAAGGGAGCGGTCTACCTTATATTTGTGTAATTTTAGATATGTTTATGCAGCTATCTTTTAAGGGAGCAGTCTACAAATGCTAAGAATGACCCAGGATTACTATTGGTGTGGATTTTACTTTTTTCTTGTTTGATTTTGCTATACATAGACTTTCTTATATAGGTTTAAGGGTTCACCTTTATGAAGGAAAAACTAAAAACATAAGAAGGTTGATTAGGTGTAAAGAGGTTTAGGTGACAATAATCATGAGGATGCATCTTGTAAAGGGGTGAAAAGTATCATGAGAATCATGTTGTGGATAGAGCCATGGTACCCATTATTAAAGGTAAGGCTATGATGGTGATAAATAATCACATGATTTAGTTTTAATAGATTTCCCCTAAAATACGGAGACGAAATGTGGATGGATAGCAAGGGATGAGCTTAAGTTAAATAAAAGGTAAACTTGATCCTTCTTAACAAAATAATGGGCATAGATGTGAAGCATTGAGGGACTTAAGTTCTAGGTGGCCTTCGAGAGAAGATAACCAGTAAGCTCATGATCCATACTTATGTATTATAATATAAGGTCCAAGCCAATTGAAAGTATACTTGCCCCCTTACTTTTCTCCATATTTATGACATGTTGATTTTCCTTTAGGATGAGGTTTCCAATGTTGAATATTTACACTCTAAGGTGTTTATTATAGGCATGTTTGATGTGTTCTTGATAGATGTAGAGTTGGGTAAGGGCTGTTAAATGATGATCATTAAGTAGCTCAAGCTAGGCTAAGCAGTACTGATGATAATTACTCTCAAAAATGAGATCTTGAAAATATATGCAAAGAGATGGGATTTGGACTTTGAGAGGTAAGATGGCCTTTATTCCAAACACAAGAGAAAAAGTTGTAGCACCTGTATGGGTTCTAATTCTAGTGTGATATACCAATAAGGTGAAGGGGATGTGCAAATGCCAATCCCAACTAGATGCATTGACCATTTTAGTTAGAATGTTATTAAGAGTTTTGTTAGAGGCCTCAGCTTATCTATTCACTTGAGGGTGATAGGGTGAGTATAAACTTAACCTAATGTTAAATGCATCACATATACCCTGGACTTACTTATTCTTGAAGGATTTACCATTGTCGATGATAAACTCATGAGGAACATTGAAGCGGCAGATGATATCATGGTTGATAAAGTCGATAATCATTTCTACTTTGGTTGAGACTAGATGAATAGCCTCTACCTATTTAGTAAAATATTTGGTCATAGTGATGATAGAGTGGTGTCACTATGGGGAATGGGGGTTGATTTCACTAATGAGGTCTAGACCCCATTATGAAAATGGACAAAAATTGGTAGAAATGCAAAGACTATGGCTAGGAGTGTGATGAAAATTAGTGTGTTATTGACATTTGACACACTTTTTCACATAATCATAGCAGTATTAGTTAAGGGTAGGCCAATAATAGCTAAAGTGAAGGATGTATTTATCTACAGCGAGTCCAGCAAAGTGTCTACCATAGATTCTATCATGTGTTTTCATGATAGCATGAGAGGCTTCATGATTACATAAGCAACAAAAGAGAAGACCATCAAAGCCAAGATTATAAAGGATTCCTCCCATAATGGTATAATAAGAGGTACTCTAGATAAATGTTCTTTAAGCATTCCTTGAAAGGTCTTAATGAATTATGGAAAGGTTAAGGTAGTTGAAGGTCTGTTGATATCAAAGGTCAGTTTAGGTCTCCTCCACATTAAAAAGTGGGAGAGTCTGGTTTGACATAGGAAGGTTGGGTGAGTCTATGGATAATGATAGATAGCTTAGAATTAGAAGGTGCAGATGGTATTTGAGAGGTAAGGGAACTCATGGTGTCAATGAACTTATTAGTAGATTATAGGTTTGATTGGATGTGGTAGTGTTTAAATGATGCTAAGAGTTAATCAACTAGTTATTTTAACTATTATAGGACATCATTCTTACATTGGTAAGACTCATTGATTTGATTGACCACAATTTAGGAGTCACCAAAGATATTGATTGTTTTAACTCCCAGGGCCAAAGTGATTTGAAGTCATATCACTAGGGCTTTGTATTAAACCATGTTATTGGTACATTTAAAATCAAGCTTGAAGGATAAAACGAGAGGTTCACCATCAAAGGGGATAAGGATGATACCAACTCCACCACTGTGCTAGCACTTTTATCCATCAAAGAACATGGTGACTTGATAGGTAAAATCTACCAGAGGGTCACAATGGACTCATCAGGGAACTCAAGAGGAAGAGGTTGATTGTCTTCTAAAGGTGCCTCAACCAATTATTTGGTAATGACTTGCCCCTTAATTGACTTTTGTTTAAGAAAATCAAGGTCAAACTCTACTAAGATAATAATCCATTTGGCCATATGTTAGTTTTGGTATGGTTTAGAGTGCATGTAATTGAGTGGGTTAGTATTGGTTATGACATAGGTTTTGTGGTTAAGAAGGTAGTGGAAAATTTTGGTGGCCATAAAGACTAAATCTAAGAAAAGCTTCTCGGTACGGGTGTACCAAGTCTCATATTCTGCAAGCATGCGACTAATGTAATAGATGGCTTGTTCTTTGTGTTGTTCATCTCAGTGAGCTAGCATTACCCCTAGGGAATGGTCAGTGGTAGAGATATAAAGGTATAAAGGTTGGTCATCCTTGGGAGGGGTAAGGAAAAGTGGAGACAAAAGGTACTTTTTGATTGAATCAAAGGCCTTTTGATAGTTTCTATTGCACTTAAAAGATACATCCTTCTTCAAAAGGTGGTGAAAGGGTTGGCATCAATCAAAAAGTTGGGACATAAAGTGATGAATAGATTGAAGCTTTCCCTATAGACTACATAGTTGCTTAAGGTTGACGGGAGGAAGCATGTCAAGGATGGATTTGATCTTGGTGAGATTGACTTTGATTCCATGAAGGAGGATAATGAAACCAAGAAGCTTTCCTAACAAGACCCCAAAAATACACTTCTTTAGGTTTAGGTTGACATGGTAATGGATAAGGTGCTCAAAGATGATCTTAAAAATGGATAAATGATCCTTTTAGAGTTTAGATTTTTTGAGAAGGTCATCTACATACTCCTCTACAATCTTATCGATAAGGTCATGGAAGATATAAGTCATGGCATATTAGTAGGTCGCATCAGATTTCTTTAACCTAAAATGCATGACTCTATAGCAGAAGGTTCCCCATGGAGTGGTAAATTCATTTTGTGTTGATCTTTGAGAGCAATTAAGATCTGATTGTATCCCAAGAATCTATCCATGAGAGATAACATCTTGTGGTCGACTGTTAGATCAACTAACTAATTGATACTCAATAAGGGAAAGTCATCTTTAGGACAAGTGAGGTTGAGGTCATGAAAGTCCACATAAATGCATAGTCCCCCTATGGCTTTGGTGATAGATATGACATTTGAGACCCATTGGGGGTAGTCAATAGGCTGAATGAAATTGATAGATAGGAGATATTGAAGCTCTCTTTTGACAAGAAGGGATATAAAAGGGTGCATGCATCAAAGCTTCTACTTGATGGGATTGGCATCACAGTTGGTGACTATGTTATGGTTAGTAATGGCAAGGTCAATTCCAAGCATATCGTTATAAGACCAAGAAAATCCTATGTTGTGGTCTTGGAGGAGGGAGGGGAAGTCCCAAAGTTCCTTGGCATTCAGTGAATGGCCAAGTTTGATAATGCAGGGGTTCTTTGAAGTACCCAAGTTGATATCCATGGTGAATTCATTCAATATGGTCAAAGTCTTGGGAGGAAGGGATTTTTGGATGGAGGAATCTAAGGCACCAAAGTAGGTGAGAATGGAATCGTCATCCTAGTACTAGACAATGTTAATGGTAGGAGAGTCTTCTCCTATCATCTTAGGATGGATCAAAGGGATGGTTATAGTTTCCCCCTTTTTTTGATAAGTTAGGAGTCTGAGACTGATCATATTGATTTAAAAAAATTAGGTGGGATGATGTCATCATCCTCACATGCAAGTGGAGGTGAGGTCAGTAAGGAAGGTGTATCTTCCTCAATAATGTTGGTGGTAGGTGGTTTGGGTTGTTTCTTATTAGGTAGGATGAATCCAAGGCCATGCTTCTCATGAGGCTTCTTGGTTTCAATGGAGACCAACTCATGTGGGCCATGCTCAAACTGCCCAAGACCAAAGCCTTTCCAAGCACATCGATGGAGGTATATCTTGTCAAAGCTCAATTTATCTAGGTAAGAGAAACCAGTGGTGAATGGCCAAGGTGAAAGAGATGTGTTAGAATCACCATGGTGTTTATTGAGTAACACATAAATGAAATAGGTTTGATAGTGGGGAGGTCCAAATGGAACAATAGTTTCGATGTTGGGTTCATATCTTAATTGGTTAGTAAGTTGCCCATACTCGTAAGGAGTAGGGAAAGCATCAAGGGCTAAAAGGTGATATTTCCCTAGTGAAAGATGATGTAACATTGATTCTAAAGGGTCCATGGTGGAGATTTGGTCTGAAGGGATAAGAGAACTAGTGGATGCCTCATCAATGGAACAGGATATGACATCCACTTTGGTGGTTGAAGGTTGGTCCTTAGTTATTGAGGGTGTGCTAAATGGAGGTATGAGGACATCATTGGGGTGATAGGTCATGTTGTATGTTGAGAAAGGACTTGGGTCAACTTAAATGGTGATTACTTGGCCTTCATGCTCAAACTTGATGCAACCATGAAGAGTGGATGGGATGCAACCCATGGAGTGGATCCAAGTCCATCCTAGTAAAAACATTATATTGAAATTCACCTTTCACTACATAGAAGAGTTTGGGTAGTGTACAGGGTCCTAGATGGATATGAAGGATAATAGTCCCCAAGGTGGTGGGCATGGTATCATTGAATGATAAAAGGAAAACTAAGGTTTTGGACATAATGTTTGTCCAACTAGTTAAGTTGGTTATAGGCATGGGAGGAGATAATATTAATGCTCACTTTTCCACCAATCATGACCCATTTGATGTGATTTTGGTTGATGTAAGCATTAATAAAAAGGGGGGATCTAGGTCATCGAGATGGATAGAGGGTATTTTTAAATCCTTGAAGGTAACAAGGTTAGAAATTTGAAGGGCACCAACAAAGGCTGATGAGGTTGGGGGTCTTCAAGCTAGAAATCTATAGATTGTAAATCCTCTATTAGTACTTGGCAGTGATAGGGAGAGGTAGATATCAACTCATATAAGCTCATCTTTGTCAAGGTCTAATGAAGTTATTTGAGGATAACTCTCCTAATGGATTCTAAGGGGTTAGATTGGGAGGCACCTAAAATAGATACCTTGGGTTTGGTTGAATATGGGGATGAATGGGTTTGAGCTAGTTGGGAGGTTGAATATGGATATGTCCATGAAATAGACACCTTAGCCTTCCCCTTATCCTTTTGTTATGATCTCATGACCACATTGATAGTATGGAAAGGAAAAGAAGTTGGGGTAGGATATTGGGTAGACTCATCTTCACTCTAAGGTGAGAGTGGAGTGGGTAAGTGTTAGGTAGGTGTGGTTATGGGTGGGATTAGTAAAGGGCTCATGGGAGGTTTGTTTGTTAATAGATCATCCTCATCATAAAGCTGATGGATAATGGTTTGAAGAGCTTTATAGTTCTCATTATCATGGTCAGGTGTCCTATGATAAGAACACACTTGGTGGTCATTATACCAAATGGGTTTTGAGGTAAGAGGTTCAAAGGGCCTGATGGGAGTTAAGGTTAGATAATAAGTTTGTAATAACCTATGGAAAATGGTCAAGTAGGATTTAGCTAAAGGTGGTAAAGGTCTAATGGTCCTAGCTTCAGTTGTTAAGGTAGAAGGTTGTTTGGAAGTAGGTTTGGTGATAGTTGTCTTGGGTAAGGTGGTGTGCTTGGTTAATGGCTTTGGTTTAGACAAGGAGTTTGATGAGTTAGAGGTGAAATATTCCAAGGTAGGTAGCAGGGTATTGTTGGGGTAGTGAAGAGAGGTGTGACAAAAAGCAACTACAAAGGTGTAATTAAAAGAGGTGGTAGGGTTTTGGTAGAGATGATGAGCTTTCTACTCAAGGTAGAGGGATGAGGTCATAAAATAAAGGGCAAGGTTTAGGGAACTAAAATTTGGGCCTTCAGGCCTTTGGATGGTTTACCTCTTTTGTTGCTTTGGTTTAGTGCTTGGTTATTGGTTTCGATAAGGTTAGGTCTACTTTTACATATGGGTGGTTAAGACTCTGTGTAGGGAAGGTGCCAAGGTTCTTAATTGGTTTGGTCAATGTGGTTTGAGAAGGTGATTTGGTCGCTTAAGTTTTAGGTGCCTTGGATGGCTAAGGGATTATTGGATTTGTAAAATTTGCTATTGGTTTGGTTGATAGGGTAGGCATTCAAATAGCAAAAGTGGTGGGTTAGTCTACTAAAGGTATGGTTGGAGCCCTAATTAATTCTATAATGTGGCTTAATTAATGAGGGATTGGACAAGGCTCTTGAAGGTATTGTACCTACTAACATCATGCCCTATTACCCAATGGAAGGCACATAGATCATTCTCATTGTACCAATTAGGTGGAGGAGGAGATGAGTCAAATTTTTGGGGTGGTTTGATAGGAGGAATTTTAATGATATTATATTTTAATAACTTCTCTAAAATTGAAGCATAATATTCTCCGAGTGAAGTGAATTGCTTTTGGTTATTACAGTTTTGGTTCTTCATGTTTTTCTTTGAGGAACTATAAGAATTTGATTACTTAATGAATAGTGGAGGAACAACTATTAGGACAACTAGATTTGTAGTTCCCTTGCCCCTGGTATTGGTATTGGACTGGTTGTTCATTTTAGAAGAAGAGGGCTCATTAGTTTTGTAGGTGGAGCTCTTGTTCTTCAATTTTAGCTTTCTTTCATCAATAGCTTTGTTCTCTAACTTACGCACCACTGTAAAATCTTTGTCAAAGGTGTAGAATATTTAGATAGGTAGTTTAGATGAGATATGTTTGGCACATGCCCAAGCAAAGATCTCTATGAGTTTGAGTTGATGTAAGGAAAAGGAGAGTTGCTTAATTAAGCTCCTCTAATGAGCTGAAAAAATGGCAATGAATTCATCCTCAAACTACAAAATAGAGAAGAGGTTGATGATAAAAACTTTATTGCAGATATCAATCAAAAAGTGGTCCAAGAAAGTTTGAGCCAGTTGGGTGAAGGAGAAGATGGAATGTTATGTTAAGGCACTATACCAATCTAATGTCAGATTTGTTAGAGACATGGGGAAGGTGTAAAGGAGGGCATCATCATAGGTAATTAGGGACCAGCAATGCCTAAATGCCCTAAGTTATTGTTGGGGATCCTCCTTTGGAATTTAGATAACTTGGGAAGTTCCCATTAGGGAGGATATGGTCTAATAGGTACTGATGGATGGATGGGCTCATTACAAATTTCATTGTATGACAAGTTGTGAGCACCCAAAATGGATGACTCTAAGGTGGTCATCTTGTCCATAAGCATATTTATTAGGTATGCTTGGGGTTGCACACTTGAAGGGTTTTAAGGTGCATACTATGGTTGGATTTGAGTTACATATTGGTAATTTTCTAGAGGTTGAAAAGTTACCACATATAGGTACGTGGTTACAGGTAGTTGGGTCGAAGCCACATATGAATATGCAGTCACCAGTGGTTAGGTAGAGGGTATGTATTGTTGCATGTGTGTGGGTGATTGAGTCATAGGTAAGGGATAAGTGGTAACCCTGGTGGCAATAGGTAGCAACATAGAAGGTATGGGTGCCACTATGTTTTGAAGGGGAGTGGAGGTAACAGAGGAATGGTAGTGATGGCGGTAACGGGCACTCCAATAGTAATTGGAGTATGGGTAGGTAGAGGTTGATCTAGTTGGTTCTACATAGTTGTGTTGGATGGGTTACCAGTTGAGGTAGATGCTTGAGTGACTAACGATTGGATAAAGCTAATGGAAATAGAAGATTTGCCTTAAAATCCCAATGATATGCCATATGGTGGGTTGGGAGGTGGTACTAAAATGGGTCTACAATGAGCTACTATGTTAAGATAGTGTTGCAAGTTTATTGGGTTATTATCCAAAAAGGCAACAAAGTTTGGGTTGCCTTGGGAAACTACCCAAGGCACACTAGAAGCATCATGAGTGATGAGGAGAACTCTCAGCATCTAATATATACTCTATGGATGAAGAGGTAGAGGAGACTGGATAATCTATAGATGGGTCCTGACTCACTAAGTCCCTCTTTATTGATGAGTAAGAACCATGTAAGTAGGATAAGAATAAAACATAAATAATATTACAACTCAAATAAATAAAAATCAAGAAAATGATCATGGAAATTCAACACACACTAAATTATGTTAAAATCTTGTGGTTAATTTTAATCTCACTTTTGGCTTATGCCTTAAGTTATGAGAATGTGTGATAAAAGTTGGCTTGTAGATCAGGGAATATAAAATCAATATATGGTTGGTTTCAGGTTGTTTAAGTTCTCAAAAAGAATCTATATTATAATCAATACATGGCTTGGTATTGGGGCCTACCCCCTCACTTCACACACCGCAGTGATAAGTGTGTCAGGTGCTTAGCCAATATATATTGATATCTAGAGTTTATACTCAATCAGAGAGCTGAGTTGGTTCTCCCCTTAGTAATGACTTCCAAGTAAGATCATCGAGAAAGGGTAAGGTTACCATTGGGTGATGAAATCCTCATCGAGCCTTGTCTCAAGTTTGTTTGATGTTTAATTGATGAAAGTGGTTTGGATGAGTACGTGCAAAAAAGAGTGAAGCTATGATAGATTACTTTGATTTTAAGTTATGTGAACTAAACTTTCAAAAAGTCAATGTATGCACTTAATTTTAAGCCCAAAAGAGATTTCAGTTTTGTTAATGAACACATAGAGAGAGGAAAGCATACAAATGCAAAGAAAGGAAACTCAAAGTAAAGGCTCAGGGTCCCATTGGGCATGCTAGAATGTTCTAATGAATTTATGCTTATTATTTCAGAAGAATAAGAAGAAACTAAGTATGGGTATGGTTGAAAAACTTGTTTGATTATGCACACGTTGAATTAGAAGATTATGAAGAGCTTATCTCTGGCTTGGGAGGATGACTTGTAGATAAGCAAGCACTAAAGCAAATTTGTTTTTAGAGAGATAGTTTAGTGGATTGCCTAGCAATAGCTAGATCCCAAAAGTAAGAGCTTCCTTAGGGGTTGTCAATTCATACATTTTAAACAATTAAGTTTGGAAAATAGAATAGAAAATACTTAAATCAATAATCAAAAAGTACTAAAATTGAACACAAGAAATGTTTGTTAAGAAATAGACTAGAAATAATTAAAATAACAATAAGCTAATTAATACTAATGCTAGATGATTGGTTTCTACTTCAAAAAATCAGGTAGGGGTCTATGAATAGGCAAGGACATAGAAAATTAGATTTGGTTGGGGGTAGATAGGTGAAAACAACTTGCTAGAATTTATTACCATAGTGACCATCAGTGGTTGGGCTTACAATTGACGGTTAAGGTGACCATCAGTGGTCAGGATGACCGTCGATGGTTGATCAAATCATTGCAGTTGAGATAATCATCAATTGTTATTATGTGTAGATCTGGGTTGATAAATGGTTGATTGATGGGATCACAAAGTGGGATTTTAGGAGATGGGTTGGTGCTAGGTTGAGTACAAAAGGAAAATAAATTAATTGAATGATTAGAATCAAGTAATTTTCTTATAGAAAGCTGATCAAGTGATTAATTGAGGCAATTGACTCATTGGTGGAGTCTACTGTGATTTTGATAGAGTAACAATACTTGGTACTTCAATGAAGCTATGGTAGTAAATTAGCTCTCTAACGTGGTAGCTAGTTCACTAGATTGTTGATGTTGATTGACATACCAAAAAAAAAATTATGGATGCACAAGCTCTTGATAAAAATTATAGATAGATCTCATCTCCTTGCTCTTCTATTCTTATAGGCAAGGTAAGAGATTTGTAACAAGATGTGAACCGGGCTTCCTAATTTTGAATCGCATATACAATGGTTCACAAGTGGATTTAGATGAGTTATTTTTATAAAATCAAGGTGGGTGGCTTTCATGTTATTGGTTAAGGAGGTGCACACTGACCATCGGTAGTCAAGGTGACTGTCAGCAGTCAACCTGACCATTGATGGTCAAGGGTGAAGGGTAGAAAGTAAGAAAAAGGTTGGGTTAAGCCAATTTGGTTAAACTGACTTGGGTTAGGTCAGCTAGAGGTCAAAAGGATAAATTGTTCCTAAGGTGGTCTAGGGGTATTTTGACACTTAGAATCATGGTGTGCAGATTTTTGGTGTCTATAGTACTTACACATGCCTTTATCCATGATTATATCTTACATAGGGTACTTGATATGTTATACACTAGATATTTGTTTTCCTAACACATTTTATCCATGGGCTACTATGACATGTTTATGTTAGTTGTGTATGCTTTCATTTTACATACTTCTTTGAGTGTATTGCCTTGATATTATATTCATTATTCAAATATTTGAATATACTTCTTTGCCAGCAACCCCCGTGCCTATGTATTCTTTCATTGACATTTGCATATGTCATTATTTGTTATATTGACTTTTGAATATGTCATCATTATCTTTATGGACATTTGACTAAGTCATGTCCCTTTGATTGTGCAACATTCGAACATGCCCCTTATTTGTGATCTCCTTGGACCATTGCCCTTTGAATTACTTTTGAGTACTCTTGTATATGTGTTTGTTTATTTGTTGAGCTTATATAATTACTATCAAGATGTTTCCATGATATTTATCATGAATATTAGGCCTACATGTGATCACATTGGTTCTATGTGCTTCAATGTTATATCTACCTAGACATGTTCCTTCTATAAGCTACAGAGATAAATTCACATATTATATAATTGTCTTGTTCTTTTGAGGTGAGATAACTACCAATTCCTATCTTTCCATCACCTCAAAGAGGGGAATATTAGTGGGGACATGTCATAGATGCATGTTCTCCAAACTTGGCACAATTTTTAGATTCAATGGGGGAATGATTTGGAAGCATGTTCTCTACACTCATTCATTATATGGTACTTATATTAGTTAAAATTTAGTGGGGGCATGTCATATGGGCATAGCTTACACACATTCACAATTCCCAAATTCAGTGGGGGCATGATTTGGAAACATGTTCTCCACACCTATTCAATATTTAGAATTTCTAGATTATAATGGGGGCATGTTTTGGAAGAATGTTCTCCATATTGGTACTTATGTTAGTTTTTAAATTTTTACATATATAGTGGTGGCATGATTTGGAAGCATGATCTCTACAGACAGTTATATGATTCATATTATCAGTGGTGATAGAATTGTATACATTGGTACTATTGTTATACATAGTTTCATCATGAGACATATATAAGGTGCATATTCTATACAATTTGTGCTTAATATTGCAAAATCCAAATCAGTTTTAGATTCTAAAACTCTTTTATGGATTGTTATCACATCACAAACTTTTTTCATACTGATGCCCTGTGGACTTTTATGAGCTTTTATTGAGCCAATCTACTGCAATAGTTGGTTTGCCTTTTTGGTATGGTTGAGATGATTAAATCACTCAATCTTTTCATGTTTTCAGGTTGGACATAATTATATCATTTAACCTCACCAAGTTATAAGTATCATTGGGTTACATGGTTAAGCTAATATCAACTACCATGTGGCAACTCACTTTTGCTCCAAGGTTAGGGGCGTGTTCCCTCTAATTCCTCTCTCTTTATCTATATATCTATCTCCTTCGATATGTGCACTTTCAAGATTTATATATAGGTGTCCTGATCTTAGTTTTAGATCCTTATAATGATATATATGTTTTGAAACAAATTATCAATAGTCAAGGGAGTTACATCAATACACATATGTACTCCTAAACATTGCTCCTTAAAATTTAAATATATTTCAAATACTTCCAATCCCAAATTATATGCACTGGTTTTATACTATAATCAATTATTGCTTGCAGGTTAGTCACCAACAAAGCATTCAAGTTGGTTTCATGCAAAAATAAGGTGTGCATATACACCCAAGTATGCATTCATTTCCTTTAAACTAGTAATTTAATTACTATATTAAATGGGGGGCAAATGTAAACACTATTTTATGATTATATAACACCTTGTTGGGTGAATATTTTATCGTCAACTAGTTGATGACAAAATGGGTATATCAACCATAGCAAAAGGAGATTTATGCCACAAAAAGTGTAGGTTTACCACATCTAAATGAGATAAATCTTTCCTCTCATCAAGGGGAGGTTCCCTATGAATATTTATATGATATATGTATATATGTATATATGAGTAAGCAAAAAATAATACTCAGGGTAGTATGACAGCATCCATCTCTCTTTTTTTAGAGATGATGTCCAAGGAACAAGAGAGAGAAATCTTGGTCTTTGGCTAAGAACATTCCTCTTCTTTCAGGAATGGTATCCAATGTAGAGCAAAAAATCTCCTGAAGTAGGTAATAAAGTTAACAAAGAAACCTACATAAGCACAAAGTCTTATGTTGTCTCATTCGCCAATTTAGAATACCTGTAACCGTAGAGTGAAATGAAGAACAAATTATTTGCCTAAAACTACAAAGAATAAAAGGATCACCAAGATAAAAGTAGCTCAAAGTCTTTCTTCTATCTTTTAGAAACATCCTTAGATAATGTCAACACAGACACTTTGCTTATTAAATCAAACAAATAAGAGATTATCAAGAAAGAGGACATAAGAACCATTTCCTAAATAACACAAATTACTTCAACACAAAGTCTGAAATAAACTTGTTTCTCATTCATTCGATAAAATATGATTTACAAGTTGAGCACAAAGTCTCAAGAAGTCTCTCAATTTCAGCAGAGTTTTTGCTCTCAATTATCAGAGGTCCTTTTACAAAAGAGGTCCCCTCTATATATAGGGAGAAACCTTCAAAATTAAAAAGATTAAAATATAAAAAAAATATTAGTCAAAGATGAGTCATCTTTGACTTTGAGATATTTTTCCAGATTTTTTACATGTAATTACATATTACAAAATTGCATGCACTTTTACATGACAAAAGTGCATGAGAAGAGAAGAAGAAGAGAGAAGGAAAATAGTTCAGTTTTTGCCACCAAAATTCTTCAAATGAGCATTATACATGGTGATAGATGCATAAATTCTTATACTGTCTGGCACAATGGTGTTCCTGAAGATGACACTAGCCCTGATTCTAGCATCCTTCAATGCTGTGATTGCCTTGGCATGACTAGTTAACCTGGATTTTAGATTATCCAGAGTTAACTAAGTATCTAAAATGTTATCCATAGAAGTCACTAAGAATGCTTTCTCTTCAAAATCCCTCTGGACCATACCTTTGAATTCATAAATCATCTCTTTAGCTGAGAGAAATTGATTATCCCTAGAGGTGAGGTCGTAAGGCAATTCTTCTAGTCGGTTCAACAGGCCTGTATCGCTTTTCTCGCTAGCATCTTTAGAAGACTTGAGATCTTCAATCAACTCCTTGAGTACCTAAAACTTGTACATCAGTGATTCCTTGATCTCAACATAGGAATATTTTCTAGCAATGACCCTGATGGATATCAAGGTGCGTTTATTCAGATCCTTCATCTCCCTCCACTTGCTAAGATATTTCTCTGTACTGTCAATATCTTGAGAAATAAGAGAGACAAGGTCCTCTAAATCTATCCTCACCTTCTTCATCTTGTCCATCTTCTTAGCAACCTCTATTAGTAAGGAAATTCCTTGAGTGTGCATCTTTTCAATGTAATCCTCTAGCACTTTTCCTTTCATATAGGTTTTCTCTGCCTTTTGAATAATAGGGTCATCTATGGAAAAGGCTTTTGGGGTTGTTGCTTCAGGGGCAAGGGTGAATTTTTTGACTACTGTAGTCAATTGCTTTGCCTTTGCCTTATAGTAATCCTTCATCTCCTTTTCTCTATCAAATTTCTAGACCATGATGTCCATGGCAGACTGTAGATCGCTCTTCGCACCTTCGTGAGTAACTTTTCCTAGCTCAACATGAAAAATGGAATAGTTGCTCATGTCAAAGCCCTCAAGTGTTGCATCTTGTGGAGGTTTAGCTATTTCTAAAAAAATTTGCCCCTTTTTCTCAACCAATTTTGAAAGAATCCTTAGTCTCTTAGGGGCCTTAGCTTTTACGAGCACTATCTTGCCAAAATCGACATTATCTACAAAGATGGCTAGCTTCTTTCTTTTGGGCATAAAAGTTGACATCCAAGGAGGGAGAGAAGTACTTACTATGGCAATGATTCCTGTAGCTGGTGTCATCAGGGTAATGTCTACACTGCTAGTGGTAACAGTGGGCACAGTGGGATTAACTGGCGAAACCGTACTAGCTATTGACTAATTAAGGGTAGAGCTTTCTCTTAGATTAAAAGAAGGAGATGTCAGACTAGGAATAGAACCTAAAGAGTGAAGAGTACCTCCAAAAGTGCCTTGAGGATTGCCAAACATAACTATGGAAGGAGAGGTAGCTCTAAAAGAAGGAACACTGATGGGAGAAAGAGGTGAAGGAGATGCTACAAAAGATTGAGGTGGTGAAAGAGAGACGTCTGTAAGTGGCTGTGCCCATTCCTAGGAAGGTAGAGGCTCAGCCCTTTGCTACTCTGAGACCCTGTCATCTATCTCCATTTGTTGAGCTGCCTGTTCTTGGGAGCTTTATTCTCTAACTCCCTTAGCCATTGATTCTGGCTCCTCAACAACCTTCGATTTTTTGGACACAAAGATGATTCTAAGCTTGTGAGGCTTAGATGGGGAAGGAACATCACCTTTATTCTTGGTCCTATTTTTTGCCTTCTTCCTCATTTTCACTTTGAATTTAGCCTCTGATCCTATAATGAACTCTTTCAACGTGATCCCCTTGGTTGTTAACCAATCATTGGTGTTAGCCAATATTGGTTTGAATCTCTTCCTCAAAGAAGTCAATTCTTTTTGGGACCACTGAATCGAAGGAAGAAGAGAGTCAAAAACCTTCTCAGCCAAGTATCTACTGTTGATAATGTTCTTATCATCAACCAAGTTAGAGGGAATATCTGCAAGCCTCAGATATTTGATCTGTTCTAGGGTCAACCTGTTGTAGTCTATCCTCCTGATTTCTTCTACTGTCCTCAAGTCTACCCAGATGTATTCAATCATAGACTCATGTAATTGAGTATTTCTTCTGATCATATCTTTGACATCTCTATAGTCAAAATTGTCCCTTCTCTTGAACTATTTCATGGTAACCAGTTGCATCTCTATCTCCATGACCTTTGCTTTGGCTACAGTCAAAATCGAGTATTTGTCAATTTCATCTAAGAACTTGAAACCTGGCTTTTTTAGTTCCATTTACCTAGTGTGTATGACAACCATTTGTCTACACAGCTCCATTACGACTAGCTTGTCAGAAGGAAATCTAGGGAGCATATGGGAATAGCCTTAGAAAAAGCCAACTCAGAGATAGCAAAAGAAGAGTAACTGTAGAAACATGTAGCCAAATTCGTTGATGACCATCTAAGCTTCATCAAATACTCTCTTTTGTTCAAGCTGAGGGTTGAAAAGGCACAAAAATACTACGTAAAAAGTGTCATTTACCCTTCTAAAATGATGGATTGACCCTTGTAGTGTTAACTGAGGATAATATGAGTAGACTGGGGTGGTTTTCTGTCTCCTTCAGTTGTCAAACCCAAAAAGGTTCGCATGGAGGCCGCAATGTACACTACGTACAAAGTCATATAGAACTTTGAAGTAATAGATACCTTGGTCAGTTGCTCATGAAGTGCGTTGCTAATCTGCTCACCCCAAAAGATGACTTGCTTCCCTTGCAGGATTATCTTGATGAAGGGATACATCTATTCATGGAATTGTGAGGAAGATGGTAAGCCTCGCACTCTACTGAGAAGGGTAATCAAGTCACCAACTTCTTTAATAAAATCACTCCTTGAAAAATTTTGCAGCCATCTAGATAAATTGGTCCTGGGGGTCTTAAGCCACCTATTATTCATTACCTTCTTTGCCCTCTCGGGGTCCTTTTCATACTCTCTTTGTGCCTCGAAGAATTTGATTCTTAACACTTTAGTAGCAGGAGGGCACATGAAGACTTTATCAATAAATTTGAGGTCCAACCGAATTATCACATTGCTGCTAGCATCTGATACTGATCTAATTTTTTTGTTGTAGAATTGGGCACACTGGAGGACAAACTCCATATGATGTGCTGCTACTGGAAAAGAAGCAACTAGATGAATGTTGATTTCGATTATCCTTTTCATCTTATAGCTCAAGTTCATTACCTTGGTCCTGGTTACAAACTCATCCACATCCACGTGGCTGATCTCTGTGTCTCTAATGTCGTCGACATTAACAGTGACCGAGGTGATCAGAAAAATGCCCTGATATCGGTACTTCATGGCCTTTGACTTCTTTGGAGAAGCTTCAGTCATTGAGACTAGTCTTGATCGAGCGGGTGCTGATGAATGAGAGTCTTTGAAGGGTACTGCAATCATGATTGTGTAATTAGGGAATAGTGGGCAAATTATGGAATTTGCACGTTGGGTGATCATGACCAAGGAAGGGCACTTGACAGGGCTGGGTCAAAAAATAGGAGAAAAATCGAGAGGAAAAAGGGGAGGTGAAAAAAATGAAAAAGACAAAAATTCCTCTAGAGTTGGAAGAAATTAAGGGAAAAAAGGTAAGGACAAAAAAAATTGTCACCATAGCATGTGGATTGGCTTACATGCACGGGCAAAAAATTTTGTTGCCCTTACATGCAAAGGGGAGAGAAAAAGGTATGGGTGGTGAAAATCGCTGCTCATGCATGCTTCATGGGAAAGTGCAAGGGCGGTGAAATTCACCACCCTTGCACTTTCACCTTGTATCGGCGGCAAAATTCACCGTTGATGCAAGTGAAGGGACGAACTTGTATCAGCGGTGAAATTTGCCACCGATGCAGGTGATGGGAAGTAGCAAGGTTAGGGTAGTGAGTTCACCACCCTTAATAAGTAGGAAATTAGGGAATCATGGGAGAGAAGGGAGGGCAGCAAAAATTTGATGCCCCAGCATGAAGAGGATGCTTGGAAGGCTAATGGGGAAGGGGGAGAATAGTTCAGCGGGAGGAGAAAATGGGAGTGGGTCGATCGGCCCTAGGGGAAGAAATACATAAGAACAAACCCCAACAAAACAATAACTAAAAACAAAACTTAAAGAGAGGAAAGGAAAAGAAATAGACGTCAAAAATAAGACCTACTTGGAAAATCACGCACACTATGAGCTCAAATCTGTCAAAATGCACTTTCACTCATTTACTGGATCATCTAGAGGTAGAAGGCAGGAGGAGGAGAGGAAAGAATGAATCAAAATAAGGTGAAAATTGGGTTAAATAGGGTGAAAACTGACCCCAACCACTCAGTGTGCATGGCAATAAATGCCGTGCATAAAAATCAAGGTAGTGCAGGGGTGGCAAAATTTACCGCCCTTACACTAGAAAATGAAGGGACATGTAGGGGTGGAAAATTTTGCCACTCCTACATATAAAAGAGGAAAAATGTAGGGGCATCAAATTTCACCACTCTTGCACGTCCAGATGCAGGGGTGGCAAAATTTATCACTCCTGTATTTTGGAAGAAAAAATACACTGACGGCAAAAAATGTCGCTCGTGCACGAAAATAGAAGAAAAACACTAACTCTGAAAAAGCCAAATTTTTGTCTCCTAGTTGCATCAAGTCCATAACAACTTTCACATTTTGGGGAAAACATAGCGAAAAAATGTTATGAATTTCAAACGGTGTCAGTTGAGCCAATACGAGAACAAGTAAAACCCGTCTCAAAAATGGACTTAGAGAGACAAAGGGTGAAACAGACAAGTTTCACAAGGGGGTTATTCCAAAAATAAGCCAAACTAATTTTGGAAATAATAGTTGGCTCTTGTTGGGGAACTTTCATTAATCAAATCAATCAACGAGAGTAGAAATTAGTTTCTAAGTGCCTTCATCCAAGCCATTGGGCTACAGAGTCAAGCTAAAAATGAAAGAAAACAAACAAAACATAAAAACTATATAAATATACAAGTGAATCCATCTAAGCTTCAAGGATTGAATAGCTTCAAATTTTGCCCATTGTGGGGTAGTGCAAATAGTGTTTCATCCTGATACTCCAGCAAGAAGCTACTCTCACCATAGAGCTATCGAATGGTGAACGGACCTCTCTATAAAGAGTCAAATTTGTTGTGCATTCTCTTCGTTCTCACCTCTTGTCCCATGACAAGACTTGATCTCTAACTTGAAAATCATGAACCTTAGTTTTTTATCAAAAAGTTTCTTCACCTGATTCTAATGCACCATAATTTGATCCACCACCATGGTTTACTGATCATTTAGTTCAGTCAGACACATGATTCTTTTGTCGATCGAACTTTCGAAAGTTGAATCTTTGATTGCTTTGGCTAACCTGAGTGCTGGTAGTTATAGAGTGATGGGTATCTCTGCATTCAAGTCATACAAAAGTTGGAAAGGTGACATACCTATGGCCCTCTTGGGTTTAATCCTATCCACCCATAAAGCATCAAACAGTGCTTTGTGCCATGTTCTCTGATTGTCGTCTACCAATTTCTTGATAATAGTGACCAGGTTCTTATTGCTCAATTTTGCTTAGTTATTTCCCTGGGGGAAATAATCTGAAGTGTGGGATAGGGTAATTCCATAATAAAAATAGAATTGAGTAATTTCATGTAAAGAGAAACAGGCCGCATTATCTGTTACAATTTTGAGTGGGACCCCAAATCGAGAAATAATATTTTCCTTAAGAAAACTGCACACTGCTTCAGACGTAGTGTGCTTGGTTGGGATGGCCTCCACCCATTTGGTAAAGTAATCAGTTGCCGTGAGGACATGATCATGTCCAGCACTTGAATATGGGTTAACTATGCCAATGAAGTCAATACCCCACTATTGAAAAGGCTCTTCGATTATTACTAGCTTGAGAGGCAATGCAGCCAGTTTAGGCTTTCCAACGAACTATTGACACAATTTGCATCTACGCACCTATTTGTAGGCATCCTAAAACAACATAGGCCAATAGTACCTTACTCGTAAAATCTTGTGCACTATCACTAGTGCAAAAAAATGTCCTCTACAGGCCAAATTGTGGAAAGACTCCAAGAGTTTATCCTATTGTACCTTATCGACACAACGAAGAAATGCCCCGTCTAGGTTCTTTTTGTACAGACCATTATCCCATAGAACATAGCTAACAGCCTTTAGCTTAACATTCTATTTTTTTCATAGAAGAGATGAGTGGGACACTCACCATAAGTCAAAAAATAGGCAATGTCAGAATACCACTCATCAGTACGGGTAACAAAGAGGACTGTAGGCATGCCTTCGATCTCTATTTCTTCATTTTTTGCTTCATCGAGAATGTTGTAGCAATCAACTGACAAAGACCCTTTCTCTGCACGAGTTTGGTAGGTTTGATGTCTAGATCAAACTCCTAAATCTTGGTGATCTAATTACCCCTCTTTGTACCAAACTCCTATTGATTCAAAATGGACTTCACTGTTGTATTAGGCAGGAGAACTTCAATGTGTGAGTTCAAGATATAAAATCTGAAATGCTTGACCACTTTAACCACCACATACGCATGCTTCTCCACGTTGAAATATTTCAACCCATGAGCCTTAAGTGGACAACTTATGAAGGAGATGGGAGATTCCACACTTTCTTAGTTATGTTGAACTAAAATGGCTGAGAGTGTATGTTCTGAAGCATAACTATATATTTTGAAGCTTTTAGTGTAGTCTGGACAAACCAGGATTGGTGCACGATCAATTACTTCTTTGATGTCTTTGAATGTTGATTTACCCGCAGTAGTCCACCTGAAGGTAGCATTACCTTTCATCATATTGACGATGTGGTGAGTTTTCTCTGTGAACTCAAAGATGAACCTTCAAAGAAAATTCACCTTTTCGAAGAAAGAGTGAATCGCAGTTTTACTAGTAGGCAGAGTAAGTTCTTGGATGGACTTGACTCTTTCTAAATCAATTTTAATACCTTCTCGGGACACAATGTGTTCGAGAAGTTTCTCTTCAGTCACCCCAAAGATAGATTTTTTGAGATTTAGAGAAATTTTATTCTGACGACAGCATTCCAGTATTCTTTGTAAATGGTGGACATGGTTAGAACGGTGCTTTGAAAATACCATCAAATCATCTAGGTATACTATAATGAACTTACTCATTTCATCTTTGAAAGTGAGGTCCATCTCTCTTTGAAATGTGGCACCTACGTTTATCAGACCAAAAGGCATTCTTCGATAAGCGAAGGTGCCCTAAGGTATGGTGAAAGCAGTCTTATGTTGATCTACTTTTCTAACTTCCACTTGATTGTACTCTGAGAAACCTTCCAGCATTGATAACATTTATGAACCTGTTATCATTTTCAAAACTTGATCCATGATAGGGAGAGGGTAGTTATCTTTTAGAAATAACTGATTCAAATTTTTGAAATCCACGTAGATTCAAATTTCACTATTCTTCTTTCTGACAGGCACTATGTTGGCAATCCATGTGGAGTGATGGATTGAGAAAATTATTTGGGCATCAAGCATTTTTTGTATCTTAATTAAAATGGTACCTAAGATTTTTAGATTATATTCTTTGGACTTTTGCTTGTAAGGCATAGAGTTTGCCTTAAGAGAAATGTCATGGCAAATGTCAGCAGGCCTAAGTGATTTCAAGTCATCATAGGAATAAGCTAAGACATCTATATATTGGTGGAGTAGATTAGCAAGCTTGAATCTCTCCTTGGGAGTGCAGTATTTATTAATGTTCACCATCTTAGGATCTCTCTTAATTTTTAGGTTTACTTGATCAAAATCTTGGGAGGAGTTTGAATCTATTTGTTTTTGTTTGATAAACTTGTCATAGTTATCAAACAATTTTTTTAAGAAAACCAAGCCTTTGGGAACCTTATTCCCTTTAAGTTGTAAGAAATTCTCACTAGTGTTCGCATTTGATTCAGAAGTTGCTTCACATTCTTGAAATTCACTGCCTTCAAAATGCAATTATTCGAAGCTATCCTTTTGCTCTAAGAAGGCAATGATTTGATCGTCATTGTTGAACACTTGCCAATGGTTGGCATTATCGGGTACACTTAGCTAAAAGACCAGTTCAATAGTGTACTTATCTCTTTTAAAATCTGGGTGGGAACTAAGAGGGTAGCAGAAATAGCCAATGCATCTGCCTAGTCATTGAATTCTCTTGGAACAGTAGAGATGTTAAAAGCATCAAAATTTTCAATTTGGTCCCAGATAAGATTGCGATAGTGGCGCAATCTTTCATTCTTGGTCTGATAGAGGTTCATTACCTAGAAAACCACTAATTTGATGTCCCCTTTAGAATAGAATAGTTTAATGCCTTTTTCTCTAACAGCTTATAATCCAAGTAACAGAGATTCATACTCAGTTGTGTTGTTGGTGTTATTGAACTACAATTTGTAAGACAAAGGAATAATATCTCTTTGAGGAGATACCTACATAACGCTGGCTCTTGAACTGGTAGAAGAGTAGCTACCATCAAATTTTAAGATCTATACCTTGCTAGACGCCGCTTTTCTTTTGAAAACTTCTTCATTTAAGGGAAGAGGTTCTTCTATGCGTTCATTTCACTTTATCGATTCTCCCACTGTGTCAGTTAAACACATTTCCAAGTTGTCACCTATAGGAGTTTCGTCAGATGCCTCATGGATCTCATCCGTAGATAGGAAGTAGTTACCCATGCCAGAAGACTCAAATAAAATTTGAGCTTCTAGTGCTGATGATCGGGTGACTACATATCTTGCCTCTTTTTTAGGGAGCAATTTTTTCATAATACCTTAAATCAGGATCCTTGCCTCTGACAAGTCCATGCTTAGCTCACCCCCAACATCTTTTCAAAAAAATTGCCCAAGCAGGATGCCGTAAGAGGCTAGAACATCAGCCACCAGAATCATCATTTTTATCTTTTTTTTTGGAAAAGCTGCGAAAGCAAATTGAGCATCTTTTATCTAACCAAAGAGTGGGACTTACTTGTTTTCCATAGAAAAACACCTCCTAAAAGTTTTGGTCAACATTAGACCAATAGAATCTACCATCTTGGCAGGCATGACATTATCTGATGCTCTTGAGTCTATTATGCAATTACTCAATTTGTAACCATTTATAAGCAAGAAAACATAAAAAGGTTCTATTTCCCAAGAGCAACAGGAGGAGTCACGACAAGATTATTTTGGGTGGATTTATCCTTGGGGGATCATGAACAGCCTATGAAGAATTTTGTCCTGTGGGGACAGCATTATTTTTCACATATTCTGCCAACCTATCAAATTATTCAGGGTTAGCTCTCAAATACTCAATCTCAGTCATTTGGATCTCAGTCTTTCTAGCATGATCAATTATGTCAAATAATTGAAAATAATTTGAGATAGAAGAAGAGGATCCATCATCTTGGTCTTTAGTGGGTGTTGTACTAGTCTGAGCAACAAAGGTGGAAGGTATGGAGCAGTTGGAGGTACTTATTTTTTTATGAGTTAGCTGATCTTTTGATTGAGGAGGCAATGGAGTCCCTCATTTAGCGATGGAGACCACCAGCTGAGGTTCTTCTTTTGCTTTTCCTTTGTCAGCCTATGGAGCTGATTGGTTTTGAGATCTGGTAAAAATAGCATAAGATCCATCCAACCATTCTCTTTTACTTTTAGCTTCATCTTGGTAATCTAGGAAACCAATATTAGAGTCGCTAGCTAACTCTTCTTTCTGCTCCTTGAAGAGGTTAGCATCATCTTGTTGGTCCAACTCAAGTTGGAGTGAAAAGTCATGTTCAGCCTCTAGATAACTAACTGTTGTATTGGTAGGTGTTACTTTAATGGCCAATTTCCCTAGAGGGGGAGGCAAGCAATTTGGTTGCCCTTGGTTCCAGGCAGCATTACCCTAATATTACTAATTTTGGAATGTTCTTCTTAGCATATCTCAATAGGTGGGAGCAAGCATACCTTCGGCCATTTGTCTCTTCAAATTTATCAGTTCATTTATCAATTTTTGCACCATAAGGTCTGTAGTGCTTGTAGAAGGGCTTTCAGTAATGAAGAGAATCTATTTTTACTGGAGTCTTTTCTGATCTTACCTACCAGGATAAGATCATCCTTAATCTCAGTAGCCAAATTTTGAGCCAATATGAGATCCATAGGGCCAGCTCACCTCAATAGAAAACTTACTTTGGAAAGTTGTGAGTTGATAAAAAAGCACTTAAGATTCTCTGGCGTTGGCTGAGCGACGGTTGGAATTCGATTCCTTAACTTGTTGAATTTGGCTACAAAATCCCTCATGGGTTCTTGAGATTCTTTTTTCATCTATGTTAGTTGTGCTAAAAAGGCATGTGCATCTTCAACAGGTTTAAATCTAGCTTCAAATTTAGACTTTAGCGTATTCCAGTCAGTTATAGTTTGAGCTTGAAGGTGGTAGAACAAATCCGCGATAGCGCCTTGTAGAGTTTCTATAAAAATTCTTACTACTACGTCTTCGAATTCCACACCAATTACACCACATGCTATAGAGAAGGCGACAATATGCTCATCGGGATGAACCTTTTCATCACCAAAAAAACTTGGGAGGTAGTTCATGCAAGGGTGGGGTCAAATTAAGAAGACCAAAAGAATTGCCCCACGGACCTTGAGCCATTATGATATAATGATTAAATGGTAGGATAACAAATCTTGGTGGGGTCAATAAAGATAAAGCCTTACTAGTATTGAGGTTAGAAGCTTCACCAGGTATGGGAGATCTGGTGTTGGTAGGAGGGAAGCTCCTAGTTTGCTAAAGACGAGATGATGAAAGAGAAATCTCAAAATTATTTTGTTGCACCAGCTCAAATATAGGATCAACAATACCCTGAGCTCTCTTGCTTCATGTGTATGATGGATCTGCGAGAGTGTCAAATGAAAAAAGGATCAAAACTGCTTCAAGTTGAAGCTTGAGGCTTCAAAATGCACATTCGTATTTCCCAGCGGAGTCACCAAAAAGTTGTTGGATGAATATTTTATCGTCAACTAACTGATGACAAAATAGGTATATCAACCACAGTAAAAATAGATTTATGCTATGAAAAATTTGGGTTTACCACATCTAAATGAAATAAATCTCTCCTCTCATCAAGGGGAGGTTCCCTATGAATATTTATACGATATTTGTATATATGAGTAAGCATAAAATAATACTCAGGATAGTATGATAGCATCCATCTCTTTTTTTCAGAGATGATGTCTAAGGAATAAGAGAGAGAAATCTTGGTCGTTAGGTAAGAACATTCCTCTTCTTTTAGGAATGGTATCCAGCGTAGAGCAAAAAAACTCTTGAAGTAGGTAACAAAGTTAACAAAGAAACCTATGTAAGCACAAAGTCTTTCGTTGTCTCATTTGCTGATTCAAAATACATGTAACCGTAGAGTGAAATGAAGCACAAAGTCTATGCCTAAAACTAAAAAGAATAAAAGGATCACCAAAATAAAAGTAGCTCAAAGTCTTTCTTCTATCTTTTAGAAATGTCCTCAGATAATGTCAACACACACACTTTGCTTATTAAATCAAACAAATAAGAGATTATCAGAAAAGAGGACATAAGAACCATTTCCTAAATAACACAACTTACTTCAAAACAAAGTCTGAAATAAACCTATTTCTCATTCATTCAATAAAATATGATTTACAAGTTGAGCACAAAGTCTCAAGAAGTGTCTCAATTTCAGCAGAGTTTTTCCTCTCAATTATCAAAAATCCTTTTACAAAAGAGGTCCCCTTTATATATAGGGAGAAACCTTCAAAATTAAAAAGATTAAAATATAAAAATATCTTAGTCAAAGATAAGTCATCTTTGACTTTGAGATATTTTTCTAGATTTTTTACATGTAATTACATATTACAAAATTGCATTCACTTTTGCATGACAAAAGTGCATGAGAAGAGAGGAAGAAGAGAGAAGGAAAATAGTTCAGCTTTTACCGCCAGACTTCTTCATATGATCATCATACATGGCAATAGATGCTTGAATTCTTATACTATCTAGTGCAATGATGTTCCTGAAGATGACTCTGGTCCTGATTGTGGCATCCTTCAATGATGTGATTGCCTTGGCATGACTAGTTAACCTGGATTTTAGATTATCCAGAGTTAACTGAGTATCTAAATTGCTATCCACAAAAGTCATTAAGAATGCTTTCTCTTCAAAATCCCTCTAGACCATACCTTCAAATTTGTGAATCATCTCTTCAGATGAGAGAAATTGATTATCCTTGGAGGTGAGGTCGCAAGGCAATTCTTCTAGTCGGTTCAACAGGCCTGTATCGCTTTTCTCGCTAGCATCCTTGGAAGACTTGAGATCTTCAATCAGCTCCTTGAGTACCTGAAACTTATATATCAGTGATTCCTTGATCTCAACATAGGAATATTTGCTAGCAATGACGCTGATGGATATCAAGGTGTGTTTCTTCAGATCCTTCATCTCCCTCCACTTGCTAAGATATTTCTCTGTATTATCAATATCTTGAGAAATAAGAGAGACAATGTCCACTAAATCTATCCTCACCTTCTTCATCTTGTTCATCTTCTCAGCAACCTCTGTTAGTAAAGAAATTCCCTGAGTGTGCATCTTTTCAATGTAATCCTCTACCACTTTCTCTTTCATATAGGTTTTCTATGCCTTCAGAATAACAGGGTCGTTTATGGAAAAGGCTTTTGGGGTTGCTGCTTCAGGGGCAAGGGTGAATTTCCTGACTATTACAGTCAACTACTCTACTTTTTCCTTATAGTAATCCTTCATCTCCTTTTCTTTGTCAAATTTTTGGACCATGATGTCCATCGCAAACTGCAGATCGCTTTTCGCACCTTCGTGAGTAACTTTTCCTAGCTCAACATGAGAAATGGAATAGTTGCTCATGTCAAAGCCCTTAAGTGTTGCATCCTACGGAGATTTAGCTATTTCCAAAAATTTGTGCCCCTTTTCTTCAACCAATTTTGAAAGAATCCTTGGTCTCTTAGGGGCCTTAGCTTTTACAGGCACTATCTTGCCAAAATTGAAGTCATTTGCAAAGATGGCTATCTTCTTTTTTTGGGCATGAAAGCTGACATCCAAGGAGGGAGAGAAGAAGTACTTACTATGGCAATGATTCTTACAGCTGGTGTCACCAAGATAATGTTTGCACTACTAGTGGTAACAGTGGGCGCAATGGGAGTAACTGGTGAAATTGTACTGATCGTTGACTGATCAAGGGCAGAGCTTTCTCTTAGATTGAAAGAAGGAGATGCCAAACTAGGAATAGAACCTGAGGAGTGAAGAGTATCTCTAGAAGCACCTTGAGGATTGCCAAACATAACTCTAAAAAGAGAGATGGCTCCAGATTAAGGAACACTAATGGGAGAAAGAGGCGAAGGAGATGCTACAGGAGATTGAGGTGGTGAAGGAGAGATATCTGTAAGTGGTTGTGCCCCTTTTTGGGAAGGTATAGGCTCAGCCCTTTGCTACTCTGAGGGCCTGTCATCTATCTCTATTTGATGAGCTACTTGTTCTTGGGAGCTTTGTTCTCTAACTCCCTTAGTCATTGATGCTGGCTCCTCAACAACCTTAAATTTATTGGACATAAAGATGATTCTAGGCTTGTGAGGCCTAGATGGAGAAGGAACATCACCTTTATTCTTGGTCCTATTTTCTGCCTTCTTCCTCATTTCCACTTGGAATTCAGCCTCTGATCCTATAATAAACTCTTTCAATGTGATCCCCTTGGCTGTTAACCAATCATTGGTGTTAGCCAATATTGGTTCGAATCTCTTCTTCAAAGAAGTCAATTCTTTTTGGGACCACTGAATCAGAGGAAGAAGAAAGTCAGCAACCTTCTCGACTAGGTATCTACTATTGATAATGTTCTTATCATCGACTAAATTAGAGGGAATACTTACAAGCCCCAGATATTTGATCTATTCCAGGTTCAGCGTACTATAGTCCATCCTCCTAATTTCTTTGACTATCCTCAGGTCTACCCAGATGTCTTCAATCATAGGCTCATGAAATTGAGTCTTTCTTCTGATCATATCTTTGACACCTCTGTAGTCAAAATTATCCCTTCTCTTGAACTGTTTCATGGTAACCAATTGCATCTCTATCTCCATAACCTTTGTTTTGATTGTAGTCAAAATCGAGTATCTACCAATTTCAACTGAGAATCTAAAACCTGGCTTTTTCAGTTCCATTTGCCTAATGTGTAAGACAACCATTTGTCTACATAGCTCCATTAGGACTAGCTTGTTAGAAGAAAATCTGGGGAGCATATGGGGATAGCCTTGGAAAAATCCAACCCAAAGATAGCAAAAGGAGGAAAACTATAGAAACATGCAGCCAAAGTCGTTGACGACCATCCAGGCTTCATCAGATACTCTCTTCTGTTCGAGCTGAGGGTCAAAAAAGCACAAAAATACTGTAAAGAAGGCATCATTTACCCTTCTAAAATGACTTATTGACCCTTGTAGTGTTAACTGAGGATAATATGAGTAGACTGGGGTGGTTTTCTTGTCTCCTTCAGTTGTCAAACCCAAAAAAGTTTGCATGGAGGCCGCAATGTACACCAAGTATGAAGTCATATAAAACTTTGAAGTAGTAGATACCTTGGTCAATTGCTCATGAAGGGCGTTGCTGATCTGCTCACCCCAAAAGATGACTTGCTTCTCTTACAGGATTATCTTGATGAAGGGATACATCCATTCCTAGAATTGTGAAAAAGATGGTAAGCCTCGCACTCTGCTGAGAAGGGTAATCAAGTCACCGACTTCTTCAATGAAATCGCTCCTTAGAAAATTTTGCGGCCATCTAGATAAATTGGTCTTGGGGGTCTTAAGCCACCTATTATTCATTGCCTTCTTTACCCTCTCGGGGTCGTTGTCATACTCTCTCTGCACCTCAATAAAGTCGATTCTCGGCACTTCAGTAGTAGGAGGGCACATGAAGACTTTATCAATAAATTCAGGGTCCAGTCGAATTATCATGTTGCCACTAGCATCTAATACTGATTTGGTTTCTTTTTTATAAAATTGGGCACACTAGAGGATGAACTTTGTATGATGTGCCGCTACCAAGAAAGAAGCAACTAGATGAATGTTGCTTTTGATTATCCTTTTCATCTCGAAACTCAAGTTCGTTGCCTTGGTCCTAGTTACGAACTCAACCATATCCACATGGCCAATCTCTATGTCTCTAATGTCGTCGACATTAGAAGTGATCGAGGTGATCAAAAAAACACCCTAGTATAGGTACTTCATGGCCTTTGACTTCTTCGAAGAAGCTTCAGTCATTGGGACTAGTCTTGATCTAGTGGGTGCCAACGAACGAGAATCTTTGGGGGGTACTACAATCATGATCATGCAATTAGAGAACAGTGGGCAAATTGGGGAATTTGCATGTTGGGTGATCATGACCAAGGAAGGGCACTTGATAGGGCTGGATCAAAAAATGAGAGGAAAAATGGGAAGAGGCAAAAAAAATGAAAAAGACAAAAATTCCTCCATAGTTGGAAGAAATTAGGGGAAAAAGGTAAGGGCTGCAAAATTCGTTGCCCTAGCATGTGGATTGGCTTGCATGCACAGGCGACAAATTTTACCACCCTTACATGCAAAGGGGAGAGAAAAAGGCATAGGTAGCAAAAATCACCGCTCGTGCATGCTTCGTGGGAAAGTGCAGGGGCGGTGAAATTCACTGCCCTTACACTTTCAACCTGTATTAGCGGCAAAATTCATCGTTGATGCAAGTGAAGGGACGAACCTGTATCAGCGGCAAAATTCATTGCTGATGCAGGTGATGGGAAGCAACAAGGTTAGGGCAGTGATTTCACCACCCTTAATAGGTAGAAAATTACGAATGGTGGGAGAGAAGGGAGGGCAGCGAAAATTCATCGCCCCAACATGAAGAGGATGCTTGGAAGGTCGATGAGGAAGGGGGAGAATAGTTCGGTGGGAGGAGAAAATGGGAGCAGGTTGATCGGCCCTAGGAAAAGAAACACACAAGAACAAACCCCAACAAAATAACAACTGAAAACAAAACTTAAAGAGAGGAAAGGAAAAGAAATAGATGTCAAAAACAATACCTACCTAGAAAACCATGCGCGTCTCGAGCTCAAATCTGCCAAAATGCACTTTCACCCTTTTGATGGATCGTTTAGAGGTAGAAGGTAAGAGGAGGAGAGGAAAGAATGAATCAAAATGAGGTGAAATTCAGGTTAAATGGGGCAAAAATTGACCCCAACCACTCAGCATGTGGGGCAATAAATACTGCATGTAAAAATCGAGGTAGTGCAGGGGTGGTAAAATTTGCCGCCCTTGCATTGGAAAATGAAGGGACATGCAGGGGTGGCAAATCTTGTTGCTCCTACATGTAAAAGATAAAAAATGTAGGGGCAGCAAATTTTGTCGCTCTTACATGTCTAGATGTAGGGGTGGCAAAATTTATCGCTCCTGCATTTTAGAAGAAAAAATGCACTGACGGCAAGAAATGCCACCTGTGCATGAAAACAAAAGAAAAACACTAACTCTAAAAAATCCAAATTTTGGTCTCCTGGTCTCATCAAGACCAGAACAACTTTCACATTTTGGGGAAAATGTAGCAAAAAAATCTTATAAATTTTTAACGGTGTCAGTTGAGCCATTACGAGAACGAGTAAAAGCCATCTCGAAAATCGACTTAGAGAGACAAAAGGCGAAATGAACAAGTTTCACAGGGGGGTTTTCCAAAAATGAGCTGAGCTGAATTTGGAAACAACACACCTCATTTTTGTATACTTGAAAAACTCAGATCTTGGTTTTTCCTCTCAGTTTTGTACCTTTCCCACTTCCACAAGCCTTACATATGCTCTATCTTATGCCCCTTGGCCTATATATCTTAGTCCATCTAGTGTTATGTTGATGACCTAGGCCTTCTATTTTTCCCAAAATGCTTAAAATGTACTTATCTTCCATATCTATAAGTTCTAAACCTATACCTATTTTCTTTCTCCTTAAACACTAACATCCAGGAAAAACACTAGTGTCTATGTTAGTGTCCTAACCTGTCACAAGTGTCCAATGCCCTAAAGTCATAAAATTTGCAAATAAAATGTATCCTAATTATTAGCCTAAATTTTTTAATGTGGGTTATTACTTGGAAGGGATTGATATAAATACAAGATCAACCCTCATTCATTCCTCACCTAGAAAAATACCAAAGAAACCAAGAAAATTTATCAAAATCACTCTATCAAACTTTCAATTGAATAAATCTTCCCTATTTCCACACCAATCACAGGAAAAACACATCTACAAGTATAACATAATAAAGGAGTATCCCAAGATCTTGATTTGTCAAGTTACAAGCTAGCTCCATTTACTTGCTTTACACATATTGTATGATTCACACACAAGCCAACACATAGGGGAAAACTACATGAGTATGAGGCCCTATTATAGAGTATTGGCTATGTAGGTAGTGTCCTCTAATAGTGGGGTCTTTGGGGACAACACCATTTACCCACTAACCCATTTTCTGCCAAGGTCAATATGAAGATGGAAAAGTAGGGTTTTATCATTTCATAAGGAGAAATAGTTTATGACCCAAATCTAAATGCACCAGAGGGAAGGTGAAGTAAAACCTATAAGCATCCAGGTGGTTGTATCCTTTTCTAGTAGGTATTTCATATAGGTCTTTTGCATCAAACCCAAATAATATCATCAACATAACCATCCCAGGTTGATGTTAGTGTCCAAAGTTCTAAAATTGTCAAATCTAGAATCTAATGACTATTCCAAAATCTCCTTCCAACCTAATTTTTGCATGTTCTATATCCAAAACTATATTAGCATCAAAATAAGCTAAGTACTGTAGAGTAAAAATTTACTCTACATTTCATTCTATTTTGTTTAGTCATGCACCGTGAAATTTTGTCTTCACATACTTTGGTCCGAGATGGCAGAGTTTTGAAATAGAGCACGGGCTCTATTTTCCTTTTGATTCATTTTTGCCTAAGTGTTGAAGTAAAGTGGAAGCTGACAAGTGTCATCATCTGAGACACCTTTCATATTTTCTATGAGTTGGTCAAAATGTGCCACATATCTCATAGCGACTCAATGAAACACGCCAAGTGTCATCATCTATGGTTTCATATCAGTACCCGCGTTTCATCTCTTTTCAGTGAAAGGATTTAACAAGCTAAGTATCAGGATCAAGCAGAAAGTGCCAAGTGGCAGTAGCGAAAGGTCTTAGTTTCAATTTTATAAAAGCGACGGAAGATGCCATGTATCCCAGTAGAAGAGAGCAGAAGCCACCATGTGTCATGATCTGAATTATTTTCATTTTGCTTCATCAATATAGCAAAGACTGTGGTGGGCCCCAAGTTTTGTTTTTTAAGCAAGCGGAAGCCGCCAGGTGTCATTGTCCATGTAAATGAGAAATGAGACCCATTTGTTTCTATGGTATAAATAGAGTAAAGCAAAGATCACCAAGTGCCATTTTTTGTAGGTTTATAAAAGGGTTGCTAAGAGGAGTGAAGACCACCATGTAACCCCAGATAAGTAAAGCAGAGATTGCCATGTGTCTTTTGATAAAGCATCAGAGTTTTCCACCTGTCCCTGTGTCCATTTTTAAAATTACTTAGGTAATAAATGTTGTGGGTCGTATTTTATTTTAAGCTATTGAAGTTTTGAGGAAGCGGATTGCGACAAGTGTCAAAGGCAAAACACTCCTGAACAAAGACACAAAAGAGTATAAATTATGCAGAAAGTGTCGCATGTCTTCGATAAGTGCTGCGAAACATGACAAGTGTCATCCTCCAGTGTCCTCTAAAATTAATAAGAAGATTTTCAAGAAATTGGCTAAGTGTTACATAGCATTCAAGAGAAGGGAGCGTCATGCAATCTGTTTCAACCAATGAACTGTCAGAAGATGAAGCATTTTAAAATCTATAAAATATCTTTTATTAGACACTTTTAGTTGGGGGAAGATTTCATTTGGGCTATTATATTGGGAACAAGCAGACAATCCGGAGTGGATCCAAGGCTATAAATAAGGGTGCAGAGACCACCAAGAGGAGGATGAATTATCAGAGAAAATTTTTGAGAGAGAATTATTGTAAAGAGTCTAGACTTTCTAGAGTTGTGACTAAGTAATATCATTTGCTTTTGTCTCATTTTCTTGAGTTGAAAGGTCTATATAACTGTACGTGTTTTTACACCTCTTATATGACTAGAAAATTCAAATAAGAAGATTGAACCCTATGCCTTTGTTGATATTTTATGTGTCATTTGAAAAAGTAGTCTAGGCTGTATACTTTCTAGAGCTATGATTAGTAATGTCATTTGTTTTTGTCTCATTTTCTTGAGTTGAAAGGTTTACATAATTGTACGTGTTTCTGTGCCTCTTATGTGACTGGAAAATTCAAATAAGAAGATTGAACCCTATGCCTTTGTTGACATTTTTTGTATCACTGTAAAAGTAGTCTATGTTGTGAGCCTCTATTACTATTGTTTCCATCTTTTACATTGATCATGCACTTGTTTTCTCTTAAATGTAAATGAATCCTACATATAGTTTGACTGTGCTCAGGATTAAGGTCGAATTACATTCAAGCGCATTGCCATAGATTAGATTTTCTTTCTTGCATTTGTGTTTCTGATTAAAATTCCTATCCCTTTTCCCAGTATATACTTGATTTAGAGAAGAACCAGCTTCTTAAAAATCTAGAGGTTGTTCAAGACGAAAGTCCCATATCTTGAAACTTCCCATTGTTGTTGATTAGAATCAAGCACAATTTTAAATCCTCAACAAGTACATAATAAGATAAGTACATTACTTCTTTATCATTTCCATATCTAACATAGTTTTACTTTTCATATATAGACTATCTCAACATTATAAATTTATTGTATGTGTATACCTGAGTTTAACATATAATTCCCTATTATAGATATGATTATCACCCTTGTGCCATTTCATTTCTATATACCCCTTTAATTACAAATCTAAGGTTAACAATAAGATCACCTTAGATCACATTTTAAGGTTAAAAAAGTCAAACAATCTTTATTCTACCCTAAAAACAATTGTTTTATTAATTTTTTTTTTTAATAGCTTGTTCTTTATTTTTCCCCTCAATGTGTAAATTCCTCATTGAGTTACACATGTAGAGGTGTTTAGAAAGATTGGTTAAGACTTGAAAATTACTTTGTAGAGGCCATTGGTTCAATTTCATCCCTTGCATATAAGGCTATATATATTTTTTAGCCATTAGTGCATTTAAATTTTGTGTTTTTTAATTAAAATGGGCCATTAAAGACCAAAAAATGATATATTGTGTAACTTTTGATCAGTAACTCAGAATTGAGAACCAATTTATTCAAAACTACATATTTTTTGTGTCCCATTGATTTAACTTTTTTGAGAATAATGGAGTTTTCTTTCTATTTTAGTTTAGGGTCTGGATTAATAAATCAGTAAAGAATATTACAATAATTACAGTACTGATTTGTATAATTTATCTATCTTTTTTACCTTTTTAAAAATAGAAATAAATAAAGAGAAAATATAAGTTATCTAGAAACAAGTTGAGATGGTTGATAAAGGGTCTAAAATTAGTTGTGTAAGACTCAGATAGTGTTGCAAATTAGAATCTGGATTTCATTCAATTATAGGATAAGATCGCTAAAAATAAGACACTTCAAGGTCTAGTGTTGACCACTTATGTCATTATTATCCAAACTAGTCATAGAGACCTAAACTTTCTAGGTTCCTTGCATTATACCTATGTGAGCTTGCTTGTGAAATATTAAGTGTTTAATATCAACAAAGCTCGCTACAGATATGATTTAATCATCAAACCTTAACCCTCCATCATGCTTGATAACTTTTTGGGTTCCTTGTGTTGTTCCTATGTGAGCTTGCCTATGAAATCTTAAGTGTTGAATATCGACAGAGCTTGTTATAGAGATGATTTAATCATCAAACCCTAACCCTCCATCATGCTTGATAAAATATGATTTGAATCACTTAGAGAAATGGGGGGCTAGTGTGTAATATGTACTAAACATGTAATCCACACCCCTTGTGTGGGCATATTATCTACATACTAATACTCTAAAGAGGGATCGAGCCATATGTAGTTATCCCACCTAATGTGATTTGTGAAATAGTGTGATGTAGATACAAAAATTCCAAATTGAGAGTGCTTGAGTTGGCTAGGGACTAGTATGAGGGTTTGAATATGTTTGTAGTTGTGTTGGGTGACTGTATGTAGAGAATAAGGAAGTTTACCTGAGTACTTTGTTTGTATTCTTGCTTGCTTTGTCAGATTTGTCACCTCCCTTATAATTGAACTTTAAATAGGATTCTATAGGGAATAATTAGACATGGGTTAAATTTATTCATGCTAGGCAAACTTAATAAAGGATAGGAATCATATGAAAATGATCGTTTGGGCTTAAATTGCAAAGGGATAGGAGAATCAAAAACATGACACCCTAGGGTCTAGTACTGTAGTCCAAGTATGGTGCTTCTATCTTACAGGCTTGAGACCTAGGAAGATATGATTAGACTATAAAATAGGGTCTAGCTAAGCTAGAATCAGGGTCTAGAAGGTTCTAAATGATCGATAATTAGCAAAAATGTGTCTAAAAGGGTCACAAGAGTATGCAAGAAGGACTATGGATTGGGTGTCACAAGCCACACTCAAACTACCAATTTAGACATTTTATATGACTACATTTTCTCTCCCTTTATTCTAGTGATGTAGCAAAATGAAATACTAGGACAAAGGAAAAATAGAAAGTGTACCTAAATTTACCTGCAAGGGTGAAACCCAGGAAGATGTGTGATGTTAAGTGATATTGAGTGATGCTAGGTGTGTTGGGTATGTGTTGTACCAAAAGTAATATCATGAATAGATTTGAGTGTTTAATTCCCTAAGAGTGGCTCAAGCATACAAACACTAACACTTTGGCCCCATCATCACCTACTAAGTGAATTTATGTGGTCATGAGTGTGTTAATCAATGTTTAGACTATGTCAAATCCCTTTGAGTAGGTGGATCAAGAATACAAAGGATAGGTAATCCTTTAGCTCCATCATTGTCCACTAAGTGAAGCTATGAATTCATATCAATATGAATGTGTGTCATATGAAATGGCTCTTGAATCCCATGAAGGCTCTATAATCTGATAATGTGGTGTGGATAGCCGAATATGTGTTAAGAACTAGGCTAATCTTGGCCACTCCAAAAGGTGGATATTAGGCTTATATGAAAGCAACTCCAAAACTGGAACCTAGGTTTATATGAAAGCCACTCTAAAATGATGCCAACCACTAATAGATGAAATAAGGCATGAAAATTCTAAGAATACCTAGGTAATATAATGAACTGGAAAGAAAAGAAGGCAAATGTGCCACACACATTGCCCCCTATCACTGGTGTCTATAATATGGATTCTGATTTGCAAGTTGTACCAATTACCTAATCTAAAACTAGAAGTGAGAGACATCATGTCATGTATGATGCCCCCTATATTTGGATACTCTAAGAAAAACTATATTGAAACTATTGAATCTAAACTAAACTATAGTTGACAAAACTATAATTGGTCTTATCTTTCTGTCTATTTCTGAAAAATTTGGTTTTCCTACTGTTTGGATAAGAATGCTAAAAATAGGACACTTTGTTATCTGGAATTGTATTCCAAATATGTCACTCTTATCCTTTGCTATTTTTGATTATTGTTTTATGTTCATCACTATTTTCCTAGTCTATTCTACCTAGTTTAGGTTTTGGTTATTGTTTTGAGTGTTCTAAAACTAATTTTTTTACTAGTAGATGGCTCTGATCTCTATAACAAAACTCCTAATTATTACCCCCTCTTCTGAAGATAGGAATGAAGACCTTACCACGACTACCCTCAAAATAAAGAGCCCTACAAGTGTGTTATGCTATGAAATACATTATATAACAATGATAATTAAAAAGATGTCTCAAGATATAGCATAGTTTATATTGGAGATTGTTAGATAAATAGGGGTATGATTAGATAGATGTAATAATGTAATAGCATGTGTAGTATACTGAACTAAAACTAAAAATCTTAGTTGTTAGTTGTCAAGGAGGGATGGATTATGATGTCCATCATGGCATCCAAGAAAGCAAGATAATGCATGATGTGGATCATGGCATTGTAAACAATTAAGAAGCAAACAAGAAATAAGTACACAACATAAGAAGCAAGAAGCATACAAAAGAGGCCAAAGGGTCAAACAAATAAGGGACATGGTCACATGTCACTCAAACTATAAAAATCAAGTATACAAGGCATGTTCAAATGCCCACATACACATGCAATCGTAAGCAAGCAAGATTGGCACAAGGGCCACAAGCACATACAAGAGTACAAGCAAAGGACATTGGCAAATGTCCTAAGGCACACACAAGAGTATAAAGTAGGAACTGATAAATGCAATCATATCTAGTTACTCAAATCAAGAAATAAAAACATGTAAAAACTAAAAATACTATCGCATCTAACTAATCAAAGTAAGAAGTGAAAGCATGCAAAACATATAGTACAAGACTAGGTAGATGCTAATAAATACACAAGTGATATCTACTAATGAATTTTGATAAAATAATATGTGTAAGATAGTAAGTAATTTTCATCAACATGATAACTAGAGTGTGTGGTATAGGAATGACATAACCTGGATGATGTAGTCATATAGAAGATACCCTTAATGGGTAGATATGTCGATGTGTGTCTCAAATGTAAAAATAGGATGCCCGCTCAATGGGTAAAGTAGTTAATGATTTGGGTGTCACTGCACACACTCAAAGAAGATCAAGTGAAGTATGGTAATCTAGATAAATTGATAAACAACAGCATAGAGTAGCAAAATATAAGTCTAGCATGGTAGTAAAATTGTAAAGCATGGACAATGCATACAGTTGAAATATTTTTGGTAATTTGAAATTTTGTATTGTTTTTGGTATTTTGGAATAAGCTATGTACAAGAAATCAAAAGGAAATTATGTACAAGAAATTGAAAAGAAGTTATGTACAAGAAAGACTGAGAAGAAATGATACTAATCGATGAGTCTCATGAGAGACTCCCTATCATGGTGTCATGTATCAAGGAGAGGGATCGTGCATGATTATAAAGCATGATGGAAGCTCTGAGAGTGTGAATCTAAAATATATGTATGTTGTAAATGTTCTAAAATCTCTATAGTGGAAATTGATTGTGCAATCCCCCTATAACTCTGAGAAGTGGATGTAATTATAGGACTCTTAGGGACCCATCTAGTCTTAGAAGAAGCTCTCTAAAAGTGTGTTCTATGTGTAGAAGCATCAGATCTCAATGATACTACCCTGGGTGTGAATATTGTAGTTAGAAATTGTCTAGAGTCCTAAAACTATCATTGATGTAGTGGTTTCTCTAAGAGAGGCCTCTATGGAAGTGTATGAACTCTTTATGCTGGCAAAAAAGGCCTTGGTTATGTCTGAATCTCAACTAGAAGAAGAATCGTGACTGGTGGAAGAGTAGGAATTGGTGACTACAGAGTAAGAGATGGCTCTAAAGTGGGGAGTGGTAAATCATATAGAAATTCATTAACTATAACAACTTGATTACCATGAATGAATTTCATGCATCTATGAACTATAGAAGGTACTGCTCAAAGTTTCTAGATCCATGGTCGACCAAGCAACATGTCAAAGACTTTTACACTAGGAATAATAGTACATGGTGTGGCCACATGTGTTGGTCCAACTTGTAGATGAAGTACAATCTCACCCAATGAACTAGAATTCTAGAATTATACACACTAATCATGTTGCTCAAAGGATGTGACTTAATTGAAAGTGCCTAGTATGTAGCTGGTAGAGGGTGTGCATGATACACATGGTGAACACTTAATGTGTCCCCTATCACTTATTTAGAATGTTGTGGGAAAATATCTAAGAAAAATTTTAAAGCTTGTCTTGTGTTTGCTTTGCCTGAGGAGGCTCAATTGGAGTGCCAGGATTAATGATGTTACCATCTATCAAGTCTTGTTTCTTATGTCACAAATTGATGCATCTATTCATTATGTGGCTTGGTACCCTATGAAAATCATAGAATGTATTCTGATTATATCCATGTGGAAGAGGATTTGTTGTATCAACTTCCCTAATAAGAGGGAGAGATATGATATTGTATTCCAATAATTGTTGTAAGACTCTGGCTAGAGATATTGGTAGATTGGTAAAAGCTCATCAAGGAGGTACAAATAAAACCACGTACTGAGGGGGCTCTGAAGCTACATTAATTATAAGTTGATTTTGAATTTTTTTATCATTAACCTTCACTTTATATGGGACTTTACTATTACTCTTGTTTGTTGTTTTTGATATGCTTGTGTACTTGAGTTTGCCCATTGAAATTAATTTAACTTCCCTTTCCTTTAGTGTATGACATAACTCAGTGAAGGAAGAGAAATTTTTGAACATTATTGACTCATGTAAAGCTAGCAGAAGACTCTGTTTAAAGAGATCTTGTAATTTTTAATCGGCCATGGGACTAGTCATTTTAGCCAAGGTAGTCTTATATCAAAGAGCATATTCTATGAGATGCTCATTTGGCCTTTGTTTTTGTTATGCAACTTGGGCATAAGAAACCTTGTCACCTATGTTAATGCTGAAATGAATTAGGAAAATGTCAAATAAAGGATTGAATGCATTGATCGATTGATTCAGTAGATTATAGAACCATTATAGAGCATAATCCTCTAAACTCTATGGAAACATCTTGGTTAGTAACCAATCATTTGGCATATAGTCCAAGCATGTTGTATGGAAACTGGATCACCCTTTCCATTATATAGAGTGAGCTTGGGTTAAACAAAACTTGGTGGCAAGGGTGTAGAAGCAATATGACATGTTAATGGTGTATGAAGTAGAGCAAAAGAATCCAAAGCCTGTGTTGGTCTAGAAGCACCTTGCTCAAGATGTATCACCTTGGATTGGAGAGATTTTATCTCTTGCACAAGGATAGCCACATCAGGAGACAAAGATGTACTAACCATAACTGGTGGTGCCTCATAAGAAGGTTATGATGTTATAGGGGGTTGTTAAGACATAGTTACCTCCATAGTATCATTTACAACTGATTGTTCTATGGCTTTAAACGATTGACCATTGTTTACTTTTTATTGTTCTTCTTGTAGTATTTCAAGCATATCATCTTGTATATCAAGATGTTTAGTTAAAATTTCTTGAAGATCCCTCTTATCATTTTCATCAAAACTAATATATTGGGCCATTATTAAAGTATGAAAACAAATCAAGAAAGGATTGAATCTTTTGCAATAAGTTGTAATAAACAAAATGTGGTGGAAGAAAAGTACTGAATAAAGGAAATGTAAAGTATTAAAAATAGGAAATTGGAATGTGCATAAAAAGGATACAAAGCTCATAAACATGTAAGGTAATACCTCAAGAAGAAAAGGGATCTATTAAATTCAACTAGGGTTTGAAAGAAATGATTTTTAAAATTACTATGGTAAATTTTAAAATCAAATAGGAAACAAATCAAAAAAATACTGAAAAAATCAATAAGAAATTTTTTCTAGGGTTTCTAGGGTTTTTATGCACAAATAAAGTAAGGTTCACCAAATGATTTAGCTTTGTTTTTAATAATAGAGTTTTATTCCTATTTTAGTTAAGGGTCTAGATTAATAAATCAATCAATAATACTACAATAATTATAGTCCTAATTTGTATAATTTATCTATTTTTTTTACCTTTCTAAAAATAGCAATAAATAAAGAGAAAATATAACTTATATGGAAATAGGCTGAGATGGCTAATATAGGGTCTAAAACTAGCTGTGTAGGATTGGGACAGTGTCACAAATCAGAATTTAGATTTTGTTTGATGAAAGAATAGGACCACCAAAAATAGGACATTTTAAGGTTTGGGACTGTTATCCACTCCTACCATTATTACCCAAAGTAGTCATAAAGACCTAAAATTTTTGGGTTCTTTGCATTATTCCTATGTGAGCCTACCTGTGAAATCTTGAGTGTTGAATGTTGATGGAGCTTGTTATAGAGCTGATTTAATATTTAAACCCTAACCCTCCATCATGTTTGATAAAATGGGATTTTAATCACTTAGAGAAATGGGGAGTTAGTGTGTAATATGCACTGAACGTGTAATCCACACCCCTTTTGTGGGCACATTTCCTACATACCAATACTTCGAAGAGGGATCAAGCCATATATAGTTCTCTCACCTAATGTGTTTTATGCAATAGTGTGATGTAGATGCAAAAATGCCAAATTAATAGTGCTTGAGGTGGCTAGGGACTAGTATGAGGGTTTGAATATGTTTTTAATTGTGTTGGGTCATTGTATGCAGAGAATAGGGAAGTTTGCCTTAGTGATTTATTTATATTCTTGCTTGTTTTATCAGATTTGTTACTTGTTAGCATATTATTGTATTTACCTTAGGTTATTTACGAAGGTAATTTATGTTGGTTAGTTGCCTTAACCACTTTGGTTAAGAGGTTAGTTGTTTGTTCGGTCTTTGCTATTTCATGCAAGCCGACATAGGTTAGTTTTCTTATACCCATCTCATGCTTCATGGGTATTTCATTTGTTTGCCTATTTAATAGGCCTTCATGCTTGGTTGAACATGTTGAATAAGTGCTCTGTTATTCTCAATCTCATTTTCTCTGTGTTTTGTTTAATCTAATATGGTATCAGAGCCTATGGTTTGTAGAACCTGAGTGGAGGTTTGTGGAAGCCAGAGAGAGGTCGGTGTCTTGCCAGGGACGAGCTTCAGGTGCCCAGTGGAGAGCCGAGGAGAGAGAAAGCATCACAGAATTTAGAAAACTCAATCAAAAGGTCTAAAAATTGCCAAGAAGCATCAGAAGGCTAAATAAGACCAAAAGAAAGTGAAAACAGGCTATTTTAGAGGCTCAGAAGCCTCTGTTGAATTTATATGTGTGCATGGGCATCGTACGGATTCGGCAAAATTATAAAAATTCATTTCTTCATCTTTTTCAATGAAACAAAAGTCTAAATTGTGAGTTAAATCAAAACTAAGACACTGGTGAAAATGGTTTGCAATTTGGTTGAGAAACAGGCTCAAAATTTGTTGGGGATCAACCAACAATATGATTACACTTATGAAAGCAATAAATCATGAAATTAAATCAGATAGATAAGTAACTAGAATCAGATAATAGCAAAGAACAAGAGATACAAGAAACCACCCTGAAAACTTGTATTAAACTCTTTACAGAAGGAATACAATTGAAGAAACTTCTTTCTTCCACACCTCTCTCAGATGTACAGATCTCTCTCTAGATCTTTTTCCCTCAAGAGCTCTCTCTCTCAAGTACAATCAACTCCAACAACCTGGAATGATTCACCTATACAATTTTGTATTGTTCTTCAACATTCAATACTTTGAACTACAATAAGCAAAGAAGATCTAATTCTACATATAGAATTAGGAGACTTGAGCATGCACTTACAACCAACAGTTAAGCCTCTTGAACAAGGGCTCTAAAAATAGTCTTACTAATAATAGAGACGTGGACTTAAGACTAAGACTTAAACTCATCATGCAAACACTCAGTTCTGTCCTCAGAAATAGCTTTCTGGATGCACAGGTAACCGATGTTGATTTCTACCTGCTTGCCTATGATCGACGTCGGCCGATCCCCTGCCGACGTCGGTGTCTCTTCAACTGCTCCTAACCGACGTCGATCGCTCCTGACCGATGCCGATGACTGTGTAAACCTACAACTTTGGTAATGTGCTCCTTGGTGAAGCTTTTAGGCTCCACACCTTAACAATCTTCCACTTAGAGATAAACAGCTGCACCACTACCTGTACAGCAACATCTTCTAGCTCCTCCATCTTCAACTCAATCATGAAGACCAACAGAAGTTGAATGAAGATTCAACTTCTCCTTTGTAACTAGCTTGGTTAACATATCAGCAAGATTCCTATTTATATGGATCTTCTCCAGCTTCAACTCACCATCCTCCAATACCTGTCTTATGAAGTGGTACCTAAGCTGTATGTGCTTTGTTCTTGAATGAAAGGCTGAGTTCTTAGCCAAATGGATTGCACTCTGACTATCACTATATAATCTACAACTCTCTTGCTCCTTTTCAAGCTCTTCCATGAACTGTGTCATCCATATCATCTCTTTATTAGCCTCTGTGGCTGCAATATACTCGGCTTCTGTAGTTGACAAGGCAACAACCTTCTGCAACTTTGATATCCAGCTAATCGTCGTTCCACCTACAGTGAAAACATAACCTGTGGTGCTCCTCCTACCATCCAAATCACCTACCATATCTGAATCTACATAACCATGTAGAGAAGTATCTGAACCTCCATAGCACAAATGCCTACTGTTGGTTCTTTTCAGATATCTAAGGATCCACTGAACTACTTTCCAATGTTCCTTACCTGGATTGGCCATATACTTACTTACAACTCCCACTGCTTGGGCAATATTCGGTCTAGTACAAACCATTGCATACATCAAACTCCCTACAGCGGAAGAATATGAAACTTTACTCATGTACTCTACCTCATCATGTAAATTAGGACATTGTTCTTTACTCAACTTAAAATGTCCAGCCAAAGGTGTGCTTACCGATTTTGCATCCTGCATGTTGAACCATTTCAACACCTTGTTCACATAATCCTCTTGAGACAAAATCAACCTATGATTTTTCCTGTCTCTCTTAATGCTCATGCCAAGGATTTTCTTTGTTGCTCCCAAATCCTTCATGGCAAATGTTTGAGCTAATTTCACCTTAAGCTCAGAGATATCCTGCATGTGTGATCCTTCAACCAGCATATCATCTACATACAACAATAGAATAATATATCTACCATTATCCAATCTCTTAAAATACACACAATGGTCAGATTGACACCTACTATAGCCATGCTCAGTCATAAACTTGTCAAATTTCAAATACCACTGTCTAGGAGCTTGCTTGAGGCCATACAAGCTTTTCTTCAATCTGCACACTAACCTCTCCTTACCTTTGACCTCAAATCCTTCTAGCTGTTCCATATATATTTCCTCATCCAAATCTCCATGAAGAAACACTGTCTTAACATCAAGCTGCTCAAGATGCAAATCCTCAATAGCAACCAAAGACAATACAACTCGTATAGAAGTCATTTTAACAACAGGAGAAAAAATCTCACCAAAATCAATACTTGGCTTTTGTGCAAATCTTTTCACTACCAATTTGGCCTTATATCTCATCTATCCATTCTCACCTTCCTTCAACTTGTAGGTCCATCTATTCTTCAGTGTCCTTTTACCAGCTGGCAACTCAACCAAATCCCATGTTTGGTTCTCTCTCAAGGATTCCATCTCCTCAACCATGCCACGCTCCCACTGACTCTTGGACTCCACCTATATTGCTTCTTGAAAACTCTCTAATTCTCTACCATCAATTAGTAATAAATAGAATAATGAAGGAGAATATCGAATTGGAGGCTTACTTACCCTCCTGATGGGTGTCTGAGACTCGTTCACAACACGTTGTCCACCCAAATTCTCTGACAGTGACCAACCTCAGTCACTTCCAAGCCTATAACTTGCCGACATCGGTTCTTCCTGACTGACGTCAATACCTGTCCTACCGACGTCAGTCTCTGTATGATCGACATCGGTTTTTGTTCTGTCGACGTTGGTTCCTACCTTGCCGACGTCGGTCTCTGTGTTTTCCTGCAAGTGATTATTTATTTTTCTCGCGAGCTCATTTTGGACCGTCACCTCGTCCAATTCTCCATTGCTCTGCCCAGATTGATTCAAATTTTTTAGCTGATCACTATACATCACTTTTTCATTAAAAACAACATCACAGCTCCTAATTATCTTGTTAGTTCCTAGATTCCAAAATCTGAAACCAAAATCATCTGAGCCATAGCCAATAAATGTGCACCTCATAGACTTAGCATCCAACTTCTTTCTATTTTCCTTATCAACATGCACAAATGTTTCACAACCAAAAACTTTGAGGAATGAGAGATCTACCTTTTTACCTATCCATGCCTCTTCTGAAATTCCACCATCTAGAGCTGTAGAGTGTCCTCTATTAATCAGGTACACTACAGTCTCAACAACTTCTGCCCAAAACTCTAAGGGCAAACCAGCATGCAATCTCATACACCTTGCACGCTCCATAATTTTTCTATTCATTCTTTCAGCAATTCCATTCTACTGAGGTGTCCTTGGAACCATCCTTTACCTACAGATCCCATGCATATAACAATATCAGTTGAACTTATAGCTGCAAAACTCACCACCATTGTCAGATCTCAGGCACTTCAATCTTCTATCTGTTTCATTCTCAATCATAGCTTTTCAAATCTTAAAAGTCTCAAATACATCAGATTTCTTCTTAATATAATAGATCCATACCTTTCTTGTAGCATCATCTATGAATGTAACATAGTACTATGATCCTCCAATAGAAGCAACCTGAGCCAGTCCCCACACGTCTGTGTAAACAAGCTGCAACTTATGCTTCTTCTTTGTAGACCCAGTCTTGAGAAAACTAACTCTCTTCTATTTTCCAAATACACAGTGCTCACAAAAATCTAGATCTATGCTTTTCAAATCTGAAAGCTTACCTTTAGACTTAAGAATTGACATTCCCTTCTCACTCATGTGGCCAAGCCTTGAGTGCCACAATTTTGCATCCACATCTGAAGTAGATAATACAGAAGGAGAATTATTAGTAACACAATTACATAAATAGAGAGTACCTACTCTCTTACCTCTGGCCATAACAAGTGCACCCTTGGTCACCTTCCAAGATTTTGCTGTGAGAGTTATTGTACAACACTCATCCCCTAACTTTCCTGCAGAAATCAAATTTCTCTTCAAGCTAGGAACATGCATAACATCTCTCAACACCCATGTGTTGCCATTTTGCATTTTTAGCTGCACTTTACCTTTGCCAATAATTTTACAAGGCTCATCATCCCCTAAATACACTATTCCAAAATCTCCATGGATATAGTCACTAAAATATTCTCTATTAGGGGTAGCATGAAAAGATGCACCAGAATCTAACACCCAAGATTCTATATTATTATGCAAAGAGAATATTAAAGCATCTTGTGCAATACCTGCAACCTTTGCTTCTTCTTTTCCTTCGTGATGATTGTCCTCCTTAGGCTTTGACCAGCAATCTCTGCTTATGTGCCCCATCTTTCCACAATTCCAGCATTGTGGCTTCCTGCCATTTCTGGATTTGGATCTACCTCTCACCTTAGACTTAGATCTTGATCTCCCTTTCTTGCTCTTCTCTTTTTGTCTTCCCCTGCTCTCAAAACTTAAAGCGTTCCCTGATGTTTCCTCTATGCTTTTCCTGAGAATTTCCTCATTCAAGATAACACTAACAACATCCTCTACTTTTAAAATATTTGATGCAGATGCAGTATTACTAACTGCCATTACTAAGTCATGCCAGCTTTCAGGCAAAGAACATAATATTAAAAGAGCTTTTATTTCATCATCAAACACAATATTAGCTGAACTTAATTGATTTACAATACCATGGAAATCATGTAGATGAGTAGACACAGATCCACCTTCATTCATATGCAAATTAAATAACTACTTCATAAGATATACCTTATTAGAAGCTGATGGTTTTTCATACAAATTTGCTAAAGTAGTCATCAACTCTATCGTTGTTTTTGCCTGTGATAAATTAGATATCACAATAGATGTTAGACTCAGTCTTATAGACCCCAGAGCCTTTCTATCAAGAACTTCCCATTCTTCATCATCCATGTATGTGGGCTTCTTTGTAATCCCACCTAACGATAAGTATAGATCTTTCTAATACAGATAGTCCTCTATCTGCATTCTCCAATGTTGATAATTTTTGCCATTAAACTTCTCCATTCTCAGTTTATTTTCTTCTGCCATTGTTTCTCCCACTCAAATAGAAATCCCTACAGAAACTCCTGTGAGTAACCTATAATCAATACACACTACACAGATCTGAACCACCTGTTAGTGAACCTGAGCTCTGATACCACTTATTGGATATCAAGCTCTAAACCTACAACCAAGGCTCTGATACCACTTGTTGGGGATCAACCAACAATATGATTACACTTATAAAAGCAATAAATCACGAAATTAAATCAGATAGATAAGTAACTAGAATCAAATAATAGCAAAGAATAAGAGATACAAGAAACCACCCTAAAAACTTGTATTAAACTCTTTACAGAAGGAATACAATTGAAGAAACTTCTTTCTTCCACACCTCTCTCAGATGTACAGATCTCTCTCTAGATCTCTTTCCCTCAAGAGCTCTCTCTCTCAAGTACAATCAACTCCAACAACCTGGAATGATTCACCTATACAATTCTGTACTGTTCTTCAACATTCAATACTTTGAACTACAATAAGCTAAGAAGATCTAATTCTACATATAGAATTAAAAAACTTGAGCATGCACTTACAACCAATAGTTAAGCCTCTTGAACAAGGGCTCTAAAAATAGTCTTACTAATAATAGAGATGCGGACTTAAGACTAAGACTTAAACTCATCATGCAAACACTCAGTTCTGTCCTCGAAAATAGCTTTCTAGACACACAGGTAACCAATGCCAATTTTTGCCTGCTTGCCTGTGACCGACGTCGGCCGATCCCCTGCCGACGTCGGTGTCTCTTCAACTGACCCTGACTGACGTCGATCGCTCCTGACCAATGCTGGTGACTGTGTAAACCTACAACTTTGGTAATGCGCTCCTTGGTGAAGCTTTTAGGCTCCACACCTTAACAAAATCTTTGCCTAAAGTTTCAGAGGTAGGCCAATTTTCTGATTGGCTGAATTTTTTTATAAAATTTTTAGCCTAAAGTTTTAATATTTTAATTTTTTTAATTGAAATAAATCAAAACTTTAGCCAATAAGGGTTATTGGGGACCTACCACTGACTAATAACCATGAAAACATCTAAAAAGCTAAAAAAATTACCATTTTTTGGGTTTTTTATCTGGATGTCAACGGAGAAAGAATTTTTTAAATCAGAATTGTAATTTTCCTGATTTAATTGTTTCAGTGGTAGAATTTTTGTGATCTTGCAAACGGTATTGAGTTTGTTGCTGAAAATGGATAGGGTTGTTCAGTGTCAATATAGAATCAGTGTGTAGAAGGAATTAAAAAAAAATCATTATAATTTTTTTGATTTTATTATTTTTGTGAAAAACTAGGTAAAATGGCTAGTATTCAACACCTGTTACTACCAAATTCTCAGAAATTGACTGGCAAGAACTTTAGTTTGTGGAGTCACACGGTTTTGACAATATGTGAATATCTGAATATTGATCAAATAGTGCTCGGTAAAGAGCAAAGGCCTGCCACTGCTACCAATGACTAAGATAAATGTCATCGTGAGGCTCTCATGTTGTTAAAATTTTCAGTAGCAGATAATCTAATCTCAGAGGTCAGAAATGGGACTATAACATCAGATTTATGGAAAACTTTATCTTCAAAATATCAGGCTTCTGAAGCCAGTAGAGTGTTGTATTTGAAGAATTTGTTGTTTTTCACTAAGATGCAGGAAGGTGGCTCCATTTTTGAGTTTTTATTGTAGATCAAGGACATCAGTGACCAGTTGAAAGCAGTGCAGAAACCTATTGATGAGCAAGATTTGATTGCTCTTGTTATGCAAAATCTTCCACCATCATTTGAGTCATTTGTGGAGTCCTTGCACATGATTGCTGAGATGCAGACTTTGGATTTTGAAAAATTGTCTACATTGCTATTGCAAAAGGAGAGATGATAGGAGCAGGCAGTGTTGTCTACATCCACTTCCATAGAGAGTGCATTCTTTATCAAGGAAAAGGGTAAGCAGTCTGGTAAAAATAGCTATCCATCAGAATCTTCACAAGTAAGTGGTAATAAGAGATCTAAATGGAAATATTTTTACTGTAAGAAACCTAGTCACCTTAAGAAAGATTGCAGGAAAAGACAACATGATATGGCTAACCCCAAAAAGAAAGCTCATCATGCGAATGTAGCTGAATGTGAAGGTGAGGAATCACCAGATTTTGCTTTCATGGCTTCCAGTGGTAATTCTGTGATGGATCGAGCTTGGTATTTTGATTCAGGGGCATCTCGCCATTATACATGCCATAAGGACTGGTATGTGGATTTTGTTGAAGATAACAGTAGTAATGAATCTGTATCTTTGGGAGATATTACAACATATTTTATGAAAGGATTTGGTAATGTTCATATAAGTTTTGATGGTACAGTAAATTATACATTCAAGAATGTTAGGTATGTACTGGATATGAACAAAAATCTTCTTTCAATCAGTGAGATCACCTCAAAATCTAAAATTGTTGTAAAATTTCAAGAACAACAATGTTTAGTCACCACTAAAGATAACAAGATTATTGCTATTGGGATCGGTGAGAAAGGCTTGTATAAGCTTTCAAATCCAATCAAAGCAAAGGAAAGTGTACTTGTAGTGGTTGATAGCACAAGTTCACTATGGCATGAAAGGTATGGGCATTTGAATTTTTAGTATTTGACTACATTGAGTAAGACTAAGATGGTTAAGGGTATTCCTTCTATTCGGCATAGTCATCATGTATGTATTGGATGTCAGTTGGGGAAGCAAGTTAGACATTCATTTGATGTTGGTAAAGCTTCAAGAGCAAAGGGAGTATTAGATCTGGTACATGTGGATTTTCATGGTCCAGTGCAGACACCTACCCCTTCTGGTGCCCATTATTTCCTATTACTGGTTGATGATTTCTATAGGAAAAAGTGGGTATACTTTCTAGTGAAGAAATCTGATTGTTTTTCTAACTTTCTTACTTGGAAAGCTATGGTTGAAAAATAGGCAGGACGGCCAGTGAAATCTCTTAGAACGGATAATGGGGGTGAGTTCATCTTAAAACAGTTTAAGGAGTTTTTTGCCACTAAAGGCATACACAGACAATACACTACACCTTACACTCCACAACAAAATGGAGTTGTGGAAAGGCGTAATAGGACGGTGATGGACATGGCTCATTGTATGGTCCAAAGCAGAAATGTCCCATACAGGTATTGGGTAGAAGCAGTGAATACATCAGTATACATCCTCAACAAAAGTTGTACAAAATCTTTGTAGAATATGACTTTAGAGGAGGCTTAGGTTAGGTCAAACTCCAGATGTAAGTGATTTCAGAATTTTTGGTTGTGTAGCTTTTGCAGTTATTCCTAGTCAAAAGAGAAAAAAATTGGATGCAAAAAGCAAAACATACATGTTTGTTGGATACAGTGATCAGTTAAAGGCCTATAGATTACTTGATGTTTCTACTAACAAAGTTGTGGTGAATAGAGATGTCATAGTAAATGAACAAATGCCATACTTCACAGCAACTGGTCAAGTTTTAGATATTGAGTCATTGTTATCTAATGATTCAATTATTACTTATAATGTGAAAAGTGAGCAGGATTGTTGTTCATTAGTGGAATCACATTCCAGGGAAGGAATTGATACAGGTCATTGTGAGGTTCCAGCAGAACAACCAAAGAAGCCAAAGTGGTATACTACCACAATTGAAGCACTAAAAGAAGGAGACTTGCCACAAGGTGTGGAAGGTAGAAGACTGATATTGGGAAAGCAGTTTGGTAATAAAGGTTAGCATGTCAATCTTGCTCTAACAACTGCTATTTCACAAGTATTTAAGCCTAATTATTTTTTAGAGGCCAAAGGGAAGTCTGAGTGGGAATCAGCTATGCAATTAGAATATGATTCCTTGATGAAAAATAAGACTTGGAAATTGATGGAACTACCACCAGGAAAGAAATCCATTGGTTGTAAGTGGATTTATAAGGTAAAATACAAAGCAGATGGCTCCTTGGACAAACACAAATCTAGACTTGTTGCAAAAGGTTATGCACAAGAGGAAGGGGTTGATTATGAGGAGACTTTTGCTCCAACCACCAAGATGGTAACTTTTCATTTGATTATTGCTATTGCTGCTCAGTTTGGATGGCAGGTGCACCAAATGGATGTAAAGAGTGCTTTCTTGAATGGAGATCTGGAGGAGGAAGTCTACATGGTTCAGCCACAGGGTTTTCAAGTTCCTAGTAAGGAACATCTTGTTTGCAGGTTGATCAAGTCCTTGTATGGACTTAAGCAGGCTCCTTGAGCCTGGTATACAATTAAAAACTCATATCTTAGGGAGTCAGATTTCAAAAGGTGTAACTCAGAACCAAATCTCTATGTAAAGGTGTCTGGTGATGATATCTTGATTCTCATTATATATGTTGATGATATAGCCATCACTGGGAGTAGTACTAGTCTCATTTAACAAATGAAAGCTGATGTTTGTTGTACTTTTGACATGACAGACTTAGGACTACTGAAATACTATTTAGGTGTTGAGTTTTGGCAAAGTGGTAATATTGTGTTCATGTCATAGAATAAGTATGTCAATTCATTGCTAGAAAGGTTCAGAATGATGGATTGTAATCCAACTCACACACCTATGGAAGCAGGAGCTAAAATTTCAGCAGACACTGATTCACCTCCGGTCAATGAAACAGTGTATCGACAGGTAGTGGGTAGTCTCATTTACCTCACTACCACCAGACTAGATATTTGTTTTGTAGTGAGTTTTCTATCTTGCTTCATGTCTAAACCATAGGAAGTCCATTGGTTAGCTGCAAAATGAGTATTAAGATATGTCAAAGGTACTCTTGACTTTGGCATACTGTATAAGAAGTCTGTAGATTTTGAACTTTCAGGATATCCTGATTTTGATTGGGCAGGTTCAGTTGATTCAAGAAAATCTACAACAGGGTATGTTTTCACTTTTGGTTTAGGAGTTTTCTCATGGCAGAGCAAACTAGAAACTATAGTGGCATTATCTTCAATAGAAGCAGAGTATAAAGCTATGGTCAGTGCAGGTTGTGAAACTATGTGGATAAAGAAAATTTTGGAGGATCTTCAATTTGAGTCATCAAAGCCTACTCCAATTTTTTGTGACAACCAAAGTGTTTTGAAGATGGTGAAGAATCCAGTATTTCATGCCAGGACTAAACACATTGAGGTTCACCATCATTACATCCGACAGTTGGTTACAAATGAAGACATCAGTCTCTTCTACTGCCCCACTGCAGAGCAGCCAGCTGATATAATGACCAAACCACTTGGTACAGACAAGTTCATAAAATTCAGAGATAAACTTGGTCGTATTTCTGGTTTAGTCATTAAGGGAGGGTGTTAGCATATTATTGTTTTTACCTTAGGTTATTTACTAAGGTAATTTATGTTGGTTAGTTGCCTTAACCACTTTGGTTAAGAGGTTAGTTGTTTGTTCGGTCTTTGTTATTTCATGCAAGCCAACGTAGGTTAGTTTTCTTATACCCATCTCATGCTTCATGGGTATTTCATTTGTTTTCCTATTTAATAGGCCTTCATGCTTGGTTGAACATGTTGAATAAGTGCTCTGTTATTCTCAATCTCATTTTCTCTGTGTTTTGTTTAATCTAATATTACTTCCTTTGTAAATGAAATTTACATAGGCTTTTATAGGAAATAATTGGTCATGGATCAAATGTATTTATGTTAAGCCATCATAATGAAAGATAGGAATTGGATGAAAATGATCATTTGGGCTCAAATTGCAAAAATATAGGAGCATCAAAAATAGGACACCCTGGGGTCCAATATTGTAGTCCAAGTATGGTGTTTATGTCCTACATGCTCAAGACCAGGGGGATAGGATTGGACTAAGAAATAGGGTATGGTTGAGCTAAAATCAGGTTGCAAAAGTTTTTAGATGAACATCAATGAGAAAAAAGGTATATAGAAGGGTCACAAGCGCATGCAAGAAGGACCTATGGATTAGGTGTCACAAGCCACACTCAAACTACCAATTTTGACATTTTATACGACTACAACCATCCATTGATCCCATTTTTTTTTTAAATTCCTTAAAATTATAAAGTGACAAAATAAGGAGGGTTTGATCGATATAATTTTAGGGGGTGTTGTGTCATGGTGCATCTTCTTTCATATTTCTTGCAATTATTTTATTTTTACAACAAATAACAACTTTAATTATACTAAAACAACTATATTTCTACATAATACAAATTTAATTAATCCTCTAACACCATTTAATTAACATGAATGGAAAATCAAAATGCAAATTATTCTAAGGAGCAAAGGTTTTCATCACATTACAATGGGGTTAGAAATTGAACCAACTGTGGATGCAGAAAAAAATTTAAGTGGTATAATCACATTGATGAAGCCTATAGGTTGTTGTGTATTTTTGTGTCTCTTTGTCCCTTCTTTCATAGAGAACCTACAAAAACACCCAATGAAGTATGGACCACTTTGAAAATGCTCTTTGGAAAGCAAGATGTGATGAGAAGTCACAAACTAGAAAATGAATTTATCAACCTAAATCCTAGCAACTTTGACACCCTTCAAGATTTCTTCACCAAGTCCAATAATTTCAGATTTTAATTGAAATAATTTGGAATAGATAATAAATATGACCTACTTATTCTTTTTATACTCTCCAAGCTAGGTCATAATTAGTCAATCTTTGTCTCTACTTTATATGCCACTAAAATTGTTCTAGGAACTACATGGAAAATGCCATATTTATATGCCTTTATTACCGACTTGACTTAAAATTAAGATAAGGTAATATATATGGGCACATTGAAGTCCTAAAAATCTCAAGCACTAATTATAGGGAATTAGAAAAAAAAGGCTTAAAATAAAGAGAAGAAAAAGAACAAGGATCAAAAGAATAATAAAAAATCAACCTCTACCAAAACACCATTGAAACTTCTTCTAATGATAAACCTAAGAAAGAGAAGGTTAAGTCTTCCTACTGTAATAAAAATAGGCATGATGAACATAAGTGCATGAAAAAACAAATTGATCACTTAACTCATCTTCTAGAAAAGAACAACATAGGTGTTCTTGAGTCTATCAAGCAAAATTCATCAACTCAAGATTCTTATAAGGTAAAATGAAAAGGAAAAGGAAAAGAGAAAGAAAATGGCAAGGCTCTTGTAGAAGTTGTAACTCCAACATCTTCATGGGTTTTTGACTTGAATGCTTCCCACCACATGGATTCTTCACAGGTTGAGTTTTCTTTCTTAGAGCCTTGTAGCATGTCTTCAATCACTTTGGGTGTTGAAATGGAAGAATAAGCATTCAATAATGTTCTAATTATATGAAATCATAAATGTATTATGTATATAAATCAATCCTAACTTAGAGAAGATAGAGCATACCTATACTTCTAATTGAGAATACATTTTTTAAGTGGGAGCATGACCAATATGGGGATCCACTAGACCTAATCAGGGGATCATTTATCATAATACACCATGATAAGGAGGGTTCTAAAGCCTCCAATCTAACACAATCATGCAATAACCCTAAGGGGGTCTTAGGTTTTGATAATTCACCTATACTAATAATAAGAAAAGTAAATCTAATCTAGTGCTCACCAAAGCTTGTGGCATAAAGTTGGGGTTTAAAAACAATAAAACTAAACATGCATGGAAAACATATACTCATGTCAATGTATACAAAATCCTAATACATGGAATAGAAGCACAAATGCATTATATATCTACTCTTACAAAGGAGAAATAAAGTTAGTAATACTTATCATTGAGATGAACCCATCGAGCCTCAATCTCTCCCTTAGCCAAGGTGTTTCGCAAGAGGTTATTATGGTATGTAAGGATGACAACAAATCAATGCATCCAAAAGACTTCTTCACAAGACAAGATCTATATCTCTAAAGAAAGTATGGAACCCTAATCTTTACTTCTCAAGTAGAATGGTCAATAAATAAATGTTAATTCATTCTTACTTTTTTTCGACTTCTTGATAATTGATGGAAATAAACTTATATATATAGATGGATCTTTCCCTAAACCCTTATAAAAATGTCACCGATAGGGTCGACCTAGTCGACCCTGTACAATTTTAGATAATAATTCACTAGGTCATGAGCTAGGTTGGTCAAAGTTCAACTACTTCCTAAGTGAAAAATACCCCAAAACTGTATAGGGTCGACCTAGTACAGTCGATTGAAAAAAAGAGATTTAGGTGAGGAATAAGAGGATAAAATGTAGCAAATGCCTGAAATGGGTATAATAGAGAAGAACAAGTTTAGGTTTAATGGTTTTAGGAGATAAGTGTGTAGATAATAAGTGGCAAAAGGGACAATAATCATGTGAATCACTAATGGTCTACCCGCCCCTTTCTTAATGCACCCCTTAAGGCATGCACTTAGAGGGATTGAGACACGATAGATTCCTACAAGATACAAAGTGTCAGAAATTGATAAAAGTTTGAAAATCTTATGTGTATACATATGCCCTCCTCAAAGCTCATCACATGTCACATGAGTGTAACACAAGATGTTGCTTCAGGAAATAAAACATGATAACACATAGCATTGATGCTAAGTACAGTGTAATAAGTAGAAAATAAGATAAAAGAAAGGATAAAATTAAAAAATGCATACCTTTAGTTACCTTAGTGCTGTAGATAAAGGTGAAGGCATCCAATATGAAGAATAATAGGTGAACCTATAGAAAATAGTACAAAACATAGCCAAAAATTTAAAAAAATAGAAGATAGGCATATGATAGTGGAAAATATTCTCTACATCATCACAAATCCAAAATATTTTATGGTTCAAAATATGGATGAGTAAAAATAAAGATAGAGGTAAAACAAGGAATCTACTAGAAAATAATGGAAAGATTTGAATTTGTGAAAAGTGGTTTTAAATAGGGTGAAAATGAAAGTCATTTGTTATTTTTGACTTGTGAAGGAGAAAAAAAAAGCTCTGAGAGATCAAATGAGTTAGGATGGTGAGGAGACGATAGGCTAGATGATGACATCAGGTGCAGGATAGGTAGGCAATTGAGAATCTTAAGCTAGTTTTTGAATATTTTAGGGATTTAAGTGTATTTCTAGAAATTTGTAATTTTAAGCATTTCTAGGCATTGAAATGAAACCAAATTAGATGATATAGGTAAGAAAAACCATTTAGGGAAATGGGTTTGAAGGGTTTTGGGAGAAAACTGCCACAAGGCACTTTTTTCATAGAATGTAAGGAATCGCCAAGGAAAAATAATTGGGTCAACCCAATCGACCCAACAAGATGGAATTTGGTGAAATTCACACTGTCAACCTAGTAGGTATGTACCGATGTTGTACATTTTATAGACTATAAAACTAGTATTATTTGTTGACTAAGCAAAAAAGGTCAGTAGGACAATGATGTACTAAAGGGGAAATAAGAGGGTTATAGATTTTTAAGTCAACCAAGCTAAAAATAGGAAAGTTTTGGTCAAATTAGTTTGACCAAAGAACTAAAATAGTATAGAAATGCATACAAGTGGCTGAAAGAGTGCTAGAATTACCCAAAATGACCAACTAATAGCTAAAAGGGGCAAGTAGGTTAAAAATAGGTTCAAATGAATAAATTAAAGTGGTTTAGGCTTATTTTTTATTAAAATTTATAAAATGAATGTATTTTGATTATACATGACATGGAGGATATAGTACATATTTTATTATTTCTTGATTGTAGGGTGACCTAGATTCTAGTATTTGGTAGATACAGTGTGGCTACCAGATCTATTGGAGTGCCTGATGATAGACGATAAGGTGAGATTGATCTCTGTAGGCGTAGGCAGCATAACATAGATGTGTAGGATACTCTTGAGCTTGGATTATTAGTCATGTTCCTAGGATGCTAAGAATGATTTATTAACACCTTTAAATCAGAGGTGGAGGGAGATACGATAGAGGTGGGAATCACCCTAGAGGATGTACATGTCATTTTAAGAGTATCGTTACTAGGGACACCAATGACTATTAAGATACTGGATAACAAGGATGAGAGGAGAGCCTTAGTTGTATGGATTACAAGCTTGAAGATGATATATGTAGGCTACAGAGTAAGTATGTTTGACATGTATACTTCACAAATTTTGGATATCTAGAAGGATGTGATAGGAATTGTAACAACATGAGGGTTGTATCATAAGCTAGATGACAAGGTACCACTCTTCATGATAGCCTTGAGCTGGATGATACTAGAGGAGAGGATGTTATATGATCTGGGGTATGTCATCTAGGTATAGCTCATACATGATATGTATGGGATGTTGTCTAGAGCGTAGAAGTATATTGGATCAATAATTTTATTAATGGCCTGGGTCTATGAGAGTTTTCCCATGTATCAGCCGACTAGGTCACCCCATGTGGTTGATGATAGGTCACTGTGAGTATAGAGATAGAGATAAGAATAGGTAGTGTGGACCGTGCCCCACATACTAGTGTTATAAATAGTGAGATAGGTAGATATAGTATGATAGCCATATGGTCATATTGTTATTACATGGCCTAGTTGGGACACAGTTGTACCAACTTTAGCGTGGATGGAGGTGGAAAGACATTATACCTAGTGGATGGAGCCACATCTGGTAGCATGAATACCAAGGCAAATGGGCTTGCCTCACCTAATGGCACCGATAGTGGTGCCCCTGTTTTGGGCCTAATATGTTAGAGATCCATGAGGGAGAGGATGAATAGGACCATTAGTGGTGAGGCTGATGCTCAGGACACATCATGAGAGACCATAAACTAGTCGAGCATGACAACGAACAGAGCAAGAGGAGATGGGTACAGAGGTAGGAGCACCAGAGGTACCATCACCAACTCTACAATAGGATGAGTAATGATCATTAAGGACATGATGTCAATGGAGGTAGGAGGAGCAGGAGATAACAGAGAGTGTGGATATCTCAGATGACCCATAGGTAAGCCAGGGTGGAGTTAGACTATAGAGAGACCACTCAGGGGTAGGCTAAGATGGACTCAAGTTATGACTATAAGATTTGTTTTTAGGAGGTGACCGATAGAGGAGGTTCTTGGAGGCCACACAGATGAAGAGACTATACCTGGAGGTCACATGGATGGTGAGATAGTGGTGGTCAATACACATATAGGTAATAAAAGATGGATTTAAGCGATGCCTAAGTTTATTTGAAATATACTACAGATAGATAGATTTTGAGATATATCAGTGATCTAATATCTATCTGGTCTGCATTTTGTAGGTGGAGTAGAGGAGGAGATTAGATGGGGGTCCTTAGTGAGAAGAACACTCCATGATGTCTTGGATGTAGTATTGATGTCATATGAACCCATGACACTGGAGGATCTTAGTGTACCATCTGCCCCAGCTCAGGCAAGCTAGTTTTTGATTGGTTGGAGAGGAAGTAAGGCATATCTAAGCATACAAAGAGGGGATGTAGCCACCAGTAGAGATGGGTGTAAGAGATACACAGGCATGGTAGGCTCTGGTTGAGGAGAGAGATGCATATTTGGCTACAGTGACACATATGACATAAGCACATGCCTGAGATAGAGTTATATAGGTAATGGCCCATATGACACAGATATAGGAGAAGGAGAGAACAACACACCTAGTGATCCTGACCCATATGACATAGGTATAGGAACAAGAGATAATGACACATTTGGTGACCTTGGCCTAGGTGGTATAGGTGTAAGCTCAGGTAACTCATCTATAGGGGTAGGTGTCGAGACTGAGATCTCGAATAGCCTCATTATAGAATTATGTTTAGAGGGGTCAGACTGAGGCATCTACATTTAGTGTGGCTAGGTCATGAGATAGGCAGGATGGGTCCCAACCATAGAGCTAGAGCATTATATATGATTATATTGGTTATATCAAAACTCATGACACACACACATATATGAATTCTGGATATTGGTTGTATGTGTTATCATTATAGTTGTGGTTGTTGATGCTTGGATAATTTTATTTATAGCACATTTAGTTATCTATTGTTATATATGCTATAGGAAATATATGAGGTGTGGTTTCTTTTCTAGCATTATGTATGACACATGTATAGTTAAAAACAAATAGGCAAAAAGGACTTGATAAAATATAATCAATCAAAAATGTACTACACACTAGTTCAAGTTGGGAAATGTGTAATAACAAGAAAATGACTAAGTATAAAGAACCAAAGGGGGTAAACAAGATGGTAAAAAGGAATTTGTTTTAAAACCAAAAAAAATATTGACACCAAATTAAAACAAGAAAAATCACACTAAATCACGTTGGGGAGTACGAAAATAATGTAATAAAATGGAATATCAAGTAAAAGGAATAAATGGTACAAAAACAAATCAATTAAGTCAATCAATCATACTAAATCATGTTGGGAACTATAAAATAAAAAAATGGCAAATTTTGGATATTAAATTTATCACACTAATTCAAGTTGGAAAGTATGAAAAATTCAAGAAAATGGTTGAATTCTTACATGCACTCAGAAAATAAGAGGAAAAAGGTGAAAGAAAAATGAATTAAGCATAAAACATACTAATTCATGCTAGGAAGCATGTCAGTGACATGTAACTTCGTAATCAATCACATTTTATCTCATATTTGACCCATGTAATTTTGATTATGATGTGGATTATTGGAAAATTTTGTGAAGAGGGCTAGGTTCTATCCATGGTCTTACACTGCAACTCACAAAGGGAACACCAATGAGGTGGAATAAATGTGAAATTTGGGTAACAAAGGATATGGGTAATAGAAATGTAAAATTATGGTAATTTGTGAGGAATGTCAAGTCCTATCCATTGTCTTATAATGCAACTCACAAATAGAATCCTAAGGGGAGTGATCAGTGAACAAAACAATATTTCTCAAGAGGAAATATGAAGAATGTAGGGAATGAAAAAGGTAATGTAAAAAACATAATTTAGGCATCTTATGAGAATACCTTAGGAGACAGGAGGTATACTAACGACATGAGAAGACATTTTATGACTAGTGATCATCAATGTATAAAGGAAACATGTTTGCTATAGACACTAAGCTTTGTAGGAAAATAAGTGTGCTACTAAGATCAACTCATGAAGGTAGATTGGTATAGAAAAATTAAAATGGACCTACCTTCCCATGATGTGTTCCTCATTCCTCAGGCCCCTTACAGAGTCATTGACTTAATGGGAAGATTGGGTACTTACATGAGAAAGTAGGTAGCACTAAAATATTTTTTTATTTTCTTTTTCTAATCTATTAGCCTACCACACTCCAATGGACCTCGGCTCTACCGTGAGACCAACTATGGATTTTTAACTTCAACTAGAAGAAGGAGATGTGTTTTGAATCATGTCTTTTAGTGTGATCGGGCTTTTAAGAATTTTGAATGTTGCCTTTTGTGTCATTGCCTTTTATTTAATGATTTGGCTTTTGCATATTTTTATGGATTTTATGATTCCTCCTCCATATGAACTTGGAATGATCAATCATGAGAGATAGAGTGATATACATGAATGAGATGTAGGCTTAGACTAAAGGAAGCTAATTAACCAAAGACACGACTGACTAAGACACTTAAGGTTAATAATGAACCAGCATGTTATCTCAAGTCTCAACCATGTATATGCTTAGTTTTCAAAAAGGGGAAATAAAGGGGAAAAGGATATCTAAAGTGGATTGGTGAAAGGAGATTATAATGAGATGAATTGTTTGTTAACTGATCACATGGTAATAGGAAATGACTAAAGGGAACCAGGTTTGTATAATTAAGCCACAATGATAATTAGCCATGAAAAATAGAGATAAGAAAGCAAACAATCATAAAGACACAAGAAGGGAATAAAAAAGATAATGTAAGAAGAAAAAGAGAAAGTAATGATAAATAAAGACATCCATAGGCAAACATAAATGATAGTATAAGCAATATAGAGTGTAAAAGTAAAGTCACCATGTAAGATAAATTAGAATGTGACACAGTGTCAAATGATATAACAAATAGATAAAGATAATATTGGAGCACACATCCAATCCAAATTTAAATTTAAAAGCACCATGCATATGCTCATAAATAAAAATAAATCTACCCATACAAATTACTTTTAAAGTCTCATCTATCTTCAATGAAAACTAGGAAAATATTTCTAATCTAATCTCCTCAATGGAAAAAGTATATATATTTGATGGATCATGCTGAGAGGGAAATTAGGCAAGGGATGCTCAAGAGAATTCATGGGAGTGGGCTCTATGGGAGATGCAATAATCATCGGTGGATAAGGATCTATAGGTGAGGGACACACAGATGGAAAAGGATCCACAAGTGAGGGAAGGTCTACAGGTGAAAGAGTCATGGGTGGAGGTATAGAAGGTGATGAAGGGACCACAGTAGAGGATGGAACTATAGGAGGTGGAGCCATGGGAGAAGAAGGAGAAGCCTTATTATAGGATTGACCTATGGGGGGAATAGTAGAAGATCTGAGAATAGCAATAAGGTGATATTTAAGATGTTGTTGAAGGATACAGTAATGATTGGTGTGATGGGTGCCATATTGATGCCACATATAATACACCTCTCCATACTTAGGCATATATTCAAGAAGTACCTTTGGGGGAGGTATGGATTTATCTAAGGACTGAGGGGAAAAAGGATGCAAAGTATTAACATACTGTCACAACTTGTGACAATGGGTGGATGAATGATTATCTATGTCATGGAAGCAACTTATACGCTTGTGAGTGGTCTTAGTAGAAGCACTCACAAGAAAAGGTGTAACATGAGTGGAAGAAGTTGGGGAAGGCTCATCAGCCCATTTGGTGGGTAACAAAGCCATTGATGGTAAAGGAAGCAAACCAGGACCAAGTGAAGGTGGTAGGGAAGGGATGGGATTAATCTTAATGGAAGGAATAATGGGATCAAAATTAGGGATAGACTTAGCAACAATAGGAACAAGAGTAGTTTCAACTATAATAGGAGCAATAATGGGCTCAACTATAGCAGGAGAAGGAGTGAGCTCCAATACAGGTTCCATTGAGAGAGGGGCAAGATCTACAGAAGGTCAAATAAGGATCACACATATCTCAAGGATAAGTAGGCTATAGGGATTAGGGTACCTGGAAAAGTGATAAGGTCCAATCATATAATGAACTATGAGCATACTCTTATGATTTTCCTAAAAAATTGGAGGTGTCAATGCCATCTCTACCCTATGATAAAGAGGAAAAGTACTAAAATTAGTAATTATAAAAGAAGCAAAACTAGAATAAATAAGAAAATACTCAAACAAAGAATATGATAATGGATAATCTCAACATCATGGCCCTGAACAAGACCACCTAAGAATGGATCATCTAAGGAATAACCATCATCGTAATTAGGTGTGTTAAGATCAATGATGCAAGTAGGGATGATCTTGTCATCCAACAAAGTTTTGTGAATAGAATGCCAAGTCTTAATCAAGATGATAGGAATATCATCATAAGGAGGTTTGCGAGAATGAGGTTGCAAAGAAGCCAAAAGTTGTGAGATGAGATGAGGTGAGAGATTAGAAGTTTTAATCTTTAGGTTGATCTCATCAGGGTCATCATCATCAAAATCTAAGAGGTTAGGAGGAATATTCCCAATGATTTTAGGATGCCCGTTGTAACCTCGAGTCAAATTAATGATAAATTTGAAGCATTGAGATTCATAAAATGGAACACTAAGCAAAGGTTCAAGAGTAGGAATCTTGAAGACACCATGGTTTTGGAATTGTTTGAAATTTCAAGGGTTAGTATCACCCTGAATCTTATAAATGGCTCCATTGTGAGGCTATTTAAAGCATTAGCAGGCAAAAGAAGCAATTGCTCTCATACGGTGATTCCACAACCTACCAAGCAAGATGTTATAAGAAAGAGGAAAGTTAAATATCATCACCTTCACATGAATGGTGACAGGTGGGATAATAATGAGAAGCCACACACAACCTAATGGAGGAATTTGCCTTTGATTATATTTTTTGCATGTGTTACTTGTGGATTTGAGATTGCATTCAGAATGTCTAAGGGTATAACCCTCATCAATCAATGCACACTTGACTTGGATATCACCTATTTGGATACTAATGAATAAATGAGGATCATCTGCATGAAGCAAAATCTTGTCAAAAATTATAGAAGTGATAAGAAATTTTAAAGAGAAGAGTCCATTATTTCATCAACATGGATGGACATCTCTTCACACTATTGTAATATGCTATCCTTAGATCCAGATAAGGTTGATTCACATCCTACTAGGGGAGAATGAGGGATGTTCATTTCAAACAATAGTTGTGTAAGATGGTTTTTATGATGCAGAGAGGTCCTCATAAACTCAAGAAAAATAATTTGGGATGGGAGATTAGTGAGCTCCATAATGGGATCCCACTCATCATAACCCATAAGAAGATTATTAGAAATAGGTGCATAATGATTAAGAAGGTCCTTATAAGGAGGAACTAAAGTGCATTGGAATTTATGTTGATAAGAAGGAGAATTTTTAGAAAAAGGTCGTAAATTATGTTGATAAGAAGAAGTGGTTGGTTCAGGGTGGTTTTGAGAATTGGTAGAAGAAGTGTTATTATAAACTTGATTATCATTATTGTTATAAGATGGAAGAATGGTAGAAATAGAATGGGAAGGGTTATCTAAGGGAGAATTTAGAATTGGATCATCAAAGGTTATAAGGTCATCTTGCCCCAACTCATTTAAATGAGTTGGAGAAGAATCCTAGATAACACAGAATGTGTGAGACAATGGAGTGTAAATAGGTTGAGGATCAATGAAAGCAATAACCCTTCACATATTAGTCATGTTAACCACATTCTCTTCAGCAATGGGGTCAACAAGACTTTCTATATTGTTGGTGGAAGGGGTGGGCTTATCTTGAGCATCTTGATTAGGTTTATGATTAGGAAAAGGGTCTTTGTAGATAGCCAAATGAGCATTGTCTTGATTTTAGGCTTGAGATTTAGTATGCGGTTCATGAGCCTTAAAAGTAATGTCATAGGCTTGTTGATGTTTTTGAATGATAGAATCATGATCAAAATTAGGACCAAGAAGAAAATACATAGCTAAATTATGGAACTACCTATAGGTCTCATAAGAATGACCCCAACTAACGTGAAACCAACAAAACTTGTTAGGATCATACCAGGATTTCATAGGAGGAGTAGGGTCAAGTTCACATGGTAGAGGCCTAGGTAGATGCTTAAGTAATTCAGCCAAGGATAAGGGTTTGTGAAAATTGATAGTAGTTGAAGATAAATGAGGATTGGTATATTGTTGAGAGGGGGGAAATGGTTCTAAAGATTGGTTAGGAATGATAGCTTGGATAGTTTGAATGGTGTCATAAGATCTACGACACCTTCATTGGTAGCATTATGGTTTTTATTCTTAAGTAAGAGATGAGGACCCATAGAAGGTTGGGGTGGCTCGAATTGATGCATGAGGAAATATTGACATTTAGCTTGGTTAATAGCCTCCTCCAAAGTATGTGGAGAGAGAGTTTGGACCCGATATTGTAACTTGGGAAAAAGAGCATTAGTAAAGAGATGAAAAATGTTATCTTTAAACAAAAGCCTATGCAGTTTCATTTTTATGTTGTTTGCAATTAATGAAGTGGGCCAAAGTGTTTTCAAGAAGATCACTAGTTTGGAATTCTTGAACTAAAGCATTCACTAAATCCTCTAAACTAGCAATAGGATGAGTTATAAGTTGACTATACCAATATAAGGCATCACCTGTGAGGGTTTTGGCTAAGAGCTTGGTAGCAGCAAAGGTGTTTAATTTGACCCAATATTTATAAAGATTTACAAATGTTTTAAGATGAAGGGTAGGATCAGTTGATCCATTATAAGAAATTGTAGGGGTGATACCTCATATATCAATATTCACAATTTGAGTGGTAAGAGGCTCATTTTGAAGATGCTTAATGATTTTGTTAACCATAGGAGGTTGAGGAATGAGATTACCTTGGGAATATCAAAGAGGAGGAGGGGGAAATTTTTGATTATGCATGCCCCAAGTCATTGGTTGAGGGTGAGTTTTAAGTTGGAGAAGGTGATTTTGCATTCTCATCATTTGATTTGTGTAATGTGTTTGAAGGTATTCATTTGATTGAGTATTTGTAACAAGAGTTGGTGGGTTTGATAGACATTATTAACATTATTTGAAGTATTATATTTGTTATTAATGGCTTGGGTACCACTATTGGAAATGATAGGAAATTGAGAGGAACTATGAGAATGAGAGGCACTAGTGTCAAAATTTGCTTGTGAAGCAAAAGAAGGACTAGTGAATGGATGTGAAGAGGAAGCACTAGAAACATGGTTACCTTGGGTAGAAAATGATGCAATAGTAGAAGGATTAAGGATAGTGGATCTTAGGAGAGGCCCACTAAATGTAGAACCTAACATGTTAGTGGAGATACTAGGCGTCGAGGTGGAAGAAGTTAAAGAAGAAGAGGTCATGGTATGAGAAGGGGTCATAATCGAGGGAAGAGGCTGAGAATCAACGAAAGTGGTACCTCTAAATCCATTTAAGAATATAGGAGTAGGTCAATGAGGCTCTTCGAATTGACCACTAATCATGAGATGGTAAATGGTAGAGGGATCTTTTCCTTGATATTGAGGAAATTTTAAGATAAAGAAGAGCATTTTGGGGGTATACACTAATTTGGGTTGGTCTTCTAGAGAAAAGAGAGGATTATGTTGTGAAGAGGTATTAGGAGGAGTTCCATAGTTTGTAGTGTGAGTGGCTATATGAACATTACTCTCATTTAAGAGAGGATCCCTACTATGCATATGGGAGACCCTATGAGGATTGGTAAAACTCATCGTGTTCATTTAATTCAACTCAGTGTTGTCTTCAAATAAAAGTTCATGATGAAGGAAAAGGATTAAAAACTAGGCAAGAGAAATGTAAAATAAGGGAAACAAGAAGTGATAGAAATAGTATAGGGTTGACTAAGTTAACCAAGCACAAGGAACGTGGCCTGTAAATAGTACAAGGTCAACTGGGTCTATCTAGTATAGAAAATAGAGGCTAAAAAGGTGTACAGGGGCTATTAGGTCGATCTAGTACAACAAACAGGTAAAATTAGATAGCCTCTAATAAAATATGTTGATTGAAATATTCATGTACTAAGACAAGAATAATTTTACAATTTAGAAAAGCAAGAACTAAAGTGAAGTGAACAATCAATTGGATCAATGAGGGTGATCTAATTGAGGCACATAACACAAAACCTTGCACCAATGCTAGCCAATGCAAGTTTTTGCCATACAAAATATAATTGATGAAAGAGCAAGCAATCAACTTGAAAAGTAAAAGCTAACTAGATGGTTAACCTGAATGTTATTAGATTATTTAGAATATAATTTTAAATGTGATGGGAAGTTGGTTGTAAGCAAGGAACTAGAAAGTAATTAAAGAATGGTTTCTAGATATTTGGGCTGAAAGGGATCTGTATTGGTAATGATATAGGCTTGGTATTGGGGCCTACCCCCTCACTTCACACACCACAATGATAAGGGTGTTGGGTGCTTAGATAAAATATACCATTAACCACATGTTTATACTTGGCCAAAAAACCAAGTTGACTTCCCTCTTAGTGATGAAATCCAAGAAGGTAGGCCTTGGGTAGACAATTATTAAAGTGTTTGTTTAAGATTTTGTGATTTAGTCATGTGTGCATAAAATATAAAATAGTGAAACTAAAAGGTAAATTAAAAACCGCCTATGATCTGTAAACTGAAAATACAAGTGTAGTATATTCGAAAATCACTTGCTCACATTTAAGAGATCCTTCAATTTCTCGCTTTTTTGCTTAAATTTTGTATAAAGAAATTAAAACCAAATATAAAATGAAGATAAAAACTAAATAAAAATTAGAGAAAATTCAAAGAATTCACCAGCAAATTGATAATGGAGTTCGGCTTCAATAGCCTACGTCTCCGGGTCCATTCAAAGTGAGGACCGTTCTCATTAATTTTGTGCAACAAATGGCTTCCAAAACCAATGCAAGTCTTCAATTCACCTTCTATTATCTTTTTTTGCCTATAAAAACATCTCTTAGAACTGAAAATAATGGCCCAAGTCCGTACAAAGCAATAACAGGTCTCTAACCTTAAATCTCTTTACACAGTCTATTTTTCGTGCCTATTTAAGTATAAATTAGTCCCTTTTATGACACTTCGACCCTAGTGGCTGAAGTGGTCAAGGCATTAATATTTTAGAGGATAGGTCAAGAGTTCAAAACCTCCTCCCACCTTTCTAGGTGCCTTGGTATGAGGAATAGGTCGGCCTTAGGCACTTAGCATGTGATTTTGAATGTTTCCCTCCTTTTTTGGTGCCTTGGGACTTGGTTTAGTCCCACATTTGCTGGGAATTATATTTCCGACGCCTTAAATAGAAATGTTTGACCCCTCTTCAAATGCCTAAGACAAAGGCACCCACTTAGGTTGTTGATTTGACTTGGTACATGTTTGGTTGATGGGATGGGTGATGTGGCACTTTCTTTGGCACCTTATTTCAAAGTTTGAAAATTTTAAATAAAAAAATAACAAACCAACATTTTTTTTGCACCAAATTATTTTTCCATGCGTCAAGTGGCTATTGGTCCACTTGACATGTTTTCAATAGTGCCACGTCACTTTCGACGCCCCCTATCGCAGGATTTCTTCAACTAGCCATATCTTGAGCATCAGGACTCTATTTTTCAAACCATAAAAAGTGCTAGAAAGCTCTTGACGAGTACTACAATGTGAAAATGATTTGAATAGAATTTAAAGACTTTTTAAAAATAGAATCGTATATGGATCCACCTAGATCATTCCTCCCCACTTGGAACTTTGGACCTCCAAAAGTTGAAATTAATTGGTAATGAGGTGAGGGTATTTTTCCCTCACCTTTCCAACTTCCATCCATCTAGCCTTGCTTGGGTGCATCCCTTTGAGACCAACACGAAGATATTCAACATTACCTCTTTGCAAAGTCTGCATATTCCTGTCAAGTATAGTATCTTCCTGTAATTTTGTTAGATATTTAAGAGAAAAATCATCAACGAAAGGAATGGATACACTTTCATCATGATCAATTATCATTGGAGGCTCATACAATTTCAAATTTTCCACATTTACAACTGAATAAATATGCATGTAAGATGGTAATCTAATTGAAAAGCATTTGTGCCAATTTTTTCCATTATTCAAAAAGGACCATACCGGATTGGTTTCAACTTTTTACCTTCACCTGTCAGTCTTTCCTTACTAATGTGAAGCCATACCATATCACCTACAACAAATTGGTGATCAATGTGATGTTTGTCATGCCTGGCTTTGTACTTGGCATGACTTTTCTCCAATTGAGTATGAACAGTCTGATGAATGAGTTGTATTTGTTCAATGAACTTCTTGGCTCGAATGGCTTCTTTCAGTTCACCAATAGTTGTATCCTGTCCATAGCAAACATCTAGAGGAGATTTAGGCAAGTATCCATAACAAAATTCAAATTGAGATTTCATAGTAGAAGAATGAAGTGCCTGATTATATGCATGTTGTATGTAACACAATTGTTCATCCCATAACTTTGGATGTTTATTGCTATAACCCCTAAGCAAATGTACCACAGTGCGGTTCACAACCTTTGTTTGTCCGTCAGTTTGTGGATGAAATGCAGTGCTCTTTTTTAATTTAGTGTCCATTAGTCCCCACAAAGTTGACCAAAACTCCCAAATAAATTGAGAATCCCGACCAGAAATAATTGAAGTAGGCAAACCAAAATGAACCCATACATGTTCAAAGAACAAGTGTGCAGTACCCTCCCCAGTAATTTGCTTAGTGCAAGGAATCAAAACACACATCTTGCTAAATCTATCCACAACCACATATAAATAGTCATGTTTTCTTTGTGTCATAGGCAAACCCCCCACAAAATCCATGGAGATACTTTCCCAGGGCTGAGTAGGAACAGGTAAAGGAGTGTAAAGTCCCAATTTCCTGTTACTAGGTTTACTTGTGGCACAAAGAGTACATCGCTTTATATATTTAGCAACATTTTCCTGCATACAAGGCCAATAACAATACATCTTAAAATGTGCAACCATTTTAGCAACTCCAAAATGACCAGAAAAAAGAGAAGTATGTGCTTCTCTAATCATGTGCACCCTCTCATTTTGAGGAATACATAGTTTACCCAAATGATACAAAAGATCATTGTGTACATGATAGTCCAATTCTTCTACTTGTCTACTACTCATCAAGTCTTTATAAACATCTTGAAAATCAAGATCATTCACATATTGTTCTTAATAACTTTCATGAGACAAAGAACCATGTTGTAAAAGAATAGATGCAATAACCATAGGAGGCCTAGATAGCATCTCTGCAACCTTATTCTGAATTCCTTTTTTATACTTGATCACAAGATGAAATTGTTGTAAGAAACCCATCCAATGAAAATGTCTAGACTGTTGTGTTGTCCCCCAAAAATATCACTCATTTTTGGGACAACATATGAACTATTTTGGGCCCTGCAAGACCAAATTTGTCTCTTCCCTTTTTGAAATTTGTTCTGAGCATTCAAATTCCTCATTTTTCAAGCGTCTTAGAAATCTATGGACTCTGTAGGCTTGAATCTACGGACTCTGTAGGCTTGAATCTATGGACTCTGCAGGAAGAAAATCTACAGACTTTCCAGGCCAAGTTCTACGGACTCTACAAGAAAGAAGCAATCTCTCAACACTTAGGCGATTTCAAAGTTGGTTCAACGACAAGGTTCAACCAAAAGAGTTCATCGGCAAGCTTCTAAGCAAGGATTGAACCATTGAACCATTGAACCTTGAACCAATTTGGTTCAACGGGTTCAATGGGTTCAAAGGTTCAACATCATCAGCAAGAGTTAAGCGCATTTGTCAAGGTTCTTATTTCAACTGCTTCAAGGTTCAACGGCTTCAAAACACTTATCAAAAAGAAGGCTTGAACCATTGAACCATTAAACCACTTTGGTTCAAAGGTTCAACAGGTTCAATGGTTCAATAGGTTCAACGACCAAATGGTTCAATGCATTTGGTTCACAAAGATCAAAAAGACTTAGCCAAATAAAAAGAATGAACCGATTGAACCGTTGAACCTTGAACCAAAAGGTTCAACGAGTTCACAGGTTCAAAGGTTCAACCAATGTGATGAATATCAAAGAGCTTAGGAAGAACAAGGAAGCAAAGGGCAGAGGAAGAACCAATGAACCGATTGAACCTTGAACCAAAAGAGTTCAAAGTTCAATGGTTCATAGGTTTAAGCAGTTCAAAGGCGGCCTCAAGCAAAGAAAGAAGCAAGATGGATGATTCCAAAGGCAAGTTCAATGAAAGTGATGGTTCAACTAGAGAGCAAAGAAGTGCTTAAGCAGGGAAGCAATGGACCAAAAGAGACAAAGTGAACCGATGAAGCGATGAACTAATGAACTTTCAAATGGTTCATGAGTTCAAAATTCAACACGGTTCAAGCAGCTAGCGACCATTGACAGCCCCGCAGACGTCAAATTTAAAGTAAGGGAATATCTATTGAAATTCAAATAAAGCACGAAACTTGAAAGAAGAACCAAGTGACTGGCTAAAAAGATAACCCGGGAGCTTAAATTCTAAGAAGAGACAAAGCTGGAAAAGACAAAACAAAGAAGAGACATATTAGAGGAATGGACACGCCATAGTTATGGCAATGCACTGTTCCCAACATGGTCCCTCTAGATGGAATTGAAGGCGCATTAAAGGCATTCAATTCGACATGGACCTTTTTCATGAAAACAAGTGCCCAAGTCTTTCTTGAAGTGCTATATATTGTAAACTCTTTTATTGTTACAAAGGAGATCTTCTGAATACAGAAGCAAAACTCTGCCCAAATTGAAAGGTGAATACTGAGACTTTGAGCTTAGATTGTTGTTTATATCATTTTATCTGAATGAGAAAGCAAGTTGTTTGCAGACTTTGTGTTGTCATAGCTTGTATCATTTTAGGAGATTGTTCTTATGTCTATCTTTTGAATGTGTTCTTTTTTATTTAATTTGGCAAGCAGAACTAGTGGAAGTAATCAGGAAGGTGTCCTGAAGCCAACTACTTTCAGACTTTGTGCTTTCATAGTTGTCTTCAGTGTGTGTTTATTTTTTGTTTCTATGTAAAAGACCTTGGGAAGACTTTGTGCCCCCATTGTTCTTCATATTTCACTCTTGAGCAGTCGAGGTGGAGACTTTGCGCTACATTTTATATTGCTAGTCACTCTGTATTCTATTATCAGTCACTTGTTATTATAAAGATTCATGTTGCCTGTAAAAACAAGCATTTCTGAAAGAAGAGAAGTGCCTTTTATTACTTCACCAAGATTTCTACTATCCAGGAAGGGATTTGGCTCTTGGTTGAATGTTACTTTTGAAAGAAGAGAAGTACCTTCACCAATCACCTAGAATTTATCCTTTGATCTGTGAGCATCATATCTGAAAAAAGAGAGATGGATGGTTTAGCCTACCCCCGTGTGTTATTTTCAGCTTATATATATAGTATATAGTGCCTCATATTTAATAGGGAACCTCCCCTTGATGAGAGGAGAGATTTGTCCCCTTTGGATGTGGTAAACCTGTAACTTTGGATGACTGATCTCCCTATGCTATGGTTGAAGAGACCTATTTTTCTCACCAGTTAGCTGGTCAACAAAATATTCACCTTACATTTTTTGGCGACTCCGCTGGAGAAGAGCATGCAGTTTGAAGTCTCAAGCTTCAAGCTGAAGCAGGTCTTGCTCTTTTCCATTTTTGTTCTGCAATATAGCAACTCCACATTATACCAAAAGCCAAAAATCCCAAGGTGTTGTTGACCTTGCTTTTGAGTTGGCGCAGCAGAGTAATTTTGAGTTGTTTCCTCCACAACCTCACCTTCAACGAACTAGGAGTCTTCCTCCTAGCCCTACTAGGCCACTAACACAAGGCAAAGCTTCTTTTTCTACTACTAGCAGAGCTTTACCTATCTATTCTCCACCCAGATTTGTGATCCCACTTTTACATAATCAAATCATGGCTCAAGGCCCTTGGGGTAACTCTTTTGGCCCACTCAATTTGACTCCACCCCTACATGAACTTCCACGTAGCTCAAGAAAGAATTTCCCCAAGTTCTTTGGGGATGGGAAAGTTCACCCTGATGAACACATTGCATCTTTTAGCATAGCCTGTGGCATAATAGGGGTGGAATTTGAAGACATAGTTGTCAGGCTATTTGTGGAGACACTACAAGGCGTTGCTACAGACTGGTTCTACCACCTATAAGCTAGATCAGTGACTAACTAGAACACACTTAAAGCTAAGTTTGAAGCTAGGTTACAGCCTACAGAAGATGCACATGCCTTGCTATTCCAGCTCACACAGATGAAGAAGGAGCCCCATGAACCTATGAGGGACTTCATTGCCAGGTTCAATAAACTGAGGCACAAGATTCCCATGATCGCCTAGTCGACACCTCAGAATCTCAAGTGTTTCTTCATCAACTCACAGCTACCTGAAGTGAGTTTCTTGCTAAGACAGGATAGACACATAGACCTTATTGTTGCTCAGGACTTGGCTACTAAGCTAGAAGATGACCTTATCTTGGTAGGAAAGATAAGGAGAGATCCTAACAGAAGTAAATCCTCTTCATCTTTTGAGTATCCATCTACAGGCACCATAGATCAAATGGTGCAAAAGCTAGTAAATGAACTGCTAGCCTTGAAAAGGCAAATGGCCCAAAGTATGTTTGCTCTTTCTAATCAGGATATGCCAAAAAAGGCATTTCAGAATCAGCCATATCAAGGCAATACTGCCAGGAATCAAGGGCAGCCAAATCGTCTTCCTCCCCCACAAAGAAACCTTGCCTTTGAAGCGCCTCCAACCAACTCAACAGTTAGATATCTAGAAATAGAACATAATTTCTCTTTCCAACCTGAGTTTATGCAAGAAAATGACGTTGATCTCTACACGGAGGATCAAGAAAAATCAGCTGGCGACTCCCACATTGGTTTCCTAAATTACCAGGATGAACCCAGAAGTGAAGGTGAAGCAGTCAAAGGATCATATGCAGTATTCACCTAGTTCGAGAATCAGTTAGCCCAGCAGGCCGACAAAGAAAAGATAGAGGAACGACACCAACTAGCAATTTCAATTGCTAAGCAGAGAACCCCTCTTTCTTTCCAGTCAAAGGACCCAGTGATTGCCAAAAAAGTAAGTACATCTAACATTTCTGCACCTTCTACTTCAAATTTGCAGACCAATCCTCCCCCTCCCAAAAACCAAAAGGATGAACTCCCATCCTCTCTTCTTAGTCCATTTCAGTCATCTGACATAATTGATCATGTCAAGAAATCCAAAATTCAAATGATTGAATTTGAATTCATGCAAGCCAATCTTGAGCAGTTGGACATTGGTAGAGAACTAAATATGGACCTATATGAGGCAAAATTTGTGGTCACCCAAATGTCAGAAACTGTAGCTCAAATTCTGTTTGAGCCGTCAGGCTGGGGTAATTACTTCTTGACCATAGAGGATGCTCATGTCTCAGCTGATGAAAATCTTGTAGCTGGTAATCTAGGATTTGATCCAAACAAGACATCAGAAGAATTGGTAGGGCACAATAAAAATAAAAAAGGATCTTCCATCTCCAATGAAGATAAATTGATAGAAGATCAGCTTCTGATTATGCTTGGATCCTAAAATTTGATGGCAGTAATTTTTTCACTAATGTTGGAGCTAGGACTGTGTTGATATCTCCAACAACACAACTGGATGCAAATCTCTGTTGCCCAGATTGAAGACTGCTCAGGATGAAGATATCAAACTCCTTCACACCAAAGGAGATGTTGAGTTGATGGTTTGTCAGGAGTTTAATGCTGACAATCAAAGCATGTGCTAGACTGGACTAGCAGAACAACAAGCTATGGTGGTGGACCATACTGTCGTACTCCAAAGTCAACAAAAAGAACTCTTTGCCAAGAGAGCAAAAATTCATGGTTTTCAGATTAAAAGTCAAGTCTTGCTATGGGGCAAGACGATAAAACCAAAGGGAAGACACAAAAAATTGGTTTCTTGGTGGAGATTTCCATTCGCCCGTCACCATTTCTAGGGACAAAATGGTTTCCTACAAGTTTATTACGACAGGAACGTCATTTTCATTATCTCACAATGGGCAGCATCTAAATCACTTTAATTCTTGAAGTATCAGATAAGTTCACCTGTACATATGTACATTTGTATAGTCTTTGGTTCTATTCTGTGCTTTTCATTTTCATTTTCATTTTTTGGAGCCTTTCTTTTTGGGTAGCATGACTCCATAGCCCAATGGCATACTTCAAGGCACCAAAGATTCTAGTTTCTACTCCCCTCAGTTTCAAAATTTTAACTAAAGAAAGTTCTCCAACCAGAGCCAATTGTTGTCCCCTAAAAATATCACTCATTTTTAGGACAACATATGAACTATTTTGGGCCCTACAAGACCAAAATTGTCTCTTCCCTTTTCAAAATTTGTTCTGAGCATTCAAATTCCTCATTTTTCAAGCTTCTCAAAAATCTACAGAATTTGCAAGCTTGAATCTATGGACTCTATAGGCTTGAATCTACAGACTCTGCAGGAAGAAAATCTACAGACTCTGCAGGCCAAGTTCTATGGGCTTCACAGGTTGATTTTTACGGACTCTGCAAGAAAGAAGTAAGCTCTCAACACTTAGGCAATTTCAAAGTTGGTTCAATGACAAGGTTAAACCAAAAGAGTTCATCGTCAAGCTTCTAAGCAAGGATTGAACCATTGAACCATTGAACCTTGAACCATTTTGGTTCAATGGGTTCAATGGGTTCAAAGGTTCAACGTCATCAGCAAGAGTTAAGCGCATTTGTCAAGGTTCAAAGTTCAACTGATTCAAGTTTCAACGGCTTCAAAACACTTATCAAAAAGAAGGCTTGAACCATTGAACAGTTGAACCATTGAACCACTTTGGTTCAAAGGTTCAACGGGTTCAATGGTTCAACAGGTTCAATGACCAAATGGTTTAATTCATTTGGTTCAAAAAGATCAAAAGGACTTAGCCAAACAAAAAGAATGAACTGATTAAACCATTGAACCTTGAACCAAAAGGTTCAATGAGTTCATAGGTTCAAAGGTTCAACCAGTGCGATGAAGATCAAAGAGCTTAGGAAGAACAAAGAAGTGATAGGCAGAGGAAGAACCAATTGAACCTTGAACCAAAAGAGTTCAAAATTCAATGGTTCACAGGTTCAAGCAATTCAAAGGCGACCTCAAGTAAAGAAAGAAGCAAGATGGATGATTCCAAAGGCAAGTTTAATGAAAGCAATGGTTCAACCAGATAGCAAAGAAGCACTTAAGCAGGGAAGCGATGGACCAAAAGAGACAGAGTGAATCAATGAAGCGATGAACCAATGAACTTTCAAATGGTTCACGGGTTCAAAATTCAACACGGTTCAAGCGACTAGCGACCATTGATGGCCCCACAGACATCAAATTTAAAGTAAGGGAATATATGTCGAAATTCAAATAAAGCACAGAACTTGAAGGAAGAACCAAGCGACTGGCTGAAAAGATAGCCTGTGAGCTTAAATTCCAAGAAGAGACAAAGCTGGAAAAGACAAAACAAAGAAGAGACATATTAGAGGAATGGACATGCCATAGTTATGGCAATGCACTGTTCCCAACATGGTCCCTCCAGATGGGACTGAAGGTGCATTGAAGGCATTCAATTCAGCATGGACCTTTTTCATGAAAACAAGTGCCCAAGTCTTTCTTGGAGCGCTATATATTGTAAACTCTTTTATTGTTACAAAGGAGATCTTCTAAATACAAAATCAAAACTCTACCCAAATTGAAAGGCGAATACTGAGACTTTGAGCTCAAATTGTTGTTCATATCATTTTATCTGAATGAGAAAGCAAATTGTTTGTAGACTTTGTGTTGTCATAGCTTGTATCATTTTAGGAGATTGTTCTTATGTCTATCTTCTAAATGTGTTCTTGTTTTTTTAATTTGGCAAGCAGAACTAGTGGAAGTAATCAGGAAGGTGTCCTGAAGCCAACTACTTTCAGACTTTATGTTGTCATAGTTATCTTCAGTGTGTGTCTATTTTCTATTTCTGTGTAAAGGACCTTGGGATGACTTTATGCCCCCATTGTTCTTCATATTTCACTCTTGGGCAGTCAAGGTGGAGACTTTGCACTACATTTTAGATTGCTAGTCACTCTGTATTCTATTATCAGTCACTTGTTATTAGAAAGATTTTTGTTGCCTGCAAGAACAAGCATTTTTGAAAGAAGAGAAGTGCCTTATATTGCTTCACCAGGATTTCTACTATCTAGGAATGGATCTGGATCTTGGTTGAATGTTACTTCTGAAAGAAGAGAAGCATCTTCAACAATCACCCAGGATTTCTCCTTTGAGCTGTGAGCATCATCTCTGAAAAAATAGAGATGGATGGTTTGTTCTACTACTATGTGTTACTTTCTGCTTATATATATATAGTATATAGTGCCTTATATTTAATAGGGAACCTCCCCTTGATGATAGGAGAGATTTGTCCCCTTTGGATGTGGTAAACCTGCAACTTTGGACAACTAATCTCCCTATGTTGTGGTTGAAAAGACCTATTTTGCTCACCAGTTAGCTGGTTGACAAAATATTCACCCAACATGTTGTAGCTTAGTTTGTGATTGGAGAGACTGTAAGGGCTGATGATCTGTATGTATTATTATTTCTTTACCCATTAAGTAATGTTTCCATTTTTTAACACTTTGAACCAATGCATATAATTCCTTATGATAAGTTGGATATTTTCTTACTGCACTTGTAAAGGTTTCAGAATGATAACAAACTGGTTTCTTACCTTGCATTAAAATAGCTCCCATAGCATACTCACTTGCATCTGTCTCGATCTCAAATGGTTGTTGTATATCAGGAAGTGCCAAGACCGAAGTAGTACTTATCTTTTCTTTCAAAGTGTCGAAGGATTTTTGATGTTTGCCTCCCCACTGAAAGACCTATTTCACACTTGTCAAAGAATGCAAAGGTGATGCAATATATGAAAATTGAGCAATAAACTTTCTCCAAAACTATACTGCACCAAGAAAACTTCTAACCTCAGTTGTGTTAGTGGGTGTAGGCCAATTAACAATGACTACCACTTTTGCAAGATTAATTTTCAATTTACCATGTCCTACAATGTAACCCAAGTATATCAAAGAGGTCTTGCCAAATTCACATTTTAACATTTTTAGAAAAAAAAATTCCCTTCGTAATGCATCCATGACTTTCTTAATGTGGATCACATGCTCTTCCCATGACTTGCTGAAAATCAATATATCATCTAAGTAAACTATAACAAAATCATCAAGGAACTATCTAAAAACATCATTCATCAATATCATAAATGTAGCTGGGGCATTACACAACCCAAAAGTCATAACAAGCCATTCAAACAATCCCTGTTTTGTTTTGAAGGCAGTTTTCCAAACATCACCTTCATTAATTCTTACTTGATGATATCCACTTCTCAGATCTAACTTAGTGAAATAAATAGCATGTTTTAATTGATCCAACAAATCATCAATACGAGGAAGAGGGTAACGAGTCTTAAAAGTAATTTTGTTTAAGGCACAAAAATCAACACACATTCGCCAAGTGCCATCTTTCTTTGGCACTAAAATAATTGGCAAACCAACAAGAGATGAACTTGGATGAATAACACCTCTATCCAATAAATCCATTACCTATTTTTTTATTTCCTCATTTTCCACCACTGATAACCTATGCATGCCAATGTTAGGGAGAGGAGAATCCTGCAATCGCTGAATTTCATGTTGAACTCCCCTTTTAGGGGGTAAGCCCTTAGGATCCTGAAATACATCATCGTAAGTAGAAATGATTTCAACCAATTCATTCTTGTGTCTAGGATCACACTTTTCTAAAGCTTGAGAATATTCTTTTTCCTTAGACTTAATCAACATGAGACAAAAAATCTTGCTTGAATTAACTAGTCTTTTCATTTGCCCTGTTGTAACCAAGGAAAGACTTGTTCTAATGTGATGTGCTCTAACTATATATTCAATGCCATCCTTAACAAGCAAGTGATTATTCTCCTCTTTATAGAAGATTGCTTTTCTATCATAAATATATGGGCTTCCCAAAACAATCCCACATATGTCCTATGGAACAACATCCAACTCAACCTCATCTACGAACATGGATGTGATGGCAAAGCTTAGCCTACAAGTTTGTGAGACTTGTAGCTTCGCATTATCACACACCCAACCTAGTGGATAAGGATTTGGATGGGGATTGGTTTGTAAGCCTAGATTCTTAACAACCTCTTCAGAAATTAAATTTGCTTGTGAACCACTATCAAATAGAGTGTCAATATTAGTATGCTTCGAAACAACTCTAATATGGAACAATTCATTTCTTTTCTTATCAACATGCACAAATTTCTGTTTAGAAGAAGATGCAGCATTAGTGTTAGAAACTAAAAGAGAAAAATCATTATGTAATCCCATAGTTGTGATCTTAGTTTCATCACCTGAATCTGTACCTAAGTCCTGAACCATAGCATTAGCCTTCTTTTCTTTCTTTTGATACCTCTTAGGCCTTAACTCAGGATGTAGTTTCCAACACTTAGACTCATCATGATTTTTCTTGCAATGATTACAAAATGGTTTTCCTTCTTCTTCTTTTTTAACAGTATAAGTGGATTTCTGTTTACCCTTTCCTGATGAACTTTCCCCTTTGGATTGCTTAACATTAGATTGCTTACTTTTTACTTTAGGAAAAGATTCTTTTGATTTTTTTCCTCTAGCCTATAAATGAGTGGCTTGAACACATACTACATCTAAATTAGTGGGATTGAACATAAGAATCATGTCTTAAGTAACTCTGCAACCCACCTATATATTTTAGCAGTGTTTCTTGTGTGTATAGAGGAACATTCAAATATAAAGCTTTTTTCCTAAAATCTTGTGTATAATCTTGAACACTTTAGTCTTTTCCTTGTCTGAAACTTTTCCAATCCATCATGGCTTGTTGCATATAGCCTAAAGGATAGAATTATTTTCTGAGTTCTTCAATAAATTCATTCCAAGTAGAAATTGAGTTACCTTTTTGAAGCTCAGTTTCCTTCAACTTACTCTCCCACTAGATGAGAGTTGTGCCTTCCATACGAAGAGTAGCCAAATGAATTTTTGACTCATCCTCTGTAATATTTTGGACCCTGTAATAAACTTCAATCTGCTTGACCCAATTATCCAACTTTTTGGCATTAACTTCACCATTAAACATTGGTAATTCAAACTTAATATCCAATTTTAGTGAAGGGAGAGATTCCACAATTTTTTTACCATCATCCGATGGAGAAGGTTTTTCGGTTTCTTTACCTTTTGATTCTCGTGAATCACCTTCTTTTTCATTCTCAGATTTCCTTTGTTTATCATGGTAAAGTTCCTCAACCATGTTTCTCATGTCCATGAAGGCTTAGCGGAAAGCTTGTTCGGATTCCATATCTTTTTCAGCCATCCTTAAAGCATGCCTTGAACCAATCTCTGGATTATACTCAACAATTTTTCCTTCACCCTTTTGGGATTTAGACCTTGTCAACATACACTAGAAATCACTGTTAAATAATAACTGCTATGATACCAAAAATCTGATCTGTAAACTGAAAATACAAGTGTAGTATATTCGAAAATCACTTGCTCACATTTAAGAGATCCTTTAATTTCTCACTTTTTTGCTTAAATTTTGTATAAAGAAATTAAAACTAGATATAAAATGAAGATCATAACTAAATAAAAATTAGATAAAATTCAAAGAATTCACCAGCAAATTGATAACGGAGTTCGGCTTCAATAGCTTACGTCTCCGGGTCCATTCGAAGTGAGGACCGTTCTCATTAATTTTGTGCAACAAATGGCTTCCAAAACCAATAAAAGTTCTCAATTCACCTTATCTAATCTTTGTTTGCCTATAAAAACATCTCTTAGACCTGAAAATAATGGCCCAAGGCCGTACAAAGCAATAACAAGTCTCTAACCTTCTTAAATCTCTTTACACAGTCTGCTTTTCGTGCATATTCAAGTATAAATTAGTCCCTTTTATAACACTTTGACCCCTGTGGCTGAAGTGGTCAAGGCATTAATATTTTAGAGGATAGGTTAGGAGTTCAAAACCTCCTCCCACCTTTCTAGCCACCTTGGTATGAGGAATAGGTTGGCCTTAGGTACTTAGCATGTGATTTTGAATGTTTCCCTCCTTTTTTGGTGTCTTGGGACTTGGTTTAGTCCCACATTTGTTGGGAATTTTGTTTCCAATGCCTTAAATAGAAATGTTTGACCCCTCTTCAAATGCCTAAGACAAAGGCACCCACTTAGGCTGTTGATTTGACTTGGTACATGCTTGGTTGATGGGATGGGTGATGTGGCACTTTCTTTGGCACCTTAATTCAAAGTTTGAAAATTTCAAATAAAAAAATAACAAACTAACATTTTTTTTCACCAAATTATTTTGCCACATGTCAAGTGGCTATTGGTCCACTTGGCATGTTTTCAACAGTGCCACATCACTTTTGACACCCCCTGTCGCAAGATTTTTTCAACTAGCCATATCTTGAGCATGAGGACTCCATTTTTTGAACCGCAAAAAGCGCTAGAAAGCTCTCGACGAGTACTACAATGTGAAAATGATTTGAACAGAATTTGAAGACTTTTTAAAAATAGAATGTCACATGGATCCACCTGAATCAACTTAATTAGAATATATGAACTATTCTAAGTAATCAAGCAATAATAAATGAAAGTTTGAGATAATTATTAGCATATAAAGGTTAATTTCAACATTAAAACATGGTACAGTGTCAATGCAGTTGATAGTGTATGCATAAAATATAAAATAGGGTTAATAGTGTTACCTTTATAATGTGGAAGAAAAGGTCTAAAAATAAATAGGGTCAATAGAGTTGACCTAGCTATCCAGACAGCACACAAAATATAGAACTGGGTTGACAAGGTTGATCTAGTTGACTATATAGGCGCAGTTTTAAAGACTACAAACTATGAAAGGAAAGACTATAAAAAAAGAGAGAAAGGATATAAAGGAACCTTAGTGAGTTTGAAGATGCAAATAAATGAGATTGCCATCAAATAACCTTGATAAATGCCTAAAAATCCTACTAACAGGGTCAACTAGGTTGATCTAGCTTTACAGAATCCTATTGCTGAGTGTTTGAAATGTATAGGGTCGACTGGGTTAACCTAGTAGTCTAGATTGGATGTCTGAAAGTCTAGAAAATTATACTAGGTTGACTGGGTTGATCCAGTATGTTATACTTGAAAAATATCTTGCACAAAAAGAACATAGTCGTTTGGATGCAACTATGTGTTAAACCTGCACACAAAAGTTAAAACTAGGTCGATACAGTTGACCTAGTATGGCAACTATATGATAAAATAATGAAAAATGAGTGAAAAAATCTTGTAAGTGTTATTTCACATTGGGTTCACTAGAATGTAAGCAATCAAAAATGTATCGTGTCTATAAATCAATCCTAATTCAAAGAATATATAACATACCTACACTTCTGATTGTGAATACATTTGTTAAGCAGGAGCATGACCAATACGAGGATCCGCTAGACCCAATTAGGGGATCATTTATCATAATACACCATGCTAAGGAGGGTTCCAAAGCCTTCAGTCTAACACAATCAAGCAATAACTCTACGGGGGTCCTAGGTTTTGATATTTCACCTATACTAATAACAAGAAAGGTAAATTTAATCTAGTGCTCACCAAAATTTATGGTACAAAGTAGGGGTTTAGAATAAAACTAAGCATGCAAACATATACTCATGTCAATGTATACAAAATCCTAATACGTAGAAGATAAGCACAAATGCATTATCTATCTACTCTTACAAAGGATAAATAAAGTTAGGAATACTTACCTTTGAAGATAAACCTGTCGAGCTTCAATCTCTCCCTTGGCCAAGATGCTTGACAAGAGGTTGTTGTGGTATGTAAGGATGACAAAGATAAATCAAATATAGGATATACAACCTATTAATGCATCTAAAAGACTTCTCCACAAGACAATATTTGTATCTCCAAAAAAATATAGAACCCTAAGCTTTACTTTTCAAGTAGAATGGTCAATAAATAGATGTTCATTCGCTCTTACTTATTCGCTTCTTCTTGATAATTGATGGAAATGAACTTGTATATATAGGTGGATATTTACCTAAACCCTTTCAAAGATATTTATCGATAGGGTCAACCTAGTCAACCTTATACAATTCTGGATAATAATTCACTAGGTCATGAGCTAGGTCAGTCGAATGTCAACTAGCTCCTAAGTGAAAAATACCCCAAAACTATACAGGGTCAACCTAGTTGACCCAGTACAACCAACTAAAAAAAAGGGATTTATGTGAGGAATGGGAGGATAAAATTTATTAAATGCCTAAAATGGTTACAATAGATAAGAACAAGCTTAGGGTTAATGGTTTTAGGAGACAAGTATGTAGATAACAAGTGGCAAAAGGGACAACAATCCTATGAAGCACCAATGGTCTACCCACCCCTTTCTTGATGCACTCCTTAAGGTGTGCACTCAGAGGGATTGAGACTTGATGGGTTCCTAAAAGATATAAAGTGTCAGTAATCGATAAAAGTTTAAAAATATTATGTGTATACACTAAGTATCTCATATGTTTCAACTAATGTCCTATCAGTGCACTGAATCACTCATATCATTAAGGGAATAAGGGTGAAATTTTTACCAAATTTAATTATCCTCAAAGAGTTGAATAATGATTCTATAGTAGTAATTGGAAGGGTAGATCACCAGGCTAGGTTATATACCTTCTCACATTTTTCACCTAATTCTTCTCCGGCTGCATTATTGACCCATTCAAATGGAGCTAGCAAATTATGGCATGAGTGGTTTGGCCACCTCAACTACCACTACCTAGATCAACTCAACCAAAATGGCATGGTCACTTGCTTGCCTTGAGTCCATTTCTATAAGGGTATTTGTAGTGGTTGCATACTAGGGAAGCATCCCGAAGAGAAATTTGTCAAAGTCAAAGCTTGAAGGGCTTTACAGGCATTGGAGTTAGTACATAGTGATGTATCTAAGTCATTTAGCAGTCTATCTTTCATAAGGGCTAAGTATATTTTCACATTTATTAATGATTTCTCAAGGTACACATGGGTCCACTTCCTTAGGCATAAATTTGAGGTTTTTTACAAGTTTTGAGACTTCAAAGTTCTTGCAGAGAAATAATCTAAGAGATGCATCAATGTTCTTAGAACTGATAATTGGGGTGAGTATGTCAATAACATATTTTAGTAGTTTTGCATAGTATATGGGATTGATTTACAATGTACAATTTCATACAGTCCTCAATAAAATAAAATTACAAAACATAAGAATAGGTCCTTGAAAGAGATGGAAAATATATGATTCACTCTAAGTCACTTACACCATAGTATTGGTTTGAAGTAATCAATTATGCTTGTTACATTCAGAATAGGGTTCCCCATAAGGCTTGAAAAATAATAATTCACTTTGAAGCTTGGTACGATAGGAAATCCACAGTTAAGCATTTCAAAGTCTTTGAATTTTTAGCTATGGCCCATATACCTAAGAAGAAGTACAAGGTTGTGGAACCTTAGAGTAAGCCTTGTATCTTTATAGGTTATATAGATGGTGTCAAAGGGCATTGCCTTCTTCATCTGACCACACATGAGCTATTCATTGAGAGAAGTTTTTACTTTTAGGAGAGTCCCACAGACTCAACACTTGACACTTCTCCCACGTCATTGGACTCACTTAGATTTGATTTAGATGATTCAAATCAACTTGAGCACATTCCAAAGTTTGAAGACACTTCTTCTAATTCTAATTTAGAGAGTAGTGATGGAGACTCATCTCCATCCACATCTAGCCACACTTTGGAGGATGATGTTTCTCTACTTGACTCATGCACTATTGGTCCTCTTTGGGCTAGACAAACACTGCAAAGCATAAGTACATGGATTGGGGATCCTTTAGATGATAGGAGAACACATTTAGAGTTTTAGATTGGGCCGCATGCTTTCTATGCCTCTGCCTCACATTCATAGACTTTTTAGGAGGCATTGGGTATTCCTAAGTAGGGTTTTTTCATGTATGACGAGTATAACTCCTTAATTAAGAATCACACTTGGGACTTAACACTTTTTTATAAGGGAAGAAAAATAATTTAATGCAGATGGATATATCAAACCAAGTCTACAACAGATGGGTTCGTTGACAAGTTCAAGGTGCAGTTGGTCACCAATGATTTATCATAGGTGCTTAGAATCGACTATATAAAGACCTTTGCACTAGTCGCCAAAATGAACTCCATCAAACTCATACTTGCTATTGTCATAACCAATCATTGGAATGTTCATTATATAGATTTAAAGAGTGCCTTTATTCATGGTTGTTTAACCCTAAATTAGATGTGGATCTTACTTGGGTATATAGGGTTAAAAATATAAAAATCACAATGCACAAGGGTGATAATCAGATCTACAATAGGCCAATTGAATGCTTAACTCAAATTTAACACATGTTGAATTATTAAACTAAAATAGGCTAAAAATATAAATTCCAACTATGTTAGATATGGAAATGATAATGAAATAATGTAGTTAGCTAGTTGTGATGCTACCACAGTCCTAGATCTAGAATAGGCAGGAAGCAGACTAGAAGAGGATTCTAGAATATTCACCAAATTCTAGATTGAGTACCTTTGAAGCTGTGGACACTAACATCAACTTTGGATTTTAGTGTTAATATTACAGTCTAAAATGGATGCAGGTGTCTTATACATAATACCTACTAAAAAAGATGCAACCACCTAGATGCTTTTGGGTTTATCTTCACCTTCACTCTAGTGCATTCAAATCTAGGTCATGGATTGTAGTTCCTCATGAAATGGTAAAAACCCTATTTGTTCATCTTCATAGTGACCTTTAGACATATGGGTTAGTGTGTTCATGGTGTCGAGTTAGCCCCAAATACCCCTCTTTCAATGGGTGCTGATGTGGACACTATTTTATGGATTATATAACACCTCAGTCTTGTATACTTGGTAAACTCATGCCTTGGTTTTTCCTCTCAATTCTGAACCTCTCCCACTTTTAAAATCTTGTATCTGCTCTATCTTGTGCCCCTTAGCCTATCTCTTCATCTAACCAGTCTTATGTTGATGACCCAAATCTTTTATCTTGCCCAGAATGCTTAAAACCTCCCTGTCTTCCACTTATACAAGTTTTTAGTTTGCACCTACTTTTTTATTCCATGGACACTAGCATCTCAGATAGATACCTATGTTGACACAGGTGTCCTACTCCGATGTGAGTATCCATGCCTTAAATTCATCTAATTTACTAATGAAACATATCCTAATGCTCAGTCTAAATGCTTTAATGTGATTTACTTCTCCAAAGGGATTGATATAAATACAAGATCAACCCTCATTCATTCCTCACCTACAAAACACCTAGAGCATACCAAGGTAACTTATCAAAAACATTCAATCAAGCACTTGATAAAGAAAAGCTTTCCTATTTTCATATAAGTCATAGGAACAACACATACATAGGTCTAAAGTACTAAAGGAGTATCCCAACAGATTGATTTGCCAAGTTACAAGCTAGGTCATTATTGTACTTGTTTTCCACATATTGCATGATTCACACACAAGTGAACACGTATGGGAGAACTACATCAATATGAGGCCCTCTTCAGAGTATCAGCTATGTAGGCACCACTCATTAATAAATGTGTTTTTGGGATTAGCTCGACATTTGTGCCCACTAACCCATTTTACCCGAAGGTCACTATGAAGATAATGAACTAGGTTTTGCAATTTTATGAGGAATGTGTTATGTAGACATGTAAAATTGTCACTAATGGCTTCATACCAGAATTTAGACCGATTCTTACCAACCATTACAAATTAAGCCTAAAAATCATCGAACATTCTAAATTTAATTATGTAATACTCATCAAAGCTTAGAATCACATTGAGACATCCTTAATTGATGTATCTTACTGTAAGCAACAAAAACATCTCATGGATTCATCTCTATTCATCCTACAACATCATAACATGCAATTTGGCCTATAGACCTATTAAATGGGGCAAGTGCACACATGAAATTAAATCAAATCTTACAAAATTCTAAAAGTCCTAAGCAAGATTAATTAAAATGCAAAACTTAAACTAAATGCCTAGTTGAATTATCCATGAGCAATTAATGAAATTCTAAAATCAAGAATATCCTAGGTTTTTATGATTACCTTTTATGAGTTGTAAAAAATCCTAAAATATCTCACCCATGCCTACTCATTGCAAATCATGAGATTTTGACACCTTTAGCTCTACTAGAGTTAATTAACTCACTTAGCTTAACTCTGAACCCATTCCATGTTTAACCTACATCTTAACTCACCTTGAGTTAGGGTTAGTTTCTAAACCTATAAATATAAGCATTTACCTCTTCATTTAGAGGGCTTGAATAGAGTAAATTTATAATGCAAGTTTTATAACAAGTTTGAGAGAAACAGTGTTATAATGCCAAAATCACAAGCCAAAGCTAACATCAAGCCACTAGATAGCCAAGCTCCATTGTCAAAGACTCTTTGAGCACAAGTCGAGCAAGCCACACAATAAATCTTTTGGGGCATTCAAGGAAGGTAAGGAATTTGCTATTCTTTGCATTTTAGTTGTGTTTTCCATTGGTTTTGTTCATTATGCTCCCCATATGATCTAGGCAAGTAAGTGTTATACATTCTAGTGTGTTTTTATTCAAGTTTTGTTACTTGTTCTAACACATGATCTAACCACTCTTCTTGGATTCCTTGATCACAAATAGCACACCCAGTACCAAGGAGACCAAGATGCAACTCATAAATTATCAAATAAATTATTGAATATATTAAAAATTATAGTTTTACCTTTGTTTTTGCCATATTTTTTTAATTTTGTGCTAACTCAAATCTACAGAAAGACTGACATCAGCCAAGCATAATCGACATTGTTTCTGTCAAACCATCATCATTTCTGTCAAACCATCATCAGTTCTGCCTAACCGAGCTCAATTATGTGTGACCAACATTGATTAGGTTGTAGGGGGAAACATAGTTTAAAAACTTTGATTTTGAATCTTTCTAGCATTCCTATTGGTTATTTCATGGTTTCACTAGTCTTTATACTCTATTTTTAATCATGTTGTTGCAGGTTTTGGGAAGTTTTGGTACAAACTTTGAACTAACTAACATTTTTATATCGTGTTTGTTTTGCCTTCGGTTCACAGGTAATCGATCTTAGTCTTTATCAACTTGTATCGATTATTTTTAATCGACATCAGTTCCCTGGTAACTAACATCAGGTCGTAGGTGACCGATATCAGTCTCTATGTTTTTTAAACAAGAAACCTGAGAGCTATATTTCCAAACATTATTTTCTCATCTTGAAAGTGCTTCTAAGCAGGGGAAACTCTTTAACCCTTGTAGGTCCAAGGTGGGATTAGATCATGAATTTGCGAGTTTAATTGATTTGAACATTTCATTTTGGATGCCTAAAAAGAATTAGTTAAATCATTCACACTTAATTTTGGTGCTAAAATGAATTTGGCTAAATCTTGAACATTTAGGTTTTGGGCTTAAAAATGAATATAGGTGTTTTTGATTAAGTTGTTTTGTGCAATTTATTTCAAGATGTTTGAAATTAAACCAAGGCGCCAAGTAAAGAACTTAATCAAACATTTCATTTAGTGTACCAAATCAACACTTCACTTAGATTGCAATTTCTTGAAAGTGTTTGTTACTTGTTTATTTTTTGTGCAAAATGAAGAACACGTGTATGCTCTCCCCCTATTGACCAAAAGCACCTTTTCACTTGAAATTTATGCCTAGTCTAAGGTGTTGAAACAATGTTGTCTAGGCTCTCCCCAAAACTCGCATGGTTTGGGTGATCTAAATGCAACCCTAAAATCTTTCCACTTAGTCATTTATTTCATGCAATTTGGCTTGTGAAAGGGAGTTCATCACTTCTTCATGAGTTCTTTAGGAAAGCATTTACCTGGGGCTTCATCTTCTAATAGTGTTTCAACCCTACTCTATAGTGGGGTATACAAATTAAGGTACACATACTATGAGAGACAGGGGGTTGAGCAGATAACCTCTCCTTTTATAAGGAAGGCTTGAGTCAAGTCTAGTTAACCATGGGATTTCACTAAGTAGTCCATGGATGAAATCATTATGTAAAGGAATAGACCCTTATATAGTAAGTTAACTGGTATGAACTCAATTGACATTATGATTATATAGTGTTAATGACACTTGGGATCAATCTAGATGTTCAAAAACTATAGTTTTAGTCAACCCCACTTGCCATACCTTATCATTTTATGGCTTAGGATGATTTACTTAGTTGTATTTAGTCTTTTTCCTTTATTTTTTGGTCTTTTGAGTCTAAAACCATTTGTTTATTATGCCACGTCATACCGAGTTTTGTTTATACACCACTCCTTTATTTGAGGAGGCATTATGTTGGCTATTTTGCACCATACCTTTTCCTTAAAACTTTTGCCAAACTTGTTTGTGTGTGTGTCGTGATTGAAACAGGTAATGTTACATTATCCAAATCATTTCAAAATTTTGTGCCTTTTGAATCCTTAAACAATTGTTTATTACATATTTAAAGCATGATAACACCATTACACTACTCAAATTTGTTTCATAGACTTGTTTGCCTTGTGACAAATGCCATTTTTTTTAGAACCAATACCACGTATGCCTTTTGGATTTGTACCTTGTACCAATATGTCTAGCTTGTTATTTTTTTGAAGGTGTCTAGTTTTCCAAGTTGAGTCTTTAATTAACCTTGCCAAGTTAAAATTCAAACATTAATTGATTTCTATTTACATCTTGCTTAATTGGGGCTTAGATACATATCTTTCTCTTTTGTGTTAAACAACTGAGGTTAATTCGTTACCCAACTTTGAAAACTATTGCTTGGATCTTTGCCTTATGTTATTATGCCATTCAATTTTGTCTAGCTTGTTTATTTATAAGATCCTAGTTTTTATTATTGTTTGTGCCTTTTATTTCAAAGAAAATAGCCTATCTCTCCATAGGCCTTTTGCCTTATGCCTTATGCCAACTGACCCAGTTCATGTTTGAGTTTCATATGCCTAGTCTATGCCAAAGTGTTCCAAGTTTGTTAGATTAAAATCTCACCTTTGTTTCAAGTCTAGATTTTGACATTGTGTTTAGCCAAAAGTCCTAGCACATGCCTTGTTTGAGCCTAGCTTTTGATGCCACATTTGTCCAAAAGACCTAACAACTTTTATTTTACTAGATTAGACCTATTTAGAACACCTTGTACTTAGAGTTTGGCATGCCAGTTTTTATTCAGACACTTGACCTTTTGTGTGTGAGACATTTGATGTTAGACATTTGACATTAAATTGTTTTATACCAAGTTTATATCATAGATGATTTTGGAGATACAATTTCCCTAGACCAAGTTTGAACCATTTGTCCTTTGGACATTATTTTTTAGAGTTTGTAAAACTCTAGGCCTTTTTGCAGATCTTTTATTATTGATGTAGATATGTCTAGTTACACTTATGGTGGAGTTACGTACAATCCAAGTTATGATAGAATGGTCACATGAAATGACTTTTCTCAAGACCCCTCCTAGGATAATGTTGTTTGTGAGATGGATCTATATCTTCCTTACAACCCTCAATCTAGGAAACAAAGCCAAGATCCTTAAGCGTAGTGTTTGGTAATACCTTCTTCCAGTCAATTGACATACAAAATTCACTATCTCACTGATCATGATGTCCGTTCCCCCACCTATACCATTAACCCTTCTTTAGATTATGTAAGCCACCAAGCTCCATATCATCCAAAGACTACCATTTGTCTTTCAATACCTTGTCCTTTGGCTTGTGCAATCAACCAAGCTCCATGATGCCCTTTTATTATCTAATCACTAACCATCCTTAACCCTCCTTTGGATTGTATGAGCTACCAAGCTACATGACATCCAAGGACTACCATTTATATTTTAGGACCTCGTTCTTTGGCTTGTGC